>CM072884.1:102068547-102098547 GCA_037013685.1 Acridotheres tristis | reverse complement strand
AAAAAAACACAGATAAAAAGAAAGTGAAATGGGCAAAAGTTGAAATGCTTGCAATAATTTCCGAATAATATGTAGGCTTCTTCGCAGAAAAGGAGTTTTTAGAGAGGCTCTGAAAACCATTCTGTATGTTTTGTTTCCTGCTCTGAAGGGTTTGATCTTGGGCATTAAGACAAAAATAACTGAGCAGAGAAGCAATTTGCTGGAGAATTGTAATCTGCAACTTCTTGCAGACCAATCCATATGGATCACTTATACTGAAAACCAAGTGCTTTCAAAATTTCAAATTACTCCATTAATATTACTAAGAGTACATATACTTAAGGCTGAAAATTCCAAGGTGACAACATTAGTATGTATTTATAAATAGCTGCCTTCAAATATAAAGCCAGTATCTTGTTACAAGCTGTTCTTTGGTGTACCACTCAAACTGAAAGGAAAATAAGTGGATGAGGGTCAAGCTCCAGCTTAACTAGTCCTTATTTAAACAGTGTTCAGTTCAACTTAGTGTTTACTCCTCAAGAAGCCCTAATAGTCACCCCAATTAATTTTCCTTCTTAAAAAAACCAAACAGCTGATTTCACAGCCTAAAATGCTATTTTGCTTTAATACTTTTTAAGCACTTTGTAGGCATCTCAATCCTTAGTTTTACATTTTCTTCCTAGAAAGCTTGCCTCAAGTTAAATATTTTCTGGGAAACTGAACAATAAGGTTGAGACCTGCAAAAAATAAGGGAGTGTTTTTGTTCCATTCAAGAGTCAGTTCCCACCATCTTCCTTGGCTGCAAAAGTTAATGTATTACGCTCTGAAATTGCTGCAATGAGTATGCTTCCTGTATTGTTTCCTGTAGGTGGCTCTTTAGTGAGGAATTCCACAGCATTTAACCAAGTGCATGTGACAATTTTCGATGTTGACTCTCCAAAATACAGACCAAGAAAAGAGAAACACTTCATGCCATGTGTATAAATAACTACAAAAAACCACCCCAATGGATTCAAGTTTCTCTCCCATCAGCAAAAATATTAAATTAAGAACTATAATGTTACCAAATTCCAGAGTTTTTTATTTCCTTCTGTTCTTAATTAATCTAACTGGTTTTCTGCATTAGCTACTTGACTTCAATGGACTTACACTATCTACAGTCTTTCTGAGAAATCATTTACATACAGGGACTAGGCAAACACATGTAATTGAATTCTGCAAGTTTCCTCATAGACAGGTCTGTTGATGTGCAATCAAAAAACATGGGAATTTGCACAATAACCCCTGCAAAACTGAAATCTACTTTAAAAAGTAAAGAGAAAAACAAAACCAAAAGAAAAAAAGGAGATCTTTTACATTTAGACATAATTATAATTACTTTAGGTATTAAGTGTTTCTTATGGAGTTACATTCCATTTTTATCTCGAGAACTCATCTAGTGCTCACCTTGCTTTTTAAATCGCTATTATTAAGGTTACCTACATAATAAATGGTGTGTGTGTCTGTATCACTTAGGTGCTTTGCACTTTAACTTTTCAATCATGTTGCCTGGTGGATATAGTTTTACTTCCTGAGGGAGATGGTCCTGCTTCTTTTCCCCTGAACTCCAGAGACAAGCACCCTTCTTCACTTTTGCAGTCATTCAGTTTCTGTAACAATCATTCAAAGGTGTTCTCTTTCACGAGGTATTTACCAAGCATGGACACAGCTCTGATAAAAAATACTGGAGAGAACAGTTCCCCTGACTCACAGATATTAGTCTTAGGTGTAACAACTGTAAGTGACCCATTTGCAACACCAAGAGGCTCCCTTGACAGAAAAATCCAAGAGTTTACAACATTTCTACTGTTAAAGCAGCAAACCTTCAATGGCTAAAATGCCACCAGTAGGGAAATGCCCATCTTTAAGAAGGGACACTAAAAACACCTAATTGTGACAACTGTGCACTTCCACACTGCCACCTATTGGGAGATTTTAAAGAACTTCATAAATATTAGCAAATTCTAGTGGAAGGTGCTCCCATGAGACAGACATCAGTCCTGTCCCACAGAAAAAGAGCAACTTGTGGATCAAGGGGAAAAAATTTCAAAGGTGTAACACTAGTGCTGCCTACCTAATGCCCAAATATATCTCCTCACCTTCACCACGGACCACTGCAGTGCTACCACACTTACCAGGCTACGAATACTAAGTCCTTTGAAAGCTAGGTATGTTATTGAGACGCCTCAGAGCAAGGCTGAAATTCACAGCTCAATCAGCTCTGTCACTGTCCCACAAGTTATCGGGGCTGTAATCTGCAGTCCTACACCCCACAGTGGTGCTACCCAGTGACAGATGCAGAAGGCTGCTTCCCTGTTAGAAATGACCAGAACATAATACAGCACAACATATATTTTGCAGAGATGCAAGGAGGTGAAACAAATATTCAGGCTGCATAGGTATGATATTATTAATAAAAAAAAAGACTCGGCCAGAGGCGAGTAAAATATCCTTGCTCTTTTAATTCCCACCACCCATAAATAATCTTCCTGTTTGTGTTTTATTGGAAAACAACTGATTTAAAAGTCACCTGGTGCTATAATCCCTGCTTCACAACTGCCATCTGTCCTGCAGCGGGAGTAACAGACCCTTTCATTCACAAGCAAAGCCAGCAGAATAAAGAGGAAGAGGAGGAGTTGAAGGGGAAGAGAGTGAGAAAGCGGATAAATTCCATTTGTGCTATTAAAAAAATAGAAAAGTGAACTCAGTGGTTGAAAAGTGAAGATAAAAAGATGAAAACAGTAATCTTGCTATAGAAACCAGAGAATTATGTTCTTGTTCTACCCCTCTTTTTTCTTTTTTTTTTTTTCTTTCACACCGTACAAACTGTAGCACCCTGAACAACTTCACTCCCCTGCTATTTCCAGCACTTTAGAGAAACTTTTCAACATTTCTGTTCGGCACATATTTTCAGCAGTGAGGTGAAAACAATAAGTAAACAGGTAGTGAAGGGCTATTTAGAGAGCTGGTCAGTCACAGTAATAATAACAACGCAAAAAGAAAAAACCCCACACAGCACAGAACATCTATCCTATGCGCTGTAGCCACAGACAACACATGACCTCTGACAAACAGTTTTCAGAGTAATTTTAATGCTACTCTGGATTTAACTTGACTAACTGGTAGCAATTGAGCACATCTTTTTTTGTGGCAGCAGTTATCTAAAATGCTACAATAACAGCATCAAAAGTAGAATGGTGGAAGATTGGTTTTCCATTGTGCTGCTGAACTGGCATAATGCCCACTTTAAAAGCAATTCGCTGCTCATCACTGAAATCTGGCAGACACGACACTAAATGCCTTGAGGAAAAAAAAAGGGTCTTGAGAAGGGGGAACCACTCCAACCACCAAGCAAAGAAAAAGAAGAAGACTAAAAAAAAGGGAAGAAAGAAAGCAAAGAATGATGAATCTATGTAAGAAGAGAAAATTGCAAAAATAAAAAGTTTAGCACTGCATGCAGACTCAACAGGCACTACTTAATTTGCTTGAAGATTTTATCGCAGGCTTGCATTAGTAATATCAGAGCAAATCAAAAGCAAATATATATTTATGTCTGTCTATTGTTCCGATGAAGTGAAAACGTACTGAGTTAAGTCAATCATTTGTCAAACACATCTTCCTAGTTTTATTTACCACTAAATATAATGAGTAAATATGTGATAATAAAACTCTTCTTTTTATACGGACATATACAATTTTTTCCCACAACTAAATACAGGTAATGATTTAGGAAGCTTTCAAAATGTCTTTTTACTGTCAATAAAACTAATTCTATTCCCATTTTCATGTGAAAAAAGGGCTTTACAAATGAAAACTCAAATTAAAATTCTGATTATAGTGTAGTGTGACAACACCTGTATTTATAATTTTACTGTCAGCTAGCTCGTAGTGTTTAACAATAGCTTGAAGCAGAAAAGTAATTGGAATTTGTCTGTAACATGCCAGATGACGACACTGGGCACTTTGCTGTGCTAAAGCAAATTTGGTTTGATGACAAAATAACCTTAGAAAGATGGGACAGCACCCGCCACCATCCAAAAGGTTACATAAAACTATCCCTTACCCAGGGACAAAATCTAACTATGGTAAACCAAAACAGCTGAGCAGTAGCTGCAGACAGCAGGGTACCCTGGAGCTGGCTGGCCTCTCCTGAACAGGCATCTCTCAAGTCCCTCCCTGCAACATTCACCCCCCAGCAGCTCCTCCAAATTGGTGCAGTACTCCAATACCAGCTCAGATATAATTCAGAAACACAGGAGGGAAAGGAAGCAAAGGACACCAGGTTGGGAAGGGATGCTAACACAAGTGCTGCAGCTCTGTGGACCTCTGTGAGAATAAAAAAGGAAGCCTACAACAAAACAAAAACGTGCAATGCCTCTGTGAATATAGAAATAGCCTGTGTCCTGTGTTTTCATATCTCCCACACACATACATGTACTGACTGGTGTATGCTGACGGGCCAGGTCAAAATTAGGACACAAACACATAGCTTTTTTAAGAAAAAGGTAAGAAAAAAGGGGGAAAAAAAAGCTTTTCAATCTGAAGATTTCAAAACTTAAACACATGCCACTCTCCACACACAACTTGTCTTACTGAAGTCGACAAATTAAAAGCCCATGTTTTTCATTATGCTGAAGACAGAATAAAAATAAAGAAAAGGAAGCCACATAAGAAAGAAAAACAGAATGACAGTGATGTTTTAGTTTACACTAGATATGGCAACACATACAAACTGTCAAAACTATGGAGTGAAAAAAGCTGTTATCAAGCAACTGTCAAGAGAGTCCTCTGAGATTTGGAAATCTTGTGTTTATTGTAACTACTGCACATTACACAAAGAAAGAAACATCCCTCTTCTTACCATTGCTGCTAAATATCATGCAAGAGAACCCAGACTTCTCCCCTCACTGTTTAGATTAATTTTTTTTTCCTGTGCAATTCTGTGCTTGACAGCACAGGGCCCCTCCTTTTTCAGGTTTTTATTGTTTGGTCAAAGTTCAGAGAGAAACTTGAGGTTACATAAAACATTATTTCATTTTCAAGAACTGTCAACACCCATTTTATGTTGTTAACTTGTTGTCCATCATTTAAGAGTAGAACTGTTGACATCAAAATACACAGAGTAAGAATTTCTCTCTTAAAACACGTACATAGAAAGAGCAAAGATAATGGAAACAGCTATTTTACTAGACATACTAACAATTCTTTTTCATGTATTTTAACATAGTGACTAGAAATGAGTCAGTCAACTGGCAGCAGGCTACAATATTCAAAGGTTTAGTCTGAATGTATTAATGCAGATTTTAAATTGCACTTTCTGATTATAAGAAAACAACTACCCCTCAGAGAGAAATCCCCAGTATCTACAGGGTTTCAATAGAGCCTTCAAAGTACTGTTTTGAGTGACAGCCTTCTGTGATAATTTCTCAACCAGCAGCAACATTCTAACCATGCTGGTACCTGGTTAAAAACTTGTGACCAAAAAACAGATTGCTTTTTGCTTATTACTCACTGTGAAATCACATTTATTATAATTTCTACACCTTAGGTTTATGTAAAAATCATCTTTATTCTGAATCACTGGTTTTACAGAACAAACATCTGATGAGGTCCCAAGACTTAGCCTGAAGTTCTTGAGAAACAATGAAGCCCTGAATGTGTTTGGCAGTGCACGCTTTTATGGAATTTTGACTGCATTGGTTCTGGGGAGGGAAATGTCGAACCCAAAAGCTCAGTAAAGAAAGGCTCAAATATTATTTCAGCACAAGAGCAAATTATCAGTTTCCCCTGTGAAGTGAATGAGCCCACATAAAGGACAGTGATTTTACATGCTTCAAAACTGATGTTATATCATTCTGAATTTGTCAGGGATATCACATCATCTCTGTAGATCTTCACGGGGCTGACTTCCTAGAACCAAGCGTCAGCTCCTGTTGGAGTCACCCACAGTGGCCACTACTCTGCAGACAACAAACATGACCTGGGAACTGCTGTTCCTCATCCCTGAGCACAGAATCTGATACAGCCCAACTGCTCAAACTCATAGGGACATCTTCACATTTTTGCATATATAGATTTTTTTTAAATCTTAAGAGCACTTCTTCAAAATGTCATAATATTTATGATCATTAGATGACAATACTCGAATAAAATTCAGCTTGACACATTATATTCCCCACAACTACCATGACCACTTAGGTATAATTTTATCTCCAAATATCAGTTAACCTCATGTAACACAATGACTAATGCATTATCTCAACGTAAAACATAAAGTAAAATGATTGAGAAACTTAACAATAATGAATCTTTCCCACAAAAAACTGCATTGTTAGCTGCATTATTTTCTAGCTTTGACTCTCAAGTACTTCCTCCTCCTGGCTTATAAGAGTTTTAAAGTACCATAACAATTACTGCACAAACAGCTGCAGCTATATGTCCATTTAACACAGTCTTTTGAAAAATATATATTAATACCCTAATATAAGCTTACACACATGCTCACACAAAACATAAGAAACAGAACAGCACTCTGATCCTCAGAAATTTAATGACATGAAATAAAGCTATTTTCAAGACTGGCAGAGTTGTAACACTGCATAGATATGATCCATATGCTAAAAGTCTATTCAAGTACTTACTGCTCCATAAATAGAAACAGTTCTTGTCAGTGAACTGCAGCAAAAAAGGAAAGACTGTATGGAAGGTTTGGTGCAGAGCAAGGGTGAATCACTGAACTGGTCCTGGGCTTCCACTACGATTAGATTTGGGATTATTAAAGTTTGTAAGAAATAATTAAGTTAGCCTGACTCATCAAGGTCTTTTCATCTTATCCAGTCTACCAAATATCCTTTGGAAGTTCACAAAAGCACTCTGAAAGCTGTATTTTAAAAAAGTCAAGTCTGATTGAAAAGCTCATCTGCCAAATCCTCTCCTTCTTCACATACACTTCTAAGGGTTAGGAGACAGAGGAAAAAAAAGGGTGAGAGAAAAAGAGAAGGCCATTATAGCTGAAATTCAACACACTGAAGTTGGCATCATCAAAATAAAGAGCTCCTCCCATTAATCATAAAATTTAAAGTACTGGAAGATCTACCAGACCTATTTTACTGAACAGGAAAATTCAGTACCAGAATCTTGTTAAATTGAGTTAGCATTATCAGTGGAAAAAATATGCTCTATTTCCTATTATTTATGAAGCCCTGTTCTTTTCTTTCTTACCAATTACATTCCCTATCATTTCCAAAATACACAAACTCTTTTCAATCAACAGATTTATTACAGTGTACTGCATACATGTTACTGCCTCTTTTCTATATTGAACCCTTGATTGGACAAGCAGCTCGAATTTAACATGGACTGTGATTTCATACATCAAACAACTGCCAAAATTAAACCTGCCAATCTCTTTTTGGAGGATATCCTTTATATATACTATCACTGAAGAGTACCCCAAGTATATTTGCTTAGAAGAAATGGGGAAGGAGGAAATATTATTACAGCAGAGTCAGAAGACATTTATTTCCCCAAGATGTGTAACTGGCGCTGCATCCTCTTTTTCTGGTTTTCCAGTGAATTATTTTTATAACAGAAAAACATACTTAATTTCTCAGTGTCTGTTTTACAATCATCAGTCTGTTTTTCCTTTTGAAAATAGTTAATCATCTTGCAAAAATAAGATGGCAGTAAGAGATGAATGGCCCAGTACCCCTGAAACCGATTTTTCTTAGGCTAAGCAGTTGTAAACACAGATAAAACAGTTCTTTGTAGAGTAACAGAACTAAAATGCGTTGGGTTATGCAAGCTTGTTCAAAATAACACTCAGCTTTGCAGAGCTTTTGACTCTGCCAACAGGCAACCAGCAAGAGGATGAAAGAACAGTCTTAAGCTGCACCAGGGGAGGTTTAGGCTGGACATTAGGAGGAATTTCTTCACAGAAAATGTGCTTAGACAGTGGAACAGGATGCCCAGGGAGGTGGTGGAATCACCATCTTCGGACATGTTTAAGAAACAACTGGACACGGCACTCAGTGCTATGGTTTAGTTGGCATGGTGATGTTTGGTCAAAGGTTGGATGTGATCTCATAGGTCTTTTCCAACGTTAATGATTCTACAACCCCACAAAGATGAAAATACTGGAAAGCATTTGCTTGAAAGAGGCAGTTCAGAGATGCATTGGTTTAAAATCAAGATCAAGTGGGAGCAAGTCTAAAAACAGAAAAGCAAATAAACAGAAAACCCTTGCAATATAAAAAAAACAGAACTGAGCAAAGTCAAGACAATCAAGACAAGCCAAGGAATGTATAAAACCCACAGAATAAATTTTAGAAAAAAATTAATTAAGATATCTGCTAGCAATGCTTGCTAAAAGCATTCACAGTTCTTTGCACTTATTAGAGCTTAATACAAATGTCTCTTCTGCAAATGCTCATGAAACTGATATATATGCTTATCTGGAAGACACTATCAGTTTCCTGCTTTACCTGAATCATCAGGGAAACATAAAAATGACAGACTATTCATGCTGCTTTTACAGCTGCTGAGCACTGAATCTTCATTCAGAAGATCAAGGTGCTACACTCAGCTTTGCCATCACATTGCAGCATCATACCAGACCTGTTGCTGAATTCAGGCTCCATTTTTTTGTCTGCAGAACAGCTTGGACAGCATCTCCTCATCAGACTTACTGCTTCTCTTGCACTACAAATCCTATAGGTAGCAATGGTCTTAAATATTGCCTATTTATGGTGCACCAGACCTCTAGATAGCAGCAGAATACAAATAATAACTAGTGATGTGAAATCAGTCTTCTGAGAGAAAGGTAAACAATATACCATATTTCCAATTTCTGTTTCAGAGATGCCTCTGCTGGCATCTGTATTTCTGAAGGCATAAAATATTCCTCTTCAACTGCTGAAGATGCTCAAGCCAGAGTTGCTATAAGTTGCTATACGTCATGTGAGGCACTTCAACAGTTTGAATACTATTTAAATTTGGGCAATGTTAATTCTTATCAAAAGCTCATGAGTCTTCAAGGGTGAAAGCTCTACTCTTGTCTCTCAGAGACAGAGAAGAGAATACAAGGGAAGACCTGGATCTGGAACTAAGGACTTACATCTGAAGGTAGAAAAGGTGTTCACCTTATTTTTCCTGAAACTGGTAAATTCAATTTTGATAGTAATAGTGCAACCAAGTATCTAGCACATGATAGAAGTCCCTTGCACATTTCAAATGTGAAAGACAAAACCAAAACCAAGATTTAAAAACTGTTACATTTCTTAAAAGCTGAATTAGAATTATAATGAAATGTAATGAAGAATATGCTGCTCTACCTTGCTTTCACTTGACACAGAATTTACACCAACAAAGACTATGTGTTGCTGTGACCATCATTAAAAAGACAAAAATCAGAACAGTGAAGATTTACTGAAAAAACCTAAACAAAATCTCTAAGCATTTAGGACTACCTCATTTATTAGTGAGTTACACGTGGGTTTCTGCCTACCACGGGCAGTCTTGGAGCTCCCCACCTGCACAGAGGTTGAACCCCATCAGCCACACCCCAACAGGGCACTCATTTCTAGAACAAGCTGCCACTGCTCATGGTACAGCCTTCTCCACAGGCAATAAACCCAGCCTTTAAGAGGATACAGCCACACTGGATAAGGCCTAACTTGCACACTCAGAAAGTGTGGCCAGAAAATTCAGTCTGAGGGAAATGAATACTGAAAGTTTCCAACAGCCACTTTTTACTGCAGTTACACCTTCAGCAATTACACCACTTTATAGACAATGAAATGGGCAGGATGCAGCAAGGCTCACACCATGAATGTCATCACTGACTATATGGGAAGGAAGAACCTAAGGGTTAAGATGAACGTGAAGGTTCAGTGAAGAAGTAATTTGTTAGAGATCACCCTTTTAACTCAGTTTTGCTCTGAGGCTTGGAAGATGTAAACATGCTGTGCCTAGTGAAATTGTCTCCACTAATACAAATACAGCTTTTTTTCGTAAGACTAAACTGTGAAAGTCTTTTGACAATACTAGGTACTATTCACAGCTATAATGGTTTTTAGAACACATAATTCACTACACAATCACAGGTTCAGGTGACTAAACACTCCACAATTCAGATGGTAGGAACTGAGTAGGAAAATGAACTTTGGAGCACACTCAGACAAATTTATTGCTCTGCAGATGACAGACCCCAATGTCTTCTTAGCAATGCTTTAGATTTGTGACACTGAATAATATTTCTGTGTTTAATTGCAAACTTTATGTGAAGATAACAATTAGAACTTAATCCTCACAGAAAACTAGTATTGCTGAAAAATATACAAAAAATATACAAATGTATAGAACCATTGAATTTAGAAACAAACACAAACACTCTAGGCCAATGAAAAAGCCTTAGAATCAGTGCTGAGAACTGGCTAATATAGTTATTTAGATTTTAGTATATATTATGGCATTAGTTTGATATTGGCAACTGCTTCCCAGAATCCACATTAAGCCTCTAGAAATTCTAAGTATTTACACAAGGATTCTCAGGTACTGTGCTTACAGTATGTCAGTGAAAGTCCTATATTCAAAACTATCATTCAGACACCTGAACCACAAATGTGAATCTAAGCTGGTCAGAAAAGATACAGAAGACAAGAGAGGTGCAGTCCATAAAGACAGTCAGGAGTGTGAGGGACACTAAAAGTTTTGCTTAAGGCATTTAATATACACATTTAAAATGGACATAATTCCTTTGTCTTGATTACACCCTTCTGACACTGAGCTGAGTAAGGAAGCTCTTTATGTTAAGAAATAGTTTACACTAAGTGCCCTTTGCATTATTAACAGTGTTTCTGCCAATGACTGTAAGTTCATCCAGCTCATCTTCTTGACCATTTCTTAACAAATCAGACTTTAAAATAAGAAAAATCCAAGATTGAAAAGAAGCCAGTAAACAACATCCAGCTATGTCATATATGTCATTGATACAATTTATTCTGAGAACAAATTTATATGAAGTAGCTAAGTAAAGATTTTGAGTGCAACTAGACTTAAAGTCTGACGACAAAGTCTAAGCTGTAAAATCTATGGAGACAACTGATAGCCACAAAAACCCACTGCAGACACTGAAGTTATTCAGGAGAACTGGAAACATCTTGCAACTTCTGCTGTAGAGACCACACAAAGGCTACAGCTGTTTTGTACACATATGTCAAAACATGTATAAGGTGAACTGTCTTTGCAAACCAGTATTCTATGATAACCTCTCTTCACTTTTATTTCTTGGTCATGGGCCTCATGGAGGAACAAAATGAAACATTTTTGAGAGTTTAACTGTTAGCTTTTAGCCACAGAAGACATTGCAGTGTCTTTTCTTAAAAAATGTAAAAATGTTTGCTTAAATCAAAAGAAAAGACTAGCTAAAGCTGATTTAAAACTGCCGAGAGTTAGCATGAAACCAGTTCTGACCAGGTTATCCCAGGAAACATTTGCTTCAGATTGGGTTGGCTGCTGGTAAATGAAAGGGCAAGCTAACAGGCTGGAACTCCACCTCACCCAGTGCAGGTGTCATGCACATCCTGACCAGGAATCGATGCCTTCACTTTTCCCCAGACTAGCAGCTGCTATCTGGACACTGAGATGTATCTGCTGCTTTCCCCAAGGATTTCTAGAAAGGGAAATAGTCATACACAAAATGACACAGTACAGTGAAATATTTTCAAAGTTATGGAATAAGTAATAATATTTTCTGTGCATAGATTACATTAAAAGCCTATGCACATTTTTCAAAAATAATACAAGAATCCCTGTTGAAAGCTACTATGTAAATACTATTCTTTTGCACTAAGCTCTGCACAAACCAGAAAAATTTATTATGAAATGTGAATTTAACCACTTTGTGAACACCAAATATTCACAATGTTAACTTCCAGGACGCTTACATCTTAGCAAGTACAGGGAAATCAGAGATTTATTTTCAAAGATAATGGTATGGAGAGGGATAGAGGGAGTTTGTATAAAAATTTATTCTGTTGGTATTTCTACTGACTTTCAACTAAAAGATTCTATGCAGCTTCTCATACATTATAAGATGGTGCCAGATAATAAAACAGAATAAAAAGCTTTAGGAAGCATATTTTATTATTGTGAACACTGCAAGAAAACACTGTAATCTGATAACCTGGCAGGAAAAACTTTGTAAGAACACACTGCCATATCTACATGCCCCATCCCTGGCAGTGTTCAAGGCCAGGCTGGCTGGGGACCGGAGCAACCTGATCGAGCCCTGCCCACGCTGGGGGGGTTGAAATGAGGTGATTTTCAGGATTCCTTCCAACCCAAGCCTTTCTGTGATTCTGTTATAATGTGTCTAATGTGTGCTCCAGTGCCTCAGCATTTCAGAACACTTCTGTGATCTACAGACACCAACTGAACAATTGCATACAAATGTTCCAATGTGGGAGCACAAACTGACCAGTAACGACTTGGACAGGATCAAGAACAGTGTATCGGTGAAATGATAACAATTTGATTTTTTTGCTCTCCACCTTTAATGTATATGTAACATTGTGGAACTTGCTCTCAGAAATCAGGTATCTAACACCAACAAATTATGCACCGATGACCTTTGGAGATGCTAAAGGTACAGTCACAATCAGGCATTTTAAAAAAACCCTGCTTTTCACGATAATGGGTGAATGTATAAAATTAAATGAGGCTTGCAATATAATCAGTGTGGTTGGCTGCTTTAATACATTCCATTTCAATTTAAAATCACCACAAGCCAAGAGTGACGAATCTAATTTGATCAGTTTTTCACGAAAAACACTGAAAAGAGATGGAAGCACACCTATCAACAGCTAGTAACATGGTCTGCTTTCAAAAGCAATTAATCAGTTTTTACAGAACTAGAAACTCTTAAAATATTCAAAATCAGTTAAAGCCACATCCTGTTAGGAAAATGGAAAGAAATTCTCCTAGAAAGAGCATCTTACACATCAAGTTATTGTTTAAACCCACGAAAGCCAGAATACTCATAGAAAGGCCAAGTCTCTAATAAAAAGGTGCCGTCAGGTGGGCCACTAACAGCAATAACCCACTGCAACTCCATTTCAAAGGTCTGACTGCTCTTTATGATGTTTTTCAACTGCATTTCATATTTAACTGGAGTTTATGAGTTCTTGCTAATTTTAAATATGCATATTTGGCTGCAATAGAGCAAGTACACAGATCACTATTAACTTTGTATAAAGCCTGTCATACACAAAGAATACACACTTTCAAAAGCAGAACAAGCTCCCATGTAATTAAAAGTACACAGATTCTTTACTTCCCACTCAAAAAATACTGAGAACAATGTTGTCTTATCTATCACATCTATCATGCTTTCCATGCTCTAACTTTGTGAATTTTGGTCCTGCAGGCAACACAGATCTCTCTGGCTGAGAAAATTTTTCCAGAAGCTGCTGAAACCAGTTCTGATTAATGAGACTGAAACTAACTTACAAATGGAACAGCACCATACCAGACCGCATCCATTCAGCCATTAATTAGCATCTGCATGAGAGGAAATTTTTGAAAGAGTTTCAAATCCAGCAGAATTATCCAAAACACAGCTTTGACTGTAACAGGAGATGACTGGTAGACAAGCCTTTTCTGGAGAATGATGATCTTGTGGATCAGCACATCAATGCCGTTGGAAGACTTGGAATTCAATTTACTTACTCAAATCATTACCAGCACCGATTTGAGGAAATAACTTTCCCATAACATCAGGCATAAGGACAACATACACAGAAGTAAAACAAGACACCTGAAAGGAAATTGCTCTGTCAAAAATAGTCACTGAAACAGCAGAGATGACAACAGACTAAAGCATCTGTGGCTGGCACAGAAGATCAACTATAAACAAAAGAAAAATGCCATTTGTGATCTGATCTAGTTTTGGATTAAGCACGTGACCAAAATTAAACAGTGTTGCTTTATTTTGCTTATGACAAAATCCCACAACCTTGGTAAAATAACAACCTCCACATGAGACATTTAGTCAAAAAAAGGCTTGAAATATAAACAGAAAAATATATATTTAATAAACACTTGCCCATCTTATTAATTACTCTTCGTTCAAATATTTGATAACAGCTAGCTTTTTCCCAGTTTAAGCTGTAGACTGTTAGCTTCATATCCACTTCATAACAGCACATTTTTTTGATCATGAGTTTTTGTTACATTCTCAAAGGTATGAGATATAACTCACCATCATTTTTCACCTTCATCTATCTTCAACACAGTATTTTACAGATTAGAAGGCAAAGTAGATATCCAACACAACCAGAAAAAAAAGACTAAGATGCAAGTATATCTCCTTTCTATCTGAAAGGGAACCTGTTGTACTGAAACACCTCCCTCATTTAATGAAATGTTGCTCACCCTTACGTAAATACTTATCTGACTGTGAGGAGCAAACAAATGTATAATTCTTAGTGATATAAGTAATTCCAGAAAAAAATCCCACAGATCATGGCTGCTTAGATACATTCCTGGAATGGGTGGCCAATATGGGATTTTTTCCAACTATGTGCTGAGGTATTTTTCATTATCCTCTAGAAGAACACAATCAAATTATGCAGCAGTTGTTTGCAGAGGACCCATATCTATAGATACATCTGGAAGTATACAGTATCTATCTGTGTCTTAAAATGGAAGGAACTGCCAACACACAGTTTCTCCTGAATACATCCATATGCTTTACAGAAATTAAACTTTCCCTTCCTTCTTAAACTTCAAATTTTCTCTTTTTTTCCTGTCAGACTAATCCTGCTGAGCATTATAGTCAATCTTCCTCAGGAAACAGCTCACTTAGTGAGTCATTGGTGCTACAGTCACCTGATGTCCAGCAGCACTATAATCTGGGACCAGGAACATCCAACCCCCTGATGGGTACAGATGTTGGTTTACAAACTCTGTAAGCTACCAGTGCAAGGGATGGGCAAGAACCACCCCAGCACACGCTGAATGAGGAACATCTTTCCTCTGTCACATGACAGAGAGTGACCAGAGCTGAAATACTATCTCTTATGGTGCTGCACACCAAGCGCAGGGAAACACTTCCAGCTATGTCCATGCAAACAGGTATGAGATAAACGAGGGAAAATTAAACATTTCTGGCAAACTTAAGTTATTGGTCCCTAATTTAATTAGACTGTATCAAAGATGAAGGAATCCAAGAAATAATTAGTCATTCACATGGAAAGGCACTAAATAACTCAAGTTCTGCTGCTGGTGAAGCTTATGCCCTCTTCAGGAAAGCAACTTGGGCCGACTTCTGAAAAGCAATCTTTTCACAAAGTGAAGGAGACAAACTACTCCCTGCCACCTTTACCTTGCAATGCTGGGGAAAAGGCAACTAAGAAAATGAAGAATCACTATGGTTTAGCACTTGGGAACATCACCTCTGTTCTAACCTAGTGCACATCAACTTTGAGAAATGCATTACTCTGTTTTAACACATTGTCCAATGTAAAAAGAAAATGAATGCCAAACATTGTAATTTTTTTAAACAATTTTTCCTGTTTCTCCCTGTGTACTCCTCCCAATTCTTCACAAGACACTAAAGTGGATAAAATACATACTTGCAGCTATTCTGATACAGTGATCAAAATTCTTTCTTCTCAAAGACCCCCACCCACATGATCTACCAGAGTCTGTATCCTCTATCCTGCCCTTCAAGAGCACATGAGATGAGCCAGTGAGAAACAGCCAGTCTGAAACAGTGAGATCAGGGGCTCAGCTGCCATCAAGGATACAACAATATTCTCTGTCCCACTGATGAAATCAGCTCCACTACCAGGATGGCAATAGATTTGTTTCCTTCCCCCCACCCGAGGGAAGCATGTCTGCTGATCATCTCCTATCTGTGAAGTCAGCAATCCCGACCAGGGAATACAGGAGACATGCACTCAGCAGAACAATGGATGTGGAACAAGGAAGCAGGTTACTTGGGTACCACAACATTAAGTACTTTCTGACAAAGACTGCATTAGCAGATGACAGGAGACTGAACACACAGCAAACAAAATGCTTTGTAGATTTTTCTGTCCCTGATGTTTCAGCTGATCTGGAAGAGAATGTGCAGAGTCCCTCAGGCAGAGATAGCCTTTGATCTCAGTGTACTAACTTGTTACTCTTACAAATCTGTGAGTGCCTTCTGTCTTCTGCCCTCCCTAAAGAGGGTCTACAAGTAAAATAATGGATTATCTAAGGCTGCTCTGCTATAAGAAAATATATTTTAAAGGCTCTTCCAAAGTCAACTTTGTAAATGTATATTTTCCTTTTTCATGCTTGACATTCAAGCAGAAGGAAGAAAGATTATGTGCTATGATCTGTAGAATATTAAACTCCTCCCCTTGATAACTTTGTCTGGAGTTATCAAAATCCCTGTATTTACTGAATATGAAAAAGCAGAGGTTGATGGAGTTGGCTTTTAACTGCTAGAATCTTTTGTGGGTAAAAAATAGCTATTAATAGATAACAACTGTTCACCTTGAAGATTGCAAATTAATTTTCAAATGACCCAATACAAGAAGTTTCATCTCTAGACTTGTCCCTTCAAAAATACTACCAGTGTAGAACTATAACCTCTGCTTCTCTACAAATAACCACAAAACAACAGCCTGCTACTGTGACAGAAGCCAGAACTCCATTCTGAAAGTGATTTTTAACCAGCTGATTTGCAGACACCTCAAGACAAGCTTTTCTATCGGAGTAATGGAAGTTACAGAGTTTTGCTTCCTCATGATGAGATGCCTTCCCCACAATCTATACAATTAGCTATGCACACTTTAAAAATAGGTTATTCTGGGATGCAGTAATAGTTTATTTCAGAACACACTTTTCTCACTTTGCTTTAGCCAACACAGTTTGCAACTGGAGAAGGATAAAGAAAATTACTTTAATGTTACTTTTTATTCTTTGGTGAAAAACTTCGAGATGACTGTAACACTGTACACATCAATTTGTCACGTTTGGCATCTAACATGGTAACGTGCCCTTGGTACAATTTTTTCAGGAATATCACTGTGTAGATCTGAGCTAGTCATCACCCTGGACCTTCTTTATAACCAACAAAACAAGGAGGCATTTCTCATGTTTTATCCACACCAGCCCAGTACAGATGAGATCAGCTGAACCATGTCCTAGAACTGCCTAATTCTCCCCAAAATACAAAGGACTACAGCCTGATAAACTCACATATCTGACCTTTGAGACCTTAAAGCCAGTGGTGAAGTTCACTCCTTTGCAGAGAATATTCTCCACTAGTGATATTTGGTGTGGAATGGCTGCTTTGCTTCACCTAGACAGAAGGGGAACAGCAAAGCCCCATCTCACACAGTATTTACAGACTCAATTACGAGGTAAGGAGTGTGTACACAACACGCTGAACACAAACCAGACACTTGCAGGAAGAAGGCACCAGCACTCAGGGCTGCATCAGCCAGAGCATCACCAGCAGGTGCAGGACCCTTCTCCTTTGTTCAGCCCTGGAGAGAAACATCTGGAGTGCTAGGTCCAATATCTTTTATTAAAGGTAATGTCTATTAGCTGAAAGGTAAGAGTGGCTTCTTACTACATAAAAGGCCTGTCACTGGGGTGGGTAGTTTATATTATCTTTATAATTGAGATATATTGCTCTACAGAGCTTTGCTTTATAACGGAATGTTTGTCTGATCTTCAGGCATTCCTAGGGCCTCTCTTGGCTAGGCACATTTGAGGACACAAAGTACCCATGTTGTTGGAAAATTTTAAATGTAAAAATTTATGCGTAAGTTCAACAGTACTTTTTTTCTTGAGTGCTGTTTGTAGTTCCCAGTTTGAAAAGAACTCAATTTTTAAAATCAAAGTATATATACCAACTTGAATTATGCTAAGAACATGGTTTATCATAATAATGGCCTTCAAAAATGTGCTATTCAACAGAAATACTGGCCTACTCCAGACATTTCAAAAACATCAGCTTGCAAGTGTTGAAGAAACTTCCCAAGAAGGATGCACTCCATCTGTAAAAGTGCTGATTTCTGCAAAGAGAGATTTCCTCCCAAATCATATTTTATGTTTAGAGGACAATAAAAACCCCTTCTTTGACACATACTTTTCCAGAATCCTCACCATACACATTCAGAACAAGATGATATAAAATTGTATTTTCAAGCCAACCCAAGTCTAGAATTGAGAGATGACTAATGCCAGTTTAAGTCTGTGCCCACAATTGTGCAACAGTTTTCAGCAGTACATACACAGAGATCTTATTTAACAATTCCCTAATTGAGAAAACTTCTCACAGGATAAAAAGTGCAATGAAATCCAGTTTAGGGAGCTCCTACTGGAAACACAGGACCTAATTTTAAGCACACTGGATTCAAATAACCCATAAAGGCTACATTTTGCAATTAATAATTTGACTGTCCAGCTGTACCACAAACTATTTTCATTTACTGTTGCCTCTATAAAATCTTTCAACATTTCTGTTCCTCAGAGCTCTCGACTGCATTTTCCATACCAAGAATTTTGAGATTGTTTTTGTCAAATTCATTTCAGACATCTGTTCTGTTCTTTTGTGTCTTTATTCTTATTTTGTACTCATGCTCTTTTCTCATGTACTTCAGAACAAGCATTTCTCATTTCCTTTACAAAATACAACCTCTTTAACAAAAAATTCCACATGAATCCCAGTGGCAACCTAATAAAATGTCACCTTAATATTAGTATTTTGTTGGGCCCTTAATTACAGTACCAACACAGTGCCATGGATTTGGATGGGACAATTGGAAGTTCTTTACCCTTAAGAATTAAAGATCAAATGAATAATCCACAGCCCTTTCCTTCGCCATGAAAGAGAAGTTTACTTTATAATCATTATGCTACCAAAAATCCTCAACAACTCAAATCCTATCAAAGTGAAACATAATTTTTGAAGCATAATGCTGAACCACCAATATTATTTCTACAGTCAGGGTAAAGGCACACAGACAAGTAACTGCAAGGCATTCTGATGGATGAATGTGTAATGTAAGGTTTTATTATGTAGTATTTAGGGATAAGGATTACCTTATACTGGGTCATCTGTGCTTGTATCTTACCCTTCTCTCTTTTATCCTCATGAAACTTCTGCAAAGTCTGAGTGTACTGTCACCTTCCTTTCACATCTATTTTTTGGTAAAAGATGCTGACCCAAGAGCAGCCAAGGGCTTTCATGACAGTAAAGCACCAGCACCCCAATGCCTGGAAGGACATGGGTCTAAAACATGCAGCAGGTGACAATGGATGTTGATGGTAGCAGGAAACTGAAAGCTATTTCCAAAGGATCTCTGAACAGCCATTATTTAGTAAAAAAAGTGTGAAGATGAGGGCTCCTGAAAGCCCAGCACACATATCACTACTCAAGAATCTATCCAGATTATCATATTTCCCCTTTAAAAACCAATAATAGAACTGGAAAAAGGAAAACCAGAATTCACTAAAGGGAACTTACAGGAAAGATGAAGAGAGACTATTTACAAGAGCATATAGTGACAGGACAAGGGGAAATAGGTTCAAACACAGAGGGAAGGTTTTGATTGGATATTAGGAAGAAATTTGCTACTGTGAAGTTGGTGAGGCACTGGCACAGGTTGCCCAGAGAAGTTGTGGATGCCCCATCCCTGGAAGTGTTCAAGGCCAGGCTGGGTGGCCAGCCTGGTCTAGCGGAAGGTTCCCTGCCCATGGCAGTGAGGTTGGTGCTACGGGATCTTCAAGGTCCTTTCCAACCCAAGCCATTCCATGATTCTATTCTGGAAGAGCTGAGCAAATCCAGGACCTACAAGAATGGGAGAGTGGTTTTTGCCAGGGCAGCAGAGATGCCTGGAAATGGAGAAGTGTCGAGAGCAGCAGCCAGACACATCAGAGCTGCCCCAAAACCCACAGACACCACAGGCCAAAGTGGGTCCTGGAGGCTCAGGTTGAAACAAAGCATATTTGTTGCTCCTATGGGTGGGTCGGTGCAGCATTAGTAGTCACTTGCAGGACAGAGAACACATGTATATATCAAAAATCGCTAGTGTTAAATGCCTTAACAGAACAAAAATTAAACTTTTTGGTATTTGGTAGAAAATACTGACATGCTTGCATGTAAATAGACTAAATACTGAAATAAAACACATGTTTTGTCCAAATAGGAGCTCCTGACTGAATACTTCTCTTGTTCAAAATTGCCAGAACAACACAATAAAACCAAAAGGAAGCAAAGTCTTCAGATTGTATTCAAAACTTCAAAAAGGCATGGACACTTCATTGTAATATCTGAATTTTATCAGAGTTCCTATTTTTCTGGAAAAACTGAAGAATATTTTAAAGTTGTGTCCAGGTCACCTTAATGGCTGCTTCCATCATTGTTGTACCTGAAATAGGGCTTAACTGGAAACAGCTGATAAATCTTTGGAGAACGGAAATAGAAAAAAATAGAAATAGTGGTTTTAAACTTGCATCCAGACTTTCAGAAGCTAAACCTTCAAATCAGAACCTCTGTTTCTTTCTCTTTTTTGTTAGACTGTGTCATGAGAAGGGCAACAAAGGATGTGATGACTCTTTACCAGGAGCAGCTGAGGGAGCTGGGGGTGTTAAGCCTGGAGAAAAGGAGGCTCAGGGGAGACTTCATTGCTCTCTAGAGCTGCCTGAAAAGAGGGGGTAGGCAAATGAGGGTTGGCCTCTTCTCCTAGATAAGCAGTGACAGGACAAGGGGAAATGGCTTTAAGTTGCACCAGGGGAGGTTCAGGTTGAATGTTAGAAAACATTTCTTCACTGAAAAAGTGGTTAAACACTGGAATGGGATGCCCAAGGACATGGTGGAGTCACCACCTCCAAGAGTGCTCAAAAAATACATGGCACTTGTTTCCAAACAAGAAACCTCTTAAGTAATACTCAAAATAACTGAATTACATCTCAAGTTATCACGCCATTGCATTCTTGATAACTAATTTCAAATCCATTAATTCCTGTACAATACAAAATTTAAGGTATGAAACATTCCACATCATGTTCCTGGTTACTATAGTTTACCATTACTCTTCAAAAACATGGCAGTTAATGCTTTAAGTATGTTGACTATACTAAGTATTTTGACTAACTATACTGATTTTGGTCACTCACTATTATTTTTCATTAAGTATGTTTTAAACTACAGGCTCAGCTCTATCAAAAAATAAAAAAAGTCTCTATTGCTTTTTTTGCCCTCTGCCATGGCTAGGTAACAGATTCTCAAATTAAAATATTAATCTGACAAATGTGCTACTGTTAGTTTATGGAACATATATCGTCACATTAGAAATATAAAACAATACCATAACTAGCTAAATATTTCCATTCCAAGTCTGTAAAATTCTACTAATGTCAAATATTATTTGTTTTTATAAGATAAATAAACTAGCTTAGGCTGTCACTCACTTCCTCTTATTCATTTTTTGTCTTACTGCATGCATCTCTCACAAAGTGAAAAATGTCTATTTAAAGATAAGTGAAAATACTACAGTACGTAACGCTTTCATGTCAAAACAATTACATTATTATATTCTGAGTTAAATAATATAAGATAGGAAAACATTTTGATATGCATTTAACAGTTGTAATCCTTGCAGGATCAAATCAACTGCTTCCAAACCTATTCCTGCCAGATAAAAACAAAGAGCTCCCTAACCTGACCAGCTGCCCCTTGTATCCATCTCAGTCCCCTCCCAGAACAGGGACAAGCCAGGACAGAAGAACATCCTTCTGGAATTTTTTTTTAAAAGGCTGAACCACATTTCAGTCTGTCACAGATGACTTATCTGTTCTCAAAAGCCAACCACATTAGACTGAAACATGAAATTTGGTAGTTGGATTGTTAGAATGGGATCAGCCTCAAAATAACTACCAAGGTTACAGAACGAGTGACCTTAAGTCTCTTTGCTTAGAGAGGGACTCGAAAACTGCAAGTGGAGGCTCTGTCCATGAGACAAAGAGGTATTTCATTTCTGGAATATGTACTCGAAACACTGTTTTGTGCATTCCCTATTTTCAAGGCAGCAACAGCCATGGCTTCCTCAAGTGCTCAACTGCCCCTACTCCTCCAGAAATATATCCTTCGGGACTGACTGATACCACCACAATTTTCTGATGTAGAGATGGCAAAAATGTAATATTCCTTTATGGGAGGCAGTATTTTTTTATTTAAATAAATCAAATTTAAGCTGCATTTAGACACTTCTTTGTCTTGTACTGCATTTTTATACATATATCATGCACCATTTTTGTGTCCCCTATGGAATAAAACAAAAAATTTTCCATTATGCTATTCTCTACATGGCTTACTAGTCCCTAATAAAAAGAAGAGATTATCTCCATCCATTTCTTAGAGAAAAGAGTATAACTATATTTTCATAATGTATTTGATAGAAATCCTTTGTTTGTTGAGGATACAGAAAGATATTTCAAAAGAAATGTCTCCCGTGCAGTTATTATACTTCAGTGAGTATAATAATTAACATAATTTTATTTGCAGCAATAATTTAAATCTTGGAGATTAAATAAGGCTCCTGTTTTCACAAATAATGATTCCATGTGTTTCTTTTAATGGTCAATATAATTTAAACGGGTTTGGAGACAATTTCTCTTTAGGACTCATATACTGAGGAGATGTGAGTTGAAGTAATTACTTTTAACATCAAGCAGATGATATATTCAGATCAACTGCAAACCCAGGCCAAGTTTGGGAGCTAAGAATAGCTTTTGGCAAGTATACAATAAAATTGTTGCCTTATGTAACAAGCACAGAAAAATTACACTCTGCTACATGTGGAAAACTGTATTAAGTCTTGAGGTGTTCCAAAGAAATTTCAGGGCCCTCCTTTCTTCATAGATCCCTTCTGACATAGATTACCATTTTCTTTCTTTTTATTAGTATCACAACTAGTGATCACTTTTTAAGAATTATACCTTTCATATTAATTTTGCTTTCTGTTACTGAAAGTATACTTCTTGGTGATTTTAATACTGCGACATAATAAATAAATGTTTGCTGTCATATTGCATGTGAGAGAAAGCTTTGTATATCTGATGCCATTTTGATACATCACAGTGTTACAGAACGAAAAAAGACCACCAAATCTAACACTTTACAGTACTCTTCATTCAAACTACTAGAGGTAGCACATGATTTATTTAACATATAGAAAATATAGTTACCATCTTCTTTTAATACAACACCAGGACAAAAGAACCATTGATTATCCTAAATATTAATTTTACTCTTCTATAACATGAACTATTTTTGGTTTCAAACTGCATGATTAGACAAATTTATAATCAAGAATGTGCAACAGTAAGTAATAAAATAACACACAGACATAAATGCATATCAATACAGGAAAAAAAAATTTTAAAAGCAGTCTTAGGCAATAAAAGGAATCTCTGGACCATGAAAAATCAGCTGCATTCCCTTTATCTTTTGTGGAGTCAAGCTTCCACTCCATATCTATATGGCCATAACCAAACTTTCCCAAACATCTTTATACCTGACACCAAACACCTGAACCAGATACCCTCAACCAGAACACAAACAATGTCACAAAGGTGTTCACTCAAACCATGCAACTTTCTGGATGTTCAGCTGCAGAGTCTTTACATTTAAAGACATGAGGTATCAATGGCAAAAGTTAAAGAGGCTCTAAATTTGCAGGCAACACAGTTGAGTTCTCCAACCTCATATCAAGGCAAGTGATAATTAAAGACATGGAAGCCCCTCCACAACCCTGTCAAACTGCACTGCCCATGAAGGAGGGGAAAAAAGAGTGCTGGTGTGAAGTACAGCACTGCACACCATCTTCAGTAGGTCACTGGTCTTTTAAATAATCTCTAGTGAACAAATAAGATTTCAGAAAGTTTTTAGTAGATAATTACACTTCCTGATTTTGTAATTAGTGGAACTACATGTAATTACATAATAATTATGACGGTAATTACGTAATTAAGATGTATAATTATGTAGTAAAAAACATTATGGAAATAAAAGCCATCAACTGTATAAGCACAATACATTTTTAAAAATAAATTCTGTATCATCTGTTTAAAGCTACCATTTTCCTCAAAATATCAAAGTGATTATAAGCCATCACTGGCAAGTTCTAAAATACATTTCTTATGAGACTTAAAAATCATACAGATAATTGTATCTTTTAAAAAATCTCTTTAAGTCTTTGCTTTACATTATCTTTCTGATGTCTAGGCAGACATACACTGAACGCACTTTACAGTTAAATTGTTTACATTTATATTTCCAATTTCTACTAAAATAATTTTTTAGAAGTAGCACTGATGTCAGAATTCTGGTATCTGAAGCACAGGAATTTATAACTTTTTCTAGTAACATCAGATCTATAAAACTTTTGGATCTTCTAAAAGGAGAAACATGCTAGTCTAGCACTTTTCTCTATAGAAAAGACCAAACTGCTGTGAGAAGCTGTAGTCACTAAGATGCCATCGTTTCTGACTTGCAGTGAACACCACCAGAACTGGCCCACATCCAGAAAAACCCCAAACCCAAACTTTACTAAGGAGATGAAACCAGAAAGACAAAGGTCTCTACAATAAAAATGCCAGTGTTTCAGACAGAGGAGTGAAGAAAGAACAGTTTTAGAAATATTTTCTGTTTAGAGAAACTCACAAGAGAACTGATAAAGGAGGAGGCAGATGCTACCAGAGAGATGACACCACTGCATGGGTTAGAAATAACAAGCTGACCTGTACCTATTCATACTTCAGCAGGAAAAAAATCCTGAAGTGCAAATGAGAAGATATTTCTGTTCACTTTTTTCCACATACAAAAACACCCCATGGTCATATAAGCATTCCAATTTATGAGGAGTCAGAAATTAACTGAGCTACTACTTCATCCTATACACAACATTAATACATTGTGCAAGGAAAAAAATTAACTCATTAATCAAAACCCTTTTTTTAGCGGTCTGAACCACAGTAAATGCACTCCTCTCATGACATAGATTTTCCACACTGTAGACATATTGTAACTGTTTTAACTCATTATTTCTATTTATTTCCTTCACAAGTAGAGAAAATAACTCCAAGAGAGGTGCACCAACCCATTTTATTTTGTACTCAGAGAAAGGGTTATAGAAATGTACAGTGTTAATGGGGTTTATTTAGATTTTGTAGGTTTAATAAAAAGACAACATGAACAGAAAGAGAAAACATTGCACTTAGAATCTTAAAAATGTCCGATACCAATAAAAAAAGGCATGATCATTAGGGGAGGATAACCTAAGATTTAAAGATAATCTAACTGCCCATATATTATATCAAAAGGCTCAAAAACCCTATTGCAAATAACTTCCTGTAGGTTTTGCTTTCAAAAAAAGTTAGATTTAAAAATACTCAAGAAATAGTGACTCAAATTTAAAAAAAAAGTTCACAAATCCTTCTCTTCAAAACAACGTATTAAGGAAAAATGAACAAGTGCTTTTGAAGAAAGACTCCGATTAAATTCTTGAAAATTATTATTTTACAGTCTCTTCAAAACAACATGATTGGAAGACAAAGTACTTGACAGCAAATGTGCAGAGGAGCTTTTGTTTGCTTGGATGTGGAGATCATTACAGTGAACTGAAGTCTTAGTGATGGTGCCTAGAGATGTGATGCCATCAGAAACGTTTTGTTTATTGAACTGTTCCTTCTGAAAAGAGACAGGCCAGGTTTCAGCTGCTGCCATCTTACAAATAAATGCACTCACACATGCACCTAGATAATTTTTATGATCTCTCCGTATTGTCCACTGGAATGCACATGTAGAAAACGTATCCCCTTTCTTAACTATTGCAACAAGTACTTTGCTGTAGTCTTCTGTCTGTATATTTATAAAAAATATGGCAAATTTTTCTGATTTGCAAAAAATCTTTTATTAAAAAAATCACTTCAGTCTGCTACTGGACACCCCAAGTTATGAACACACTGAGGAAAAACACTCACCATTGAACTAACAGGATTCACACAAATATTCAGAGCTAATTTTTTTTTTTACATCTAGGTCTAACAGCCCAGAAGAGTTTCTTTTATCCCAAAATCATTTTTCAGTTTATTCATCCATAAAGTAAACTAGGGATTTTTGATGTTTGCATGGAAGGGTGGAGTGAGGTGCACACAAAAAGCTGTAATAAAAGCATGAAAACATCCTTTGAATATACATTTGGTTTTACAAAATCGCAGCCTGTAAGTATATGATCAAAACATATTTACATTACATTCTATTTCCACAAAGTGGCATATACTTCAAAGATGTACATCTCCTTACTACACAGGAATATTTACTGCTTTCCCCAAAGTTATCTTCCTCCCATCCTCATTTTCTTCTGCTTATCCATTAAGAGGATATACTGAGACTTTTCAGAATCAAAGTTCCACGGGTTGTGAAATATATTCTGGGAAAGAATCCACCACAGCAGCTTTGCAATTTCTGTCTCTGAGATACTTAAATGTCTTGCAAACAACATTTGTGACCTTCCCTCTCTGAGAAATGGGACAGAAGGGCAGTAGCTTCCAGCCCTTCTCCACAGTATGGAACAGAAAAAAAATCCTATGACAAGGTTCCTACTTCTCCAAAAAGATCACAGCACCATAACCAGTGATACTAATGCATTGTGAGTAAGTAGATTGCAGCATCCTTATCTTTTACTTGATGTCAGGGGAAACTGGAGATATTTGTGCAAGGCACAGTAGCTGCAGTGACTTTATGGGGGCTCCATTTCTCTCCAATTTCAGAGGTTTTCATTTTACTGTAGTAGAAGCAAAATGAAAACAGTAATATCTTTGAATATTTAACAATACCAGTGTTTGAATGGAATAATGAGATAAAGATTACTACACTGTATTTTGATCTCCTGATGGCATAGCCATAGAAATACATTGGTTTCCATTCTGAAGTTGACACACAGAGTGAACATAGTCCTCATTTGGGCCTAAAATGCTCAAAATCACTGTTAGTTGGCCTATCCTTTTTCAGCTATATGAAGAGAGGATGCTACTACTTTGATGCTCCTGCTGCTTTTTACTGCTCTTCTTGCTCACCTAAGTAGCAATGTCTGATTAAACCCACAGCCCAGCTTCAAAAAACTGTCAGAAAGTGCTGAAAGCATGCTGAGTATGTCACTACTCACAATAGAGCAGTTTTTTCCTTTTCAGATTAAAAAAATAATTGAGAACAAAACAGCCCTTCTAGTATTACTGGTATCTTAAATTAGGGGTTTGGGCATAGCAATAATCAAAAATAATCTGTTTTTTAACGTAATACTAACTGTGCAACAGCTCCTAATTTAGAAAGACAGCTCAGAATTTTCAGAATTTCACTTCTTGTAGTATGACAATAAGAACCTTGCGCTGTATCACAATGCTAACCTATTAAATTGTATCATCACAACACACCTTAAACTTCCAGATGAAAGGAAACATTGCTTTGGAGGATAAATGCTATTATCAATTATAGGACAGAAAGACCCAAAGTACATCATCCAAATATTCCTAGGTGGTATAATTAACAGGTAACTTTACCAGTTACTGAAACAAGAAAATATCACATAGACCAGTCAGCTTATTCTTGTTTCTTACAGGAAAAAGATGGAAAAATAACTATCTAATGTTTACAGCAGATCCCAAATAGAACACGAGAGAACGATGTAATCACCATACAGGTAAAAAAAGGAGAAGAGTCTGCAAAACATATTAATTAATCCTTTTGCTGTATTCCTCTGTGGTAGGCCCCACCTACTGAAGGCCTATAAAAAAGAGGGGAAAAAAAGGAGAAAAAAAAAAAGCAACCAAAAAAAACCCCACCAACAACCAAACACAAAGAGAAGTGGAAAACTCTTCTGCTGTTCCTCCACAAAACAGGTTAGTAGTTGAAGGAGGTTCAGAATACAGCACTGCATGTTTTAAATACGTAACTCTCTAAGAGAACAGTGTATCACCCATTTTGCACAGAATAAGCTTCAGAAAGCAAAATTCACCTCAGATATCAAGACCAGCTCTCTACAGTAAGTACAGTGAGAACATCAAACACCTCAAGAAACTGTTTGTACAACTTGCCAAGTTGCAGAACCTGCATTGCCAGAGGATTTTTAAATTTAGCCCATCTGTAAAAAGTAGGCTGTGGTATTGATCCTCTTGCAGGGATAGGAAGCAGACTGGATATCTTTTTGAACTCCCACTGATTTCACAATTATTATTTTAGATTCCATTTCAATAAATAGTATATGGGCCTTCAGTATAAATAGCTGAACAAACAAAACCTGCTCTGTAATTAAGATTCTGTATTTTGAAGAGGCAAGAACAGAAAATGCAAGTGAACTAGTAGCGAAATCTCAAGGTTCTGAATGAGACAAGACATGAATTCTTTCAAACTACAGTGGAAAACAGATTTATATCTTCCGTCTCTAGCCATCAAAACTTTTTTTTTAAATAGAACAACATTCCAAGATAAATAACTAAAGCTGCTAATAGGAATAAACAGAATCTACAAGTAAAAGGAACTGGTGTTTAAAAATTCAGCAAAAATGGCAATAAGAGGTAGAAACAACCAAAGTCCATGCAATTTGGGCTTCAAGAAACAATGAGCCAACACAAAGCAAAAAATCTCCCCAAACCAAAATAAAAACAACAGTCAAGCAGT
The DNA here is from genome assembly GCA_037013685.1 of Acridotheres tristis. NCBI lineage: Eukaryota > Metazoa > Chordata > Aves > Passeriformes > Sturnidae > Acridotheres > Acridotheres tristis. The sequence goes on along the minus strand of CM072884.1, from coordinate 102,069,788 downwards.
GGTTTAGTCACATAAAAAGAGAAGACTAGAAAATACCAAACCTACATTTAAATTTTGCCACCATTTCTGATAAAGGCACTGTCACAGATCAAAGACAAAATGGCTTGTGAATGATGGCATTGAAACAAAATCTTTTTTGTTACAAGGGAAAATAAACACTAGCTTCGTGTTATAAAGGAGAGTTCACTAGATTTCCATTTCAGACTTACAACATAAATGGTACATGAAAATTATTTAATCCTACACAGTTTAACATTAAGTGTATCACATCAGTAAAATATGTATAGAAGATAGAGGACATTGGTATCTATAAAATAAAAAGGTGATCTGAAAAATGGGACAGAATTATTCATAGGTTTACCATACCCACATAGCCAATTGCTTTAAAGACAATCAAGTGTCAAAGGAAAATTAAGAGATTTAATTTATCTGGCCTTGACTCCTGCTGCAATACCATGACTGAAATAACTGGCTCACTGAAGAAGAAAATATAATAATTTTCAAACAGCTATGAAAAAGACAAAAAATACACCATGCTGAATGGTTAACTGTCCAAGAGAAAAGTCCTACTAGAATTCTCACATTCCTTAAGAATTGCTCTGAAAACTAATTTTATTGAACTTAGCGGTCAGGGTCCAAGAAACATTTTCGCATTAAAGCAGAAGGTGGTAAATTATGAGAATTCAGAAGCCACCATACTATTTTTCAGAGAGAATTTATTAACCTTGAAGTCTACTATTACAAATGAGATTAAGCAGTCAAAAATTAATGAAACCAGGAAAATTAAGTGAAACAAATGGCATGAACCTGAGATATTAATAAACCCATGATTCTGAAATGACAAGACGAAAAGAAACCCTCTGAAACCTCAGGACTTCTATCATTACTTCACTACAAGTTAATGATATGAAAAGCTATGAACAGGATGTAGGTGGCTCAAGAAAGCACCAGAAGATCTAATTGCAGTAAATACACAGACCCCGTGTACAAGACACTGGAGAGATATTATCTAAAATACCACATCATTTCTAGTTTTTCATACTCCAAAGATTAATTCAAGCTAGGAAAGACTGCACACAAAGGTCCTAAGAGGAAGAATCATACAGCAGAGACCAATTCTTCTTAAAGAAAGCTAACAGTATCTCTGCCTTAGCTACAAAACAGAGATGTCATCACTGTTTCCAAAAGCATAGCAGAGAACATCAGGGAAGTAAAACAAATACACATTTAGTGAATAGCCA
>CM072884.1:102053547-102063547 GCA_037013685.1 Acridotheres tristis | reverse complement strand
TTAACCACTGGCAGCCATCTTCCTACCCTAAACACAGCACCTGAGGAGAAATCAAGATGCACATTTTCTCACCAGCTTTTCTGTTATTTAAGAAAGTTTGGTGGCAATTGCATTAAGGTGTTGAAATTAGAAGGCTTCTCCTTCCATGCTGGTTAGTTTAAATTACATTCCAAGGAAGTTCAGTTGGGATGCCTCGCCGTCCTTCCTCCTGTTAAGAGGGTGCCCGAGTGGGAAAAACACACCAGCCTTTAAAAGCCATTCAGTGCTGAAGGGCAGCACTGCAACCTAGAGAAATGATGTAAGACAGGAAATCACATAAGGTAAGAAATCAGGCAAAGAAAGAGGGAAAGACCGAAGGACAAGTTGATGGAAACTTACAACAGCAAGGCAGCAGAAGACTGAACTAGTGATTCTAGTGCTGATGTTTTATTCACTTGGATGCAGTGCTATTCACTAAATACCTTTTAGCCAGCACACAAAACCTCCTTATCTTGAAAGCATACATTTAACAACAACTAGATGTCCTTACTTAGATTAATTTTACAATCATAGAACAGTTTGGGTTGGATGGCACCTTCAAGACCATCTAATTTCAGCCCCCCTGCCATGGGCAGGGACCACTTCCACTAGACTGCTTCCATGAGGTTACTCAAAGCCCCATCCAACCCAGCCTGAAACACTTCCAAGGGATGGGGGATCCACAGATGCTCAGGGCAGCTTGTACCAGTGCCTACAACCTTCAGAGTAAAGAATTTCCTCAAAACACCTAATCTAAATATACCTTCTGCTAGCTTAAAATTATTCCCCCTTGTCCTGTCATTACCTGCATGAAACTTCACTGTGAATTCCTGCATTAACCAAATACATGATGATCAATGCTTCTTCAAAAGTCTTTAGATTACTCAGATTCCTCTGCAGTCTTTCATTTACTTTCTGGCATCTCCTGAATTCTTACATACTTCTCTACAGTCTCACCACACTCATAACCCTTTAAGTCTTTCCTGCATCCTCACTTTTTCTGCCCTTTTGCTTTCTTCTGCACCTGACTCTATTCCATTTCTTTAAGCCCTCTCTGTAGTGTATTCTTTGTTTACTTTTGTGTCACAGTAAACCCTTATGGTTTTAAGGATGATAAAGGCAATAAGAAATTAAATAAATCCACAAAATAATCCCCCATTTAGTTTGCTAACTCTAATAGACTGCTTTGCAAAAGAGATAATTTCCACAGGCTACAGAAGTTATTTGTATTACTTCAATTAATTATAATACAAAACAGTGGCACCACTTCATTAATCAGCTCCTTGAGAGAGTTACTTTTGTGAAAAGCCTTTTCGATAATTTTGATTAAAAAGAATAGTGGCTCTTACTATTTTATGATTCAGTATGTCCATCAAACAAATCCTTAATATTTTAAAAACAGGAAAGAAATAAAAGGAAACAGAAAAGAGGTCTCTTGGCAGAAAAATGTGTCTTAGGGACTCTTTCAAAGCTCAGATATAATGGAGCAAAGCGTACAGGAAATACTTCAGTGCTTTGAGAGGCATTTCCTCCCCTCCCCCCCTTAGAAAGATGCAGTAATTAAAACCTAATTATTATCTTCATTTTAAACAAAACCTAAAGTGAATACCAATTAATAACAACATACTAATGAGCATCTGCTGTGATGAAATTGAATATGAATGTGCCACAAATTTCGGGTAATTTATTTTTTTGGGGAAGTGCTGCTGGTCTCAATCTACTGCTGGAAGATTATATAGACTGTACACATCTTCCATCATGTCTCTTATGTGCAGCAATTTTTTTATTTTCAAAAAGAAGGACATACTTCAACTTTGTGGACGTTTATATATATGAATGCTATCCATGCTACAATGATTTCAAGGCAATAAACCAGTGTGTCATGTTTTACACACCTCACAGATTCTTTTAGCAAACCCAGAGCAGCTGCATTGCACAGGATCCCTATTCACCTGCAGATTCTGCAGGCAGACACTCCTGCATGACAAGAGCTCACAAAGTGTGAATTCATGTTACACTAAACACTCATAATGTGTGTGCTCCTTGCCTTATGCTGATATATACTGAAGTCTGGTCTTCTTGTGCACCACCACAAAACCTGGTTAAAACACAGTGCTGGTCTACATCAAATAGGCTGAAATAAAGTGCATACCACTTTCACTCAATTCCATTAAAAACAAGAGATGTTTGGTTACCATCTTTCCTGATAAAAGCCTTGGAAATAAAGTAAATAGAGAGGGGCTCTGTGTATGTGGTTTCCGTCTTAACCCTCCACACTGTGCACCTGTTCAATCAATATTGGGGTTTTTTAGTGATTTTGACTCACAAAGATATCACAAAGTGCATTAAAGTGTAAAAGAAAACTGAAATGGGCATAGTAGGATTTAGATGTGATGAAATTTCCCCTAGCAGTTTTGCTAGCATGGACTGTATGACAAAAGAAGAGATCCTTACATGTACATGCAGGAGTCAATGAAAAGGAAAAAAAGCCCAGCAGAAGACTAGACACTCTTGCACATTATGAGATTTTTTTTTCCCATTAAGTAACTGAAATGAAAAGAGCTTTTCCTGTTCTAAGTCCTGTCTAGCAACTAATGAGAACACTAAAAGCTCTGCTTCTCTTCCTTGGAGATATGTTGCTTTTTAAACAAAAAGACTGCGTGTCATCTATGCTTAACAAACAGTTTCTCATTTTAATGGGATGTAACCCTCTCCCCTGTTCCTGGCCTTGTGTGTGCACTACAGCTCATCTGAGCATGTAGTCAACCACACTCAACTCAGCCAAAACTACTCACCTCTTTTTTAATCTGGCAGAAGACTAATCCCCCAAATTCAACTGCCTCCCCATGTGGTCAACAGCTAGCATAAAGTGAAACAGAAAACTGCATGGCAGCTGATGTGAACAAGCCAAAATAGCTGCTGCTATTTAGGGAAGACAGGATGTCTCCTGCTTTTAGTTTTGGACTTGAGTTCTGCCTTGTACCCAGCACTCAAACTCATCTGAGCAGCACAATTATCACACCTGGCAGTGAAACGTAAGTCCTAGGTAAGAATCACTCTTTTTCTGATGTGTGGGAATCACTTGCTTTATGTACCTTCAGTACACACTGTCATTGCAAGTGTGCTTCACTTAGAAATTTTCAGCATCAATATGTTTATGACTAATTTTTGATATTAATAATATTTAATACAATTATACATGAGACAAGCACATAAAACTTGTGACTTAGCCTTTAACAAGACTAGACACCATCTGCTCCAAGGTATCTTTTTTGCTAAGAACATTATAACAGCAATTAATGACTAACAGCAATGACTAATTGTTGGATGAAGCTCTGAGCAGCCTCATTTAGTGAAAGCTGTTCTTACCTAAGGTGGAGGGGTTGACACTGGATGATCTTTCTGAGGTTGTTTTAAAGGCTCTGAACATACACAAAACACACACAGCGGCCAACCTTACACCTGACTCACACCTGAAATTTTAGGTTTCTGGTCAAAGGATACTTGTCACTGTTAATGTCAGTGCAATAGGAGAAAAAGGTACAACAGCTGGGTTTATCAAACAATTCAAGGCTTTGCATCCTAAATCAGATGAACAAAGTACATTTCTCCCTCTGAAAGCAGTGCCATTGTATAACTGAGGAATTTGCAGACTAACCAGTCTGAATATCCATCCTACACTGATGTACTTTTGGATAGGGATTGTACAGAAATTCTCAAAACTATCATCTACAGCAGAAAGGTTAAGGTTTGAGTTTTTCCATGCCAAACCAAATAAATGAGCTTTCCTGGACAACTAATAAAAGACAGATATGATTGACCCAGCAGCACATACAAGCAAAACTACAAAACTATATTCAACCAGATGCATGGAACATTGCTCTGGAGAATTACAAGATCCCAAAATCAACTGCATTTTAAGAGCTTCTGATCAAGAATATCTGCACACTTCAAATAAAAGTTCTGCTTGAAATAAGCAGCATATAGATATTATCTTATAACATATTCTCTCCTTCGCATACAAGACAAATATAATTTTAACAACCCCCATGTTTACAATTTTAAGGGAAAAACCCCAAGCACTTTCAAATAAGTCATTAATTTATGGATTTCTGGAATTACCCAACCCTTGATAAACTGGAATAAAAAGAAGTTAACAAAAAAAAGTTTATTGCAGAACAAGCTAGCACAGCTCCAGAGCTCTGTCTCATTCTAGAGAGTTGATGGATCTACTCACTGAAGAGCACTCACTTGCAGTTAACTATAGGTAATCTGCTTATTCAAAACAGAAAAAATAAACACGCGTAAGACCTCTCATCAAGGAACAGAATTCTTATAACTTTCATGTAATTTCATGTATTTCCATAAAAAATTGACAAATCATAATGCTCTTTCTAACAAACAAGAACTGAACTGTAAATATCCAGGAAACTTACCTCAAAAAAGATGTGCTACTACAATTGAAAGACTCAAACCATTAAAACTCTGCTGAGCTGAAATCTGCATATAAGACCTCTGTCCTTACTCATGGAGAATATAACACAATCCCTTGATCAGGACCCACATTTCTCACAGCTGAAACACAAATTAAGTGGGGCCCAACCCAGAAGATCATATGAAAACACCCGAAGAGGAGTAAATTCTGCCTGTAGGGAAGGAATCTGCAGAAGTTACCTCCCAGACCAGAGCCATCTATCAGCCACAGCCCTGTCCCATGACAAACACAGAGAGAGGCTATTACTAGAGGTCTCCTGGAGGCCTCTGCAGAGTAGGTACAGAACAGTTTTTTACTATTTTATGCAATCTGATGACATGTTCAAGAATGGTTGTGTATTGCCAAGGAGGAGCAAAATACTCATTATCTTATCTGAGGATTTTGAGTCTTCTGCCTGCTTGCAAAAGTAGAGGGTGCTACTGCTGATGTTCAGCTGCAGGAAGCAATGGGTAACAATGGAAAAGGCTGGTAGAACAAGTCCTTCCCTCACAGTCTAGGCTGGAGTAGAAGTACCAAGTTACAATCTGGAAGTAAGATATTTCTGTTTACATAAATTAATTTAATCTAGCTCAGTACTTGCAACCTTATTTTTATTTACTTCTTTTAGAAATAAAGTTCTTCCTCACTGATGGACACACTTTACACAAACATTTGGCACTTGTCAGCTATCCAGAAGCATACACTGTAAAAATGCAATCTGTGTAAGCAACTTGTCTTATACACTATATTTGAATTACATTTTTTTAAAGAAATGGGTAATGTTGCATTTCTTTTCCACAAAATAGTTTATTAATATTTGTGAAAGTCTTTTTTTAGCAGACTCTTGATTATCATTCAACAAGCACATCATTTTAAAATGGTTTATTATTAAATAAACAACACTATAAATAGCCTAGATACACAAGCAAATAAGCTTGTCTAAGAATGTTTTAGATGCAAAATAATCCATGTGAAAACAAAAAAAGTATCACAGCAAGGGAACTAAAAATACTCCTTTGGATTACAGTACTCCTGTTTTCCAAGACTTCAGGAGTCGACACTCTGAATTCTAGGTATTAGCAAGAGTAAAAAGTTTGAAAAGACAGGTTTTCACCTTCAACTCCTAGTTTCTAATTTTTTAACAAACTATTATTTGAGCTCAAGTAGTTAACCTGAAGCAAGGTTTGATCTGATGTCTCTGGAGCACCTCCTTAGACTTTAATAGAAAGGCTCTCTACGAAATGCTAAAGAAAAGTAATGTTACACAGATGACAAAGTACAGGACAGCATCTTTTCTGCTAAGATCACTTGTGCACAGAGACACATCCCAGTGACTTATGAGGCAACTTTATCAGCTACTCAAGGGTTGAAATTAATGACAACACCTTAGGTACCAGACAACTCCACTAAGATTCCAGCTACTCCTTCCACATATAGTCAATGTGATTTACCCCCACACACTTTCCCTTCCAGGTAAAATGTATGTTATTTTCAATGTCCTTCTCCATAACTCAAAACTGATTCCTCAGCACCATAACTAGCACTGCCATCAGTGCATGAGCTAATTATGATGTATTTTAGTTTATATGCCATCTTCTCTACACTCATCTCTGGCATTGCCTACCAGTCTAACAAGGTTCTGGGTGGCACAAGTTTCACCAGACAATGCATGTTTAAAACTGGTTGTCAACACTGTAAAGTTTATAGATTGCTTTGAGAAAAAGCCATAGATTCTGTCCTGTTCTGTATCCTTCAACTGGCAAATCCAAGCATTAAGAGAAAGACACCAATCCTAAGATTACTCACAAGGAAAAAGCGTAAGTCCACCTAAGAACAAGCAAGAATTAAAAACTTTTAGGTTTTTACTCTGTCAGTCAATAGAGTGTGTTTACGTTCCAGGATAAAAAGTGTAGTCAAAAGTGCTCTGAAGATTGTTTCCTTCAGGGACTAGAATTAATTTTGGAGTTTTTCTGCCCTAGATGTACACATCTATCTGGGCAGAACTACCTGGTTGTATTAGGAGCTTTGAATATTCACATTCAACAAGTGAAGAAATCTTAAATTTAATCTTTCAAACTTTACAACAAACTCCTAAAAATAGGAGACAGGAAAACTGCATGCTTTTTTTAAAAACATGACAAATACCGGCACCAAAACACTAAAGCAGGTCAGGTGTTCCTTTAAAATGAACTATGTTATTTTACCAAATACAAATTATACTATTTTATCAAATACAAAGGAAGACAGAAAGTAATTTGTGTGGCTCCAAACTGGCAAAGCAAGAGATCTCATGATAACAGGGCTTCCAGGCAAAAGTCTGTAGGAAGCTCAGGAGCAGTGTCCAACTGAGCAGAAAACCATATATCTACTTTGCAACATTTCTGAGTAAATTCTGACCTACTAGCTGGAAAAGGAATGTGGTATAGTTATTACTAGACTCAGTACCTGCAAGTGCAAGGGATATTTTGTCTCTAGGACAGAAGAAAAGCAGCTGGCGATGACTGGTAGACATAGAACATCCCAGTGAAACACCTCCTTTAGCAGCAGTCTGCTGGTCTGAGTAACATTTTTTTCATGATTAGAAGAATTTTCTCATTAGACTACTACTCTTTGTCTTTAAGGAGCAGCAGTCTAACCATCTAGAATTAGTAGCACTTCATTAGAAAGATACTTCACCTTTCTGATGATAGTAACTAAAATTTTCCTAAGAAGTTCAACACATCTAACAAGGAATTGTATCAAATGCTTCAAATACTGGACTCTGTCCCATAAGGGAAATTAAAACATGTAATCAAAAATACAGTATCTGAGCACATATAACATTCTGAAACTTGAGAAGTACAACAAGTCAGTCTTACCATAAACAATCCTAAGAGTTAAGAAGTCTTAGCAGCAACTTTTCCCTCCATTCTAGTGATCAGACAGAACGTACAGATACTTGCAGTATAAAGCTATATAAATATTCAAGTGTGCTTCAATGGTGAGAATCCATAGCAGATAAATTGAGAAAGAAAAGAGCACAGCCCCAAAGTATACAGAGTCAAGTAGCTCCCTCACAGGAGTTCCTCCCCTCTTTCCCAAGCCTGTGACTGCAGCTACAGCCCTGCTCTAACAAGACAACTCACAAAAAAAAAGAGAGGAACAGAGAATTTCACTAACAGGACAAACACTTCAGAAATTTTTCAGCAAGAACAAGTGACATCTGAACTTGAATGTCTGTCAGATGGTTCTCGATCACGGTGCAATGCTTGTAAAAACATCTGCTAAAACTGGACAGCTCAAATAAAACTGTTGTATTGCTCTCCAGAATGCTCATTTGCACTGAAGGAGGTGAACTTCACCAGATATAACACTCCTAATCAAAAGGAGCTGATGTCTACCAAAATTCTACAGACAAAAGGAGAAACTGGAGACTTTGTGAACATATTGCCAACACTGGCATTAGAATAAACATCACCACGATTTACCTACATACCCACAAAAAGCAGCCCAATCACAACAGAATGCATGTTAATTTTTCTAGCAACTTCTAAAATTATTTGTAAAGATTCACTCCTCATTCAAGTTCAAGTTCATCTGCACACACAATCTCTGCACACTGAATTTCATCATCTCAGCTACCACCTTATTTTTTATCAGATACCAAACAGGCCCATCTTGAGACTGCACAGTGATGCTCTCTGCCTCTTTCTGAACACACAGTTTTAGATGCCAGCTAAATCTGCCTTGTGAAAGAATAAAAGTAGATTTCAGTAACCCTAAAAAGCAGCTAAGCAGGCTGCCTGTCATGATATGTAATTTAGAGGAATTCATAACTGATCCAACAGAATAAAAGCATTACTAGGCACGATGCTGGCTCTTCCTGGAGCTTCTCCTTCAGACACCTCTTAGAGTATTGATGCTGTAGCAGGGACCCTCTAGTGAACCCTCGTGTTGCTGCCATCACAGCACTCAGTGCACAGCCATTTTGGCCGTTCCACTCTCAAATGCATCTCCAAATCTTTCCCATCAAAAGAAGAAGTGTCTTATACAGTATAAAAAGCTTGTAGGAGGCAAAACACAATGAATCTCACAGGGAACATAAATTACGAATAATTAAGACATTTAAATTGTTAAGCTAGTCAAGTAGTATTTCTGAGATTTAAAATACAGCCAAACAAAAAAAAAATCAACCTGAAATTTGGGACCAGGGAAAATACTCATACACACAGGCAATAAAAATGTCAATCATGTAATTTTAAATTACAGTAAGGCTGGGAAAAAATGACCTTATCCTTTAGAGTATCATGCAGCACCCAGTGCCCAAATTACAGGGAATAAAAAGATGAACAAGGAAGAGGACATTCCATTTGAGAAAGAACAGACTGCCCAGAGCAGCTGCTCTCAGAGGACTTAGTAACAATACTTTTAAAAAGTAAATTGAAAAATGTATTTAGAAAAAGTAAACTGAAAAACTTCTGGCCTAGAAAGTTAGATTGCCTAATTAGCCATCTTTATAAGTTAGACAGAACCACAGGAGCACCTAATAAAATACACTTACTGCAAACCATTGCTATTGTTCTATACCCTTATAACTTTATCCTTACAAAATTATGATTTTAACATTGTTATTCTTAAATCTTACATAATTAAAAGCTCACTCCAATTCTGCACAGCAAGGCAGCTGACTCCCACAGGTATGGCAAGTCTGACACACAAACAGCAGCCTGCTCATGTTGAGGCTGGGTCCATAACACACATCAAGGTAGGTGAGAGTGCAACTGAATCAATACCAAAAGAATTCTTCAGAAATACCACAGCTTGCCTTCAGCTCTCCACAAGGGAAGTCTTTAGGATTTTTCAGCTTCCTGATAAAACCAAGACTGTTGCTAGTAAGGGTGTATAGATGTCAAGTACAATATAGCCAAATATATCCAGTTGGGATAGTACTACTATCAATTTTACAGCAGACACTTTTTTTCACTGTCTTTTCATTACAGCCTTTCATCTTTATTCACCAAATTTATATATCCCATTCAATTTTTATCTTCATTCCACTGTATAATTCTGCAATGGAAATTTTCTTTTGAAAGGATGTAATCTTTAATACATTGTTTCTTCACAAGGCTTCAAGACCGTATTATCTATGTTAGGTCATAAATAATTTTTTGTTAAGTGATACATTGAATGTATTCAGTCCAGAACTGTCAATTCTCTGGTTAAGGTTTACACAAGTACAAGGGAAAACTCAAGCTCAACTTCTTTTTAATTTTTATTTTCAAAAGGCTGGGGGAGTTGGGGATTGTTAAAAAGTATTTGTGTAGCAAACAATAACTTTATACATACAGTACAACTAACCAGAGGAACTGTCTCAAGCAGAAAATTAAATATTTAAACTAGCTAGCTCATTGCATCTATGTATTTCTACATTTGGGATAAGGAATGGAGCTGAAAGCTGACTGGAAGACACAAATTAGGTTAGATAACAACAACCTTGTGTGGCAGCAGGAAAGCAGCCAATCCTCATCC
>CM072884.1:101726047-102048547 GCA_037013685.1 Acridotheres tristis | reverse complement strand
AATGCAGAGCTAGGAGAAGGCAGAATAATCTCTGTACAGATCCTGTACACCTCTCTAGTAGCTAGAAATTGGATCAAAACTTTAATTTCTTCATAAATTTTGTTGATAACTACCATTACACAGCTAAATAATCATATAAGGCTTGATCTCTTTTCCCATTGCTGTTGGTTTTCAATGTCTTACAGCTGTATACTCAGATTTATGACATAGATGAAAGGTTTGTTTACTGACAGATTTGCTTTTCTTCCTTTATAATTTAATGTGGTATCATCTGGTTCCAGTGCTAGGAATTTGGGAACTTCTACTCACTTTTATCCTCTCTTTAATGCTGTTCATCATTTGGTCTTACATTCTGCAGCATTAACTAACTACTAATGCAAAAAATGGCTTTTGATTGGTCTTTCTCTGAAAATGCTGCTTCAGTCCCTGGATTTTTACTCACATTTATCCTTTGGAATTTTTACATCTCTATTACTGAAGAAGAAGGACCAAATGAATCTCATGTGGTAAAACAATGCTGTTCAGGGCATTCACTTAACAGCTCCACGTCAAACCTTTGATTTTTTTAAAGTTTTAGGTAAGTAAGAATAAATTGAAGACTTATTACAACTTGAAATCATAGGTTTTCTATTTTCCTTATGGAATTTTTTTTTCTCTTTCTCTGGTTGTTTTATGTAAATTTTCAAGATTCCTAAATGTTAAACTCATTTTCTTTCTTTTTTGTTACCAACTGAAGTGTTTTACCAGAATTTTACAACATGAAACAATCAGCTTCCTTTAATCTCAGAAACCAAGAAAACCATCAGACAGTCTTGAATTCTGGAAGACCAGACCATCTATAGCTCAATGTGAGGTTTAAAAGCTCCTACATTTCTCAGGCATGGAGCCAAATTCAAATGTGCAGAACCCAGAAATTCTGATCTCCTGAAAACACCATCCTAGATGATGGCATGAAAGTTCACGTTCAGCTCCTCAGCACCAAATTCAGCCAGGTGAGAACCAGTCAGCAGAAAAGCAGATGGTAGTTTTTGGTTTGGAAGGCTGGGTTTGTTTGTCTGTGTCAATTTACCTGTATTCTGGCAGAGACATTCCAGCAAATTCCAGTTTGCTGACCAAATGCTCGTCAGCTGGAAAATTTCCAAACAGCTGCATGGCATGCTCTTCACAGCAATGAGGATGCAGCTTAAATGTGGAGCAGGAAAAGCATAAACAGTCCCGCTTAAACTAATAAACTAATTAAAAATTCCTGCTTAATCCTGCTACCTTTGAAAGGCAGAGTTTAGAGCCAAGTGAGCCTCAGGAGAATCCTGCTCTGCTTCTGCCAAAGCTTTGTCCCAAAACACTCACCTCTGGTCTCAGAACAGCCTTCCTGCAGGCCTGGCACACGGGGCCAGTCCGGGAGAAACTCAGCGGAAGTCGACGGGTTCGATTCTGGCAAGTTGGCTCCTCGCATATTAACCAACCCTGCAAAAAGGTAGAACATAGAAAAAAAAATCATTTTTTACCCTAAATTCAAGTTAGAGCTTGTTTTAATTCCATCTAAAAAATGAATCATAGTCAAGGAAGAAAAATAATCCCAACTTGAACATACTCTGAGAATCTGATACTGTAATACATATAAAGAGATGAAGGTCCTCATTTAAACACAATGGCAGACAAAAAAGCTGGAGTCTTCTTGCTTCAAAATCCCACACTCTGCACACTGCAGTCATCCCTTCTTTTCAATATACCAAAACCTCTGCTCTTCTCTTCTCCAGTAACAACAACATTAACATACAAGAAGAGTATTTTATCCAGCTATGTAGATCATTCAGCAAGACACTCTACCCCACTCAGCAAGACTTGTAATAAATTAAATATTTAAGTTAAACACCATTTCTTTGCTTGCACTTTAGAGGGGAGAAACAGTTTTAAGTTTCTGTTTTCTGATGGAAACAAGAAGCTTTCCTTTCTTCTTAAAGTTTTTGGGTTGGATTTTTAGTTTGTTCTTTTTTTTTTCCAGAAAGCTTCCAAGACTTCTACATAAACGTATTCATTTAGGAAAAACTAACATTTTACCAAGTTAAAATGAAATAAAATCTGAGCCAGTTTGCTCTATGTCAGCTCAGGGAGACAATGCAAAAGGCTTCTCTCTTAAGACCATCCAAGAAGGAACGATTCCAGGACGGGTAAGGATGAACTTTTTGTGCCATGTTCAACTACAGGCTAAAAACAATGCCACACCTCATCCCTAAGAACCACCAATAGAAGATACTTAAGGAATGGCAAAAGAGAAAGGACATGGTAAAACTCTTCCAAAGGTTTTCCCAGCTTTTGGAAATAGCTCAAGGACCACCTGAATTACTGTCTCTGTATGAAGTGGTGACTGAATTAACGCATTAACGATGCATTAATGACCCCAATGAACTTCAAGTGCTTTTCACACCCATGTAAACTTTTAGCACCTGCAACAGCCTGCAGAACAACTATAAACTATATGGAAAACGACTTTATTTTTCTTGAACACACACACACACACACACACACATTCAGGCTTCTCTTTTAACGCTTTCTAGCTCTTGCATCAGGAGAGACCAGGAAAAATCACTCTGCATTCACCTTTTTTGTGCCACTCATGATTTTATAGACCTCCATCACATCACCTTCAATCAAAGTCTTTTCCAAACCACAGTCCTAATTTACTTAGTTGTTCCTTGCCTGGAAACCACTTCAAATCTTTGTTGTCCTTCTCTGAATCTTTCCCACGTCTTTTGGAAATGAGGGAGTGGGGGAAAATGGGACAAGTGTGGAGGGAGATGAAACCAGTACTGCACACTGCATTCAGGATACCAACGAATATGAATTTATACAGAAACAAAATGGTATTTACCATCTTGTTCTGTGCTCCTTTCTCTCCTCAATTTCTGTCTGTCTAGAGCACATGACTGAGCATTTGGGCATTGAACAGCCATTTCCAGAAAGATATTTATTATTTTTCAAGAATTATAATTTTATTCCTCCCTACTAGGTCAATACATACACTGGATACAAAATTAAGTTGGGTTGTTAGCATTTCCTCACTTCTCCTGGCAGAGCATTTAAGCTTCTATTGTTAACTGAGAAGTCAACTTAGTCTTCCTGCAACTCCTCTCAAGCAGTTCTTGCTTTTATCACCCTGAGAAGCTCAGCTCAGTCAAACTCTGCATTTCAAACTATTGGCTGGTGATGTCTCTGCTGGGAATAGTGACTGATTATTTTTGCCCGTTTCCAAATTTTTTGTTGCCTCTGCAAAGAAGTTAAATCCAACCACACCTGGATCTCTGGTACTTTGACAGAAATGTTATGAATCAGAGGACAACTCAAAAAGTTGCTTGCTTCCATTCTCACTAGCTCTTTGACAAGCTGTCCCAATGTTATGCTCTGGCAATGACTTTTACCTAATTTCCACTTGGTTTTCAACTTAAAAATATATTCTATAATAATTTCAGAAGTGCTCCAAGGCTGTTTTAGTTTATCTTTTCAAGATGAAACCTGAAATCCTTTCCAAATAACTTCATTTATTCCAGAGACCTCTCCTCTTTCACCATTTCTACAGCTATGTCTTATCCCACTTGGTGCCAAATCCATCAAAAGACTTCCTGCTGCCCAGCAGAGCAGAACTTTTATGTCCATGTTGGCAGACCAGAAAATCTGTGTGGAGAACATCATGCCAATATCAGTGTACACAGCACTTCACGAAGGGTATCCTCAAGCCCACAGTGCCGGAATGCAGAGAGTGTCTTTACATATGTAGTTAGATTCATTTCACCCAATTCTGACATCTAAAAGCCTGATAGCCAGTTAAAGCTTATCCATTATTATCCATTAGCTTACCCTATGATCCATTTATAGTAAAAGGAGGAAGAAAAAGGCATCTCCAAAAGCAATTCACCTAAGAGATTTTGGGATGAGGAAATCCTCCCTGCCATAGACCCTGGTAATAAAGTAAGGGGATTTGGAAACAGTATGACCAGTGTATCTGATCACTAAGTGTGAACTTTATGGTTATGTAGATCAGCAATGTAAATCATGACATTTAAAACTGCACAGTGAGAAAATGTCATGAGTTCAAAAACCTGTGATTTGATCTCTTGCACAACTGTAACCCCAGCAGTCCCAGTACCACTTTCTTTGTCGTCTACAATTTATTTATGATAAATACTTCAGAACTGATGTTCAGAACATAAGACACTGCTCACCAAGATCATAAGATCATCAACACATGGTTCACTGTGAGAAATCCTAACTTAGGGCTTGACCTAACAGACACCTGACCTGTGCCTTCTGAATTCAGCAGGCACAAATGAGCCTCAAGTGAAAAAGACAAGCCTTGGCTTTGGTTTTGCAAATGAACCTAAGATTTATCTCTAAAAGAGGAAGGTGTTTATTTGCTGTCTCACACTGATTAAGTAACTCCGTTTAAACAGACATTTACTAACCTTCTACCAAAAAAAAAGCTACTCAAGGATAGCATTGAGATTTTCAGGCACTCACCTACATGAGTACCAAGAATATCATTAGAGCCACTGTGAGGGAACACACAAAAACATTTTTGTAAGGATAATGAATTCTCACAGATCTTGCATTAAGTTAATTTTTAGAGACAAAAGACATGCTCTGTTTGAAAATTTGTTTATTCTGTGGCATCTCTACCTCCTATGAAACGTTTGGCAGCAATCTGACATAAACTGCACCTTAAAATACACCGCCAGGCAGGGGGAAGTGTGGAGGGTGTCCTCACCCATTCCAAAACCCTCCTGTTGAAGAGCATAATTGTTTCAGCTGTAACTATGAAAAGATTCTGTGCACAAAAAGAACATTCATGACTCAAAACATACTAAATGACTACATCTGAACTTTGAAACAATTTGTTATATTAGAAAAACAAATGGAAACTGCCAGATAGCAAGATATTTTGTTAGGGAATGCAAGTGCAACTGAAAAAATAAAGCGTGGAATGGGAGCAGCATCCCAGCTTCACCTGAACAGAACACTCAAAAACAGACAACCATGAAAATAATGTATGATAAAAGTAACTGTGTTTTCTGCCACCTATTGGCCTTTTTAGCTAACAATTATGAAACAAAGGACTACACCGCTCACAAGATACAGCTTCTGCTGTCTCATAAGGGAATGCATAGAAGGTCTTCTCAAACTACCACTGAATAATGACATTTGAAGCAAGTTTCTTTGTGCAACTGCTTCAGTCAAATGCAGTTACTGTTGAAGAAAGCACTGGGAGGCTCTGCTGATCATAAAAAACAGGTGAAAAAAGACTGAAACCTCCCCAGTTAAACTAAAAACCATAGCTCAGGATAAAAATAACCACTTAAATTCAATAGCTTACTATTATGCTTGTTTTCAGCTACTAAGAAATAATTATCAAAATATACAAGAGCAGCACATCTCTCAATAAACTATTAAAAAATGAAGATTTAAGTTATTGCTTACAATAAAATGCCCAAATGTGTTGAGTTGATACTAACAAACTGGATGTCACTTCAATTCATACAGATAACAGTTAATGTCATTTGTATAGACTTCCCACCAGTTATAATTAATAGTAAAGAGGTCTTTTCTTCTTTGTCACCTCTCTATTCAGGCCTTATTTGCGTTTGTTTGTACTTGCTATCTGTTAATCTCTCGTAACAAATGACAACAATAACTGTTGCTATTATGCATGGAAATTAAACATGTAGATAACTGAAGGGAGCTATTTTTGAAAAAAGCAGTATCAGAAACTTGTAGCTCTTTATGTCTCTTGTTTTGCTTTGATAATTAAGCCATAGCCTTGATTTCTTTTAAACAAAAAACTTTTCCATGGACATGCATGTTGCAATCAAATTCAATACATGCATTATGTTCTGATTCAATCTGTTCAAGTGCATTATTGTTAACCCTTATTTGATCCATGCCTGTCATCTTCACTGACCAAACAAAACCAATCCTTCATTTCCCAGCAGCTATCACTGAGTCTGTAAATTAATTTGCAGTAGATCAAACAAAATCATAATAGAGAACCTTCAGCTTTGTTCTACTTGGTATCTGCAACACTGTGGGAAATGAAATACAATTTGACAGAGGGAAGAAAAAAAGCAGCTAGCGTTTCCAAACATCCTGCCCACAAATGCTAAGTTCATTTTAAAATATAAAAAAGTATGCGAAAAAACCCTGAAATACATGCACAATATAAAAGAAAATCCCTGAAGAGTATTAAGTCCATGAACTGTAGCTAATAGGGAGAAATTTGCAAGTCAAAAGTAATTTTTGTTTCTTTGCAAGTCTGTTCTTGACAGAATAGAATTAGCCTCTCCCATTCTAATGATCAACAAGCATTAGAAATATTAGCCCAAAATACAGAGGCAAGTGGTTTTGCAATAGCCTTTCAAACAGAATTTCCAGGGGTCAATAACATGCATTTACTGAGCTTTATCTTAATAATTTTTACAAATTACATTTGACAATGTAGCTTGGTTGCCTGCTACAGCAGAGGACTGAATGTGCTTCTCTAAGACACTTTAGTTCTGCATCTGTTCCTGCCTTCAGGCAGTCTGGATGCTGAGGCACTATAATGCTTTAAAAGTTCATGTGGAATGAAAAAATGCACTGGTGAAAAGCAGAAAGCTGCAAGCACTGAAAATTATTCAGAAGTCACTATCAGTTACTTCGGCGTTGAATTTACTTGTAATCCACGCTTGCTTTTCTGCCATCTTCCTCCCTACTGAAGACCATATTAATGTGGATTTTTGAAAATGGGATCTTGGTGGATGATGCCCAATCTCAGATGGCTGGCATACCTGAGCACATTACACCCCAAACCCATGTCCCCAGCACTGCAGAGTTGAAGTTATCACCCTACACCATCAAATCCACCAGAAGGGAAGCACAGGAACCCAGTCTGAACATGTTGTCCTAGTCAGCCATCTTAAGCCTGCTGCAGATGTCACTGACCAGCAAACCAGTTTTTGGCAGGCTGAATGTGAGAGACAGTGAAATGAAGATTTTCTGATCCAGGTACCATTGTGAGCCACTAATCAAGACACTTTCACTTCATAGTGGCCTTTCTTTTCATATTACCCTCACAAAAAAAAAAAAAACAAAAAAAAAACCATGTCATTTCCACTCATTCCAAGACCAGGAGCTTCAAAACCTGCTTTCCTGACAACATCCATTATTATGGATAGTCCTGCCTAACAGGGCCAATCTGGCTGAAGTGGCCTGAAACCCTATGGAAGGATGAGGTACCACCAATATTGCATTACTGGATACACTATCAAATCTATCGATTCCCCCCAAGTAATATTAAAGGACAGATGATTTTATGAAGTTAAATCAGGCAGTTCCATGGTAACAGAGGACAACACAGTGACTTGAAAGTTATCAGTTCCACTTGCAATAATTTGTTCCACACATGTGGTGTGTTCTCCGGTACCACCTGTCTGTGTCTTCTGTAAAGAGTTGAGTGTTTGGGGGAATAGACAAACTTTCCCAGTAGTAGTCACCATGTCAGGAACTAGAACCACAACCTCTGTTTGCATATTCTATGGCCAATGTTTTGACTATCTGTTGTAACTACATCTTTTGAGAATTACATCATGATTTTACACTTCCAACGTGAAAGGTGATATGAATATTGACTTAGAGATGAGCTCTTGCTGTAAAGTCAGGAAAGCTTTTCTGCTGCGTACAAGAAACCAAATTACTTTGAAGTAATTTCAACTTCTAATCTGCTTTCTTGCCTGTTCAGAACAAAGAAACACTCTAGGAAGAACACTGGCATAATCCAATGCATCTGCCCCACCTTGGTGAGGAACAGTAGCAATGGAAGTCTGAGTGACAGTGTGAGAACTAGTGTCATGCATGGAATTTCAGCAGACAAAACAGACCTGAGTGACACCTATGTGCCACTGCTACAATGCCAAGAAATCCCCTCAGGTCAGAAATGCTATCATAAATAGTGAAATAAGACTCCACCAGAAAACTTTACCCACTTAGTAATGTGAATCATAGAATCATTAGCATTGGAAAAGACCTGTAAGATCAGAGTCCAGCCATTATCCCAGCAGCCTAGCTGCCACATCCACACACCTCTTGAACTCTTCCAGGGACAGCGATTCCACCACTTCAGTGAAGTTCTGCATAGCTTAGGTTCCTCAAGCAACACTCCACATTTTCATGGGGAAATATACCTGATAAAAACCTCAGAGGATGCACTGTTAAAAACAAACCCCAATTCTACTGCTGCTAGACACAAGAAAGTCACAGACTCATTTAACTTTTGAAAGGGTTTTTCCAGATGGAGGAGCTGCTGAGGTCAAAATTGGAATGATCAGAAACACACACTTCTCTCCTGCAGGAACAGTAACTCTCTGCAGAGTCCTGGTGCCTGCCTGCCCTGTGCACTTTCCGGAGCTGCTTCATCCTGAATGTCCCTCCAGAGCAAGCACAAAGACACATCAGTCTTGAATGATCTTATGGATGCAGTAACTTATCTGTGAGACCACCAAAGCAGAGTCAGTGTAGCACACTTTGATCAGGAGGGCTCCTCACAGGTGATACCTTAAGACATCTGACTTTGCCAAGTGTGTGTTCCTCCTGACAGCCTGAGTGGACACAGCCACTCCTCTGGAACTTCGAGCTATTAATGGAAACAATCTGGTGATGAGATTATCTGAATTTATGTACAACTGGATGAACATATGAAAGGGACACTTCCTGATATCTTAATAACCCACCTCATGGTCACCTCCCTCTTTGGGCACACGAAAGAAAAGACTAAGCAAATTCTTCATAAAGGCAAAACTCTAAGATAATTTTATCAGAAAAAAAATTATAGAGAAGCAAAAAGAATGTGCTGCCACAGAAGAGCATAATATATCTCGAAAATGAGCCATCAGGCTTCCCTTCTTCCCTCCCCTCCTAGAAAAATGACCATCATCAGAAATTAATAAGGAGCATCTTATCTGTTTTGGCATTTTTCCTATCAAGGAATATCTCCTTGATAAGTAATAAGGCACATTATTTACAAGAATCATGCAAACCAACCCTAAAAAATGAAGTTAAAAGCAATCACTGATGCAGAATTCTGGGTCAGTGACTTTTTCAGGATCCTTCAAAGCTCGATATTTTCCAAGCAAATCAGTTACCAAGCACTAATGAAAACACGTATCTGTGACACCATGAGTAAGATCTAAATTTATCTGTGAAGAAAAATCCAGGGGACTTGCAAAGCCTCTTCCACTGGACATACTGAGATCTCAAAGTAGTATATGGAGAGGCATTGGTATTGATATATCAGGCATTCCAGCCTTCTTTCCACTTCAACAAAAAAATTGATGGAGAAGCTCTCTCCACTTCTTTAATATTTTATTACAAGGACTTCAAATTGTACTAAATCAAAAGCCCCAATGTTATGTTCAAGAGAACCCTTGCTACAGAAGAGATATGTCTGAACTCCAGCCGAGAATTTTAAAATGTAAAAGAATTTCACAGCAAAGAGTGTGTGTAAGGTCTCTGTCAGGTTTAACTGAAACTTTTAAGTCAAAAACATCTTAGGTTTAAGTTGAAATATTTGTACTCCAATTTGAGTATATAAGACAAAGATTATTTTCAAGAATATTTTAAGGTTTTATACCAGTGTAACATTTAATCATCTCTGAATAATAAATTCCTTTGATATTTTACAGACTCTTCAAATAAAGTGTTTTATAAAAGGAACTGGGTCAAGAGTCCACTATTGATGCTGGCTGACAGGAGCTTTTATCTTTTTATTTTAGGTGGAATAGGTACCATGATAAACATGCTGCCAAGCTTGTTGCAGCTGAAAGATATTGCAGCATATGCTTAGAATAATGAAACATGTTAGGTTAGCATAAATTCTTTATACATTTACCCTACAGCTTCAATCTCTCGCCCAGAGAATGCTTATTCTATGTTCTCTGATACTTTGTTAGGTGTTGTGTACATTTTGGCAATGCAAAGAGTTTTAGTAACTATTTATAGTAACAACAACTGAAATTAGTTCCTGAAATTTATACATAAAGCTAACTAACTATAATGCATTAAGAAACCTAATCACAGATCCAGCATGGTATATGACTATTCAGATAACAAGAGAAGGACCTATTTTATAAACACTCTTGGCCATTGACTTCATATTAACTTTTCTTTTTCTGTACAATAAATATGGCAGCTAGCTTCTCATCCAGAAAAAAAATAGGTTACATTTCCCAGTATGAGTGTTTTTAGTCTGATGCTACCTGATCATCCAATTTAGGGAAAATGTAAACAGTGACCACAGCATTTCACACTCCATTTCATGCTGCCTCACCCCAATGGAAGTTGGACGATACAAATTGTCTTTCTAAGTATATCCTTATTTTCAGAGCTTCTTGAGTTTTGGCCTGTGTAACTGATCAGAATTCAGCTGTGGGATGGAGTGGATAACAAAAACTCTTATAAAGAAAGGAAATTCCTTTCCTGGAGGTTCATTCTCCTCCTCTAGAATTCTGCATTATCCAGACTGAAGAACAGATAGACATGATCTCTTAGGAAAAATACAAAACTGTCTCTTAAATGAAAGATGAAATGAGGAAATATGCCTTTAGAAGTGTGTTACTTGAAAGCAGTAAGAAGACTGGTTATAAACCCAGTATTATTATCACATGACCCACATTAAAGGCTGCTATCAAATTGAAGCATCTTAGGCAGTATCTTCCTAGTGGAAGGCAAATGATCACTTTAACACTCAATGCTGGCAAAAGAGAAGGACACCCACTCCAAAACACTCCTGTCCTCAGAGACACTCATATCTGTTGTCTCAGTTCCCCACTGGGAAACTGCCACCCCAAAGGCACCTGGCATCGATGGCAACTACACCTTCACAGGACCAGACAGAAGGTCCAAAGCAACTACACAAATTGAAGGCATCTTGCTACCTTGCTACCTTAAAGAACGCATGAACGAGGACATAAACACGACCTGAATTCCTCAGAACACAAAACGTCCTTCCATCTTAAAAAAGCTGGTGATACTAGAATGGTAAAAGCTCTGCTGTAGATTCCAGGTGGCCATTTGAGAAGTGAAGCTGCCAAGTGCACTGCTCTAAAACATCCAAAATACTCCGCTTTGGATTTTACTGAAAATGGCCATAAATTTGAGAGGATTTAACCCACAACAAAATTCTGTCCCATACCATACTTTTTAAGAGTTCCTTCAGAACTTGCATATCTCACAGTCCAATCAACAATGCATCACTGCTGTGAGGCAAAGTCAGCCACAGAATACCAAACTCTTGTTTAGAGGCTACTGAAAATGAGAATCTGTAGAGTTTCAAGAATGGTATTTTGTAATTCTGAGTATTCCAAAATAACAGAACTTGAATTGCATTCTAATCCCTAATTGGAAAAAAAATTAAAAAGGAGGAAACCATCCAAGATCAAAAGAAAACTACATGATTTTCAAGAAAATATTATTCTCAGCACTATCTGTCATACCAGTTTTACCACTAAAAGTCTTGGAGATGTGTGTATGTGATCAAAGCAAGAGATAACTGAAGAAGCAAGCAATGTACCCTAGTCTTCCCCCCTCCCCCAAGAACTGAGACACTCAAGCTAACATAAAAAATGTTTTAAACAAAATTATCAAACAAGACATAAGTGAAAAATATCTTGTAGGTCAATGTAAGAGTTTTACATGTTATTAAAAATTGATTTTTTAAGATACCTTTAGATGTACAGTCACATGTCATTTCATAAAAGTCATTTGAAATGTATTGATCTCATTTGTGCAAAGCCCAGGCTCCATCATTAGCCTACTGAAAGGATAATAGAGCACTCCAAACCCTTGTGACAGATTTGATGCAAACAGTGGCCCTCATTTTAGCACGTCTAATAGCACCACAAGTGGACAAATTCCAACCTTAACAGTTGAACATTACAAACTAAATTAGCAAATATGTTCTGCTTTACTTCAAATCAAATCCAATACCTTGGTCTTCTTATCTTCACTAAAATAAGGTTCTAGGCACCAAAATACACACTGCAAAATATTTAAGTGTGTTCTCAGGCTAACATACCCCTCACAAAGAGGGCTATTACCAACAATTTTATTTCACTTAAGACAAACTGAAAACAGCTAAAATGGACTTTGAGCAAGCAACTGAGAGAAGACATACTTAAAATGACTACACATGGAAAACTAAATTGAGAAAAGGATCAGTGAAAGAAGCCTTATGGATTTCTGTACTGAGAGCAAAAACCTCTACAAGGATATTTAAGTCCATTCTGCCAAAATACTCTCCCTATTCACACAGCTCAAAGGAAGCCATATTCTTAGGCTACAAAAGGTCACAACTAAGTACAGTACCTTGCTTCAGAAAGAATTTTGCTTTGTCTGTCAACTACCAACAAAGCACAAAGAGCTCATACAGCCCATCCATGTATTGCTTGTCAAGGAGTGTAGCAACATAAAAACAGTAAGAACTCAAAAGATTTCTTAAAAACTATGCCTCTAGTTTGCTTAGAAAGCTAAAACCACTCTACTGCCCCCTAATATTACACAATTCTGTTATCTTCCTTCTCCCCTCAAGTTTTTGTAGTCCTTGAATTTTTCAGACTTGTCATGCTGAACTTCCTGCAACACATCAGATATAAGACAGAACACACAAAGGTTTTGCTCATATACATGGCACCTACAGTAAGGTTTGTCAACTCTAGCATGTATTTCAAGCTGGTAAAGAGACAAAAAGATTGTTTATGTGAAGCATTTATCTTTGCAATATGGTTATGAACATGTCTGAATATTGAAGGAGTTAACAGAGTTCTGAAAACTTTAAAAGTGGTAATGCACATACATGGGTATGTAAGTTCAGAGGAGCTCAAAAGAGTTAAAGGTAATGGCAGAGAAAGGGGTCTCAACAGTCTGGTCACCTTAAACTAGAGAACTTTAAAGCATCACTAAGCAGTGTTTGTTCATTTAAGTTTAATTATTTTCTCCTTGAGAATGGCACTAATGAAACTGAATATCTTTCATGGTTTCGAAGAGCAGTCTGAATGGTCTGTAAACAGGACTGGGGGCAGACGAGAGAACTGGCTGAGCCAGGGGGTTGCTAGGTGATGCAGAATGTAAACCCACAAACTTGTTCAGGTTTACTTTGCTTTCATGCTGCTCTCATACAGGCTCTCCAAAGTTTTAAGAATTAATTTCCAGGTAGCTATTCAAAAAACAAAAAGTAGAAATAATTAAAAAAGAAAACTCCTTAATCCTCCTCACCTCTTCCCTCCCTTCCCTTGCCACCCCCCCGAACAAAAAATGATAAAGAGGAAAAAAAAATTCACAGCACTAAAGTGAAGGAAGCCATTCCCTCTACTTGTATGCAACTGTTGAAGACTGGTCATTAAAAAACCTTAACCTTAAAAAACCTAAAAAAACTTTTAATATTTTTTGCTTGATTTTTGCTTTTGTAAATGTAAATAAAAATGAATTTTGGAACAATATACTGGGGCTTTAAATACTTAAACTGAATATATTCAGTCTTATTTACTAACATTTCCACCACAGATTACAAAAGCAAACTTTCCAGTACAGCCATGTGTTTCTACTTCCACTCTTTTCAGAGCTGTGATTATTTTTTTTTTTTCTCCTAAAGTATCTGATCAGAGATTGTCCGGTAAGAGCACTTTATTAGATCATCAGTCAGAGGGTTTTACAAGCACCAAGAGCTATGGGCTCAAATGCAGCACATCAGTTTTAATAGCCGAAGGTCTAATAGTAAACTGCAGATACTGCTGAGAACTTTCCATGCACTGAACTCTTGAAAAAGCACCATCTCTCAAGCTTAAATGCAGCTGCCTCTTTCAATGCCGCAAATGGGTAAATTTGACAAAAAAGCCACCATTAAGACTACATGAAAGGCTCAAGACAACATCCTTTCAATGCTTTGTACTTCAGTAATCAGATGTACTTACTCACCCCCTCCCCCAAACCCGATCAAGAACTATTTCTGAATGGTAGGAAATAATTCCACTTTGTACATCTTTTAGTTAATCAAGACTTTCTATTCAGCAATTTGACCTTTTGTTCAAAACAGGATTATCAGTTTTTTCGCCAGTTACCAAGGGCGACTCGCATGGTGAACATAATTGCAATAATTTGCAAAACACCATGGCAACCCACATTACAACTAGGTAAATACTGGTCTTTTGTGCTACATTGTTATTTTCAGAGATGCTGAAGTCAAAGAACGAATGACAAATGAACACAAAATTTATATTTGCTTTGTCTCAAAAGAGAAGAAAATTGATAACAAGAATTGGGGGGAAACCGACTACAGCTGTAATTTCTAACTTGATTAATTAGGATGGTAACAGTCCTTAACAGTATATTCAACAAACAGCTCTGACTTAGTCTCTCCACCCACCTCTCTCTCTTTCTACATTACTACCACTAACCCCCACCCCAGACAAATTTTTTCAGCTAGGAGAACAAACAACTCCATTTGCTCTTTTCTTCAACTTAATGGAATCCTTAATTACAGAATATTGTTCTCCTGCTCTTCATTACACTGAAAACTGAAAGTGAGAGAGGAGGAGGAGGAAGACTGTGCCAAGCAGACAGGGTAGCTACAGTCATCCCTCCTGCCTTTGCTTCTTTTTGTCCGTCGCAGACCTAAAGATGAGATGGCATTTTTTGTGCTTTTTTTTTTCTCTCTTTTTAATATTAGCAGCTGTTTTACAGCAAATAATTAAGTAAACTAGTGCTCAAGTTCTCTCCTGGCAGCATAAATAAGACATGAAAGCTTAAGTCAAGTCATGATCAAAATCCAAATCAGAGAGGAAACAGCTGCTTAAAAAGAAAAAAAAAAAGTCTCATAAAATTATCAGACTGGGTGGCTTCTAACAGAATACCTACTGTATTAAAACATTTTCCAATGAATAGAATTATAATACACAATAAAGTAATATTTTTAAACTTTATTTCTTTACAATTGTAAGGAACTTACTGTTACAGTATAGTTTACAGCATAGGCTTCTAGTAAGACTTCAAAGAAATCACACTAAAACCAAATTTTCAGACGTATCTTGGAAATATAGAGAAATAATTTTGCCTAAGAAAAAAAAATTGCTGAAAACAGTGTAATACATGTTTCCAATGGATGTCACATTAAATTTACTGTATTTTACTGGAATACAAGTTCTGTGCTGAAACATTTATTATGCCACAGTGAGTTGATTGAATGGTTGAGAGCTTAATTTTCATGATATCATTAATAAAAACAAGTTAAGCCTTTATATAGATCAAATACAGCCATCAGATGTATGCATATGTTCCTTGTGAAATGCAATGGCACCCTTTAGCAATAGATTTTCACATACAGAGTGGATGAGAAATACATTAAGCTCAAGAAGCCTGCAATCAGAAGCCAGAGTAATCCTCATTTCAGTTCCCTGTATGTACAAATCACGTGTCAATTTAAAGGGCCTCATCTATATTTTAATTCGTTTTAAAAGAATGGATTACCTTTACAATAAAACAGGCTTTCAAAGTGAAAAACAGCTACTGCTGCATCCATATGTGCTAGGAACACTTGAGAGTGTATGCAGGAAAATGAAAGAGATGAAAACAAAGTGCTAAAGTCAACTGAACATGGTCCCAGGGTGCTGAAATGCACCACTGCCACTACACAGATTCTCTGTGATGCTGGACAAGTCACTTCCAGTTCATTGCATGAACCCACAAGCAATGAGCACCTCAGGAATCAGTTCAGACCCAACTGCAGCTTGAAAGTTCTTCTTCAGGCAGTTACTCAGTACTACACACTGAAAAAACAGGTCCTTTGATCCACAAACTGGGCACCCAAACTTATGAACACATTCAATGCTCATTCCCCTATGCCTCATCTTTGACAAATCTAAATCACTGACCTGCCGTTTAACACACAGCTCTTGTAAAGATGATTTTTAAGAGCCACTTGATCCCACAGTACGTGTGCCACAGAAACTCCATGAGAAAATAAATAATCCCAGGAAAAGTTTCAGAGAGCGCATTCAATAAGGTAAAGAGCATCCACCATGCAATGGAGAGAAACAAACACAGACCAGCTGCTCATCTGAGCACTGTCCCACCTGTACACACTGAAAAAAACACAGAATGGGATAACACCATACATAAATGACCTGCATTAAACTTAAGTAAGCAGTACTCCCTCTATATCTTCAACTTTCAAGTGTCCAACTCTGTGGTATCAGGATCTGTCTTCTATTTTTAATTTTTTTAAAAAAATCCATTCTTCTTCAAAACAGGGTTTAAAGGAATACACAGATTTTGCTTCTTGAAATAAACTGAGTAGCCCATAATAACTTTCTGTCTTCTCTGAACACGATGCATTTTGCCCAGCATTTCCCAACAGCAGAGGCAGGAAAGTATTTATGAATTTTCTCATGCTTTTCTTTTTCTATTATACCAATCACATTCCAATATAACTGCTTGGTTTCTGTGTCCAAATTTTCACAGGCAATCTTCACCCACACCTGCCTCCTCATGCTATTTCAAGCCCATCTGAACAGCCAGGTGCTTATCCAGCAGATACTATATTTGAATATTCTAATTCAGCCAACTTCACTCAATTCAGCTTCTTCGCTTTCTGTTTCATCTACATCCACTCAGGTCCAGCTCCAGTCTCATGTGCCATGTTCTAGTCTTTTTTCCTCATCTACAGACAATTCTTGCAAGCATTTTTGGGTTGGTTTTTTTGGTTTTGTGGGGATTTTTATGGCTTTTAATTATTAATCATGGCTAGGCTCCTGCTCCACACCACAAATTTTTCTTAAATTTTTGTAAAATTATCAAATCTAGATGGATTTTCTTAAGATGACAAAAGACAACCAACAGAAAGGAGGAAAGAAGGATAAAATATCTACTCTTCCTCATAGCCAAACGTTAAAGACTTGAAAGCCATAGCACCTACATTTTGAACAACATTAACATTGCTTTTACAAAAAAAAAAGCAAGTGATTACAATTCAAGCACTCCTGTGGGCTAAAACTGAACTGATTCATATTACATCAGATTTTCCCCTGTCCCTCAGGACCTAGGCAGGTTCATACACCAAGATACCTACATTTAAACTGCAACTTACTTTTCTGGAACTTTGATTTGGAATAATTAAACCAAATTTGTAGAATATTTTATTCTGAGATAATGAACATATACTGCCCTACTTAACTCCACCTTAAACAAGACTTTTCTTCCTGCTACCATTAATTAAACTAAGCATCAACCAAGACACTTGAAAATCTCAAAAAACCTTTTGCTAAGTATTATGGGAGTCAGGCTTTCACCTTGGCTTCTCCTCAGGTTTCCATTTTTGTAATTCCTCTCAGCACTTGCCCATAAGTCTTTCCTCCAGTCTCCCTAGGTTGCTCTCAAACTTTGCCTTAGACCTGCTTGCTCTTTTTGAAAAAGAGAGCTCTTGTTCTGCCTCGCTACTGACTTTGACCTAATTTGAATTTCCCACTACTGTCAGACTGCACAGTTCTTCACTTCTTCAGAAGGGACTGATGGTCATATCACCTCAATGTTAATAACAAACACCTTCTGAGGAATATCCCCATACATGGCACACCAGCTGCTCCAGATGCAGTCTGGAGATTGAGACAAGAGGTCAAAGGAAGATGGAATTTGGAGAGAGTTTATATCCTTTCTATTAATAATTTAAAAATTCAAAGGATTATAAACTGAGTGTATCTGCTACTTGCTATAAAGAACAGATCTCCAGCAGCCAAGTGAAGTCAGAAAAAACAACAGCCTCTCTGAAGAGCTGTTGTGGATTAGTTGAAGACAGAAAAAATGTTTCATTTAATCTTGAGAAAATCTTAATCCATTTTAGGTTAAAATTTCAGCCAAGACTCAACTTCAGACAAATTTGGCATACAAACTAGCCATGAATATGTGGCAATGCTTCAAAATTTTAAAACCTAATTTTTCAAAACTTATACCCATGTAATACATGGTAAATTTTATTAAAATCTGCTTTAAAACTAGTATGAAGAAAATTAGAAGAACAAGGGTTATGGGAGAACATCAGCATAAAGTGGGGGGTTTTGTGTGTTGTTTCTTTGAATATCTCTTAAACTATTCTGGACACCAACTGAAGTAACCAGATGGACCTTTAAAAATTGATGCTCTTGTGTAAGCATTGAAAAAAGCCAACTCAACAGAAATAAAGGCCTGTCATAAACCCATTGAACTAAAAAACACGAGAATGAGGAAGAGACTGACTGTCTTCTGTTGCTTCTGGTGACAGACACAGCAAGCAAAACAGCACCACATTTCTGTTGCAGTGATTTTTTGCTTGTTTTTAACCTAACACTCAAAATTTTTATTTAGTAAATCACATTCAATAAGAACAAGTGGCCTAAAATCAGCAGGTAAAGTATGATCCTTCAAATGCATTATGCTTCTGTTTTTTATAAAGGTTAGCTGCTACCAAGACTTGCAATGCCTTTAAAGCCAACAGCTCCATACTGAAGTTGTATGGCCCAGGAAAGCTTTCCAACTGCAAACTCTTGAGAGCAGAGCAGGTTACTTGTTATGTGCTGTCTGCTAGAAAAAAATTTGCTGCTATGGTGTAGCTTCTTTGAGTTTGTAGTAGACGTACCATACATGTTGCCCCAAGTCTCTAGAACCAGTATTTTCTAAAATCTAGAGAATATTTAATTAAAAACAAAAAAATAAAAATCTGAATTTCACTATGAAAGGTAAAAAAAATTAAATGGCTGGAGTAGAAGACCGGGACTACTTAGAAACTAATGTTATGACCTCATTATATTCATATGGATAAAAGAACAGTTCCAAACAACTTGAAAGTTCTTTCTCTTAAGGTAAAGAAAGTTACAAGCAAATTTTAACTTGTATGTATAAAACATAAAAAACAGAGATTGGAAGTTGACTGCTGCTGACATAAATCAGAAGTTTCCCAAAGTAGAACACTAATAAGGAAAATTAGATACTAACTAAGAATGTAGAAACAAAGCAAAAATGTAAACAAAAATAGTTTACAGCAGAAAAAAAAACAGATATGCAACTTTTCCCTGTATTTTGGAAAAGCACAGTAACAGCATAGTAGCAAATAAGGATGAAGAACTGTGTTCTGCTTCGCTAACAAGAAAATACTTACTAGGCCCTCAAAATTCAACATGTTCATAGAACAAATGTGGAACCCAACAGTCCTATTAGAGCCAAGATAATGTCACTTGCTGAACTCGCCAACCCTTGAAACTGCCTCAAAGGACTGAGAGCCAATATCAACCAAAATGGTAAATTTCCTTGAAACAGTTACACAAGCAAATCAGAACAATCCATGTAACTATTTCTACGTATCAGTCTAACATTAACCTGAGGAGAACCAACAGAAATATTGATATAGACCTTAAGTGATCAAGAAGAACAGGAATGGAATTAACCTCAGTCAGTTTTTTTATATAGAAAAGCCTCAAGCAAACACGGCAGTTCATTTTTTTTTTTGTAAGATTACAGGTTTGGTTAAGAAAGGCTGATATACTACAAATAATCTCTTGAATGACATTTGATTTACTTTCAAAAGACACTGCAATAAATTAGCATTGCACAGCATTAATGAAGTACACATGAAATGGACTAAGAGGGGAAAAGTTGAAGAATATAAAAAAAAAAAAAAATCAATTGTCCATGAGACACAAAGTGATGACAGTCAAGTAAGCATTTGTCAGTATGGAGTGGTAGAGGGACTATGGTGGTGTATCACAACAAAAAGGCTACACTCACTCTTTTTACACCACTGATTAGTATAAGAGAGGAATCAATTTAAACAAAATTCACAGATGACAAAAACAGAACAGCAAATAACGATAAGCATGAAGAAATTGTTTTGGAAAACCTTGTTCATTTGCCACAAAATACACATTAGTTCAGAGAAACAAAATTGACACACTGGGAAGAAGGACTACATTTCACACCTACAGAATGGAAATACAGTATGCCAGAAATTACCACCTGAAAAGGAGTCATGGCAGACAAGTTATTCAACAACACCTTTAAAGGCAGACCTAGCAAGATGTAGAGATTGAATAGGGAAGAACTGAGTATGAGAAATTAGCTGAATTTCATGGGTGAGAATGATACTGGAGCACACACAAGCCTGGTGGCAAGAGTCAAAAAGAAAAAAAAAAAACAACAAAAAAGTTATGCTGAAGAGCCATGAACCATGTCTGGAAGTGCTGAAAAAAGAAAAATAGCAACAGACCTTGAAGAGCAGTCTCTTACCAACACAAAAGGGGACTGAGAGGTGACCTGAGAAAAACAAGTAAGTATATTCATGAGAAAAAAGCAACAGGCAGCACAGCATACTTAAATCTAGAGTAGAAAGGAATTACATCAGCCAGTGCTTGGAAAACCTTGATGGACTGAAAACTGGCTCAATGTCTGGGCCCAGCATGGTGACCAGTGGAACAGAATCAGCTGGAGACTGGTAAATAGCAGTGTAGCCCAGTCCCACTCAGGATCTTCTACTGATGATGTGTGTGATGGAGCACAGAGTATCCCTGGTGAGTTTGCTGATAGCACACAACTAGTGAACCTGAACTGGAGCCAGAAAAATGCTTTCGCCTCTCTCCTCACATCCCATGATACCAGCAACAAGACCTTTGCTGTGGTTGGCACAATTCTGCAAAGAGATATCCAGCAGTGGAACATCAAGATGGTTTTGGTAAAATCTCTCTTCTCATCCTGCATTACAATAAATGTGTAGGTGTGAAGTTCACCTAAGCCAGTCCAGATGTTTATGTACTGCAGGGAAAGGCTGATATATCCTTTGTATGGGCTGATGCATGGCTCAGGGAACACCATTATATTTAAAAAGTGTAATCTGCAGCAGAATGAAGACACCTACACCACTCCCTCATCACCAGGTATTTGTTATCCAGAATAATTTACCTTGACTTCTCTGATTAGTTACCTTTGATCTTTTTGAATTAAATCTCTTTCTCCACAAAAACCTACCTTTAAGTTGTTTTTTTTCTTTTAAATTAGCTTTAGCACAACTCAGGTGTTACTAATTTCTCAAAAACTCAAGAAGATAGCAATAGAGACAAATGAGAGAGGTCAGAGGATGGAAAAGGTGGGAAAACAAATTAGAAGAGAACACTAGCAACAATTCAGATTCCTTAGCCTACATTTTCAGGGAAAAAATATTCCAACAGTTTCCCAAATTCCATCAGATGGAATCAGCGTGTGTATTTACATATGTGACACATATCCACAAACACTCATATAAAATTAAAATTTCCTTTTTTAAAAAAATTTCTGTCGATGGAAATTCAAGACAGGTAAAGACGTCCCTAGAAAAACAGTGTGTGAAACTTTAAGCTGATATTCCAAATAGTTTTGTTTCATTTGGTGGTTTTCTTTTGTTTGGTTTTGGTTGGGCTTTTTTTTCCTTTGTGGAGGGTTTTGTGAATTAAAGATCACATACAGACATAATGTATGGGTGTAATATGTAGAGAATACTTTATGTATGCTTTAGAAATATTTAAAGAAATATACTAAGCTAATAGGCCCCCTCTGTTACTATGGTAATAATCATTTTGTAAGAGGATATAAACACATAAAAGGTGTTTTTGCTTCATATTGATACTAATCCTCTCTCTTATATAATAAAACACATAAAGTAAAAGAAACTGAAAAGGATAAGCTAAGATTCTAAATGTGATTTCTTACAAAAAACTTTCTGGAGACTAACAATACATAATTTTCCATTTTGCTCTAAAGCTGCTGATTTTTAAGGCAGAATTTTCACATAACCCACGCCTGAAAAACATAATTCTGGGCACATAGCATATTAAAATATTACAGAAGAAGTAAAACTAGAAGATATAATGCATTCGTTATTATAAAGATCTTGGTTTAACTATCAAACACATCAACAAAAAAGTTCTCTGAAAGTAGCACTTACAGTGAGAATACAGCCATCCATAAATATAATTACTAGTTAAACAAAGAAAATATGCATTGAGAAAATATATACTGAGATGATCTCAGAAAGAAGACATGGATATCTCAGCCTTCAGACCACTCCCCAAGGGATCTGCTGGCGTCTCTATCCCTGTCAAGTGCAGCGAATTCAATGCCAAGCTCACCCATTTGCTACTTCATTTCATGTGGAGACTAGTTCTTAATTTGCCACCAAGATAATTCAACCCAGAGTTTTCATCTCCTGCCTGTGGATCCAGATTTTTTTTCACAACCTATAAATCATAATGCATTTATTCTACAAGTCTATCACAGCAGCAAAACACAAAAAGCAGAGCCTCAATTATGTGCATAAACTTAAACTGGTTCTTTGCAAAAGATGGCACACTTGGGACTT
This sequence comes from Acridotheres tristis, assembly GCA_037013685.1. Classification (NCBI taxonomy): domain Eukaryota; kingdom Metazoa; phylum Chordata; class Aves; order Passeriformes; family Sturnidae; genus Acridotheres; species Acridotheres tristis. The sequence goes on along the minus strand of CM072884.1, from coordinate 102,026,127 downwards.
TAACAAGACTCTAGTCTCATACCAAACTATCAAATTTGATTTTCCTGTTTTCAATCCTCTTTTAATACATAAAAACTGTGCTGCACAGTTTCTTAATGAAATAATTTTGTCTGACCCCCTCTATCTGCAGGATGAAAATATTTAAGACAAAAATTGCAAGATGAAAAAATCTTAATATGCAGTTTGGTAAAGTTCTAGTCACTCCCTGAACACGTTTATCTATCCAGTAAAGCTTGTGTTAATGCGATGTAAGAGTTTGGCAAATTCAGCTCTAATGGAGCATAAAAGTGCTTTTGCTTGAAAGTGAGATCATTTTTAAAAATTCAAAGCATGATCACTTTTCCCTTTTTTTGCAGGAACAATCTGATACAAGCAGCAAAGCTTAAATAAACTAGAAACATTTCAAATGATCCATAAAGGATTAATAAGCACTGCAGGAAGTCCTATAGGCTCAGCGTATACATTTTCCATCTTTTTCTCCTGCGACAGGCATGATGTGAAATTCTAAACAGAACTCAAGTTTCAAAGTCACTGAATGTTAAGGTCTGCAGCTTTGATACCAGGGTAGAGTGGGGTCACCATCTTGGAATATTTAATTTAAATAGATAACAAAATATTGATTTTATTAGCATAATAAAGCCACCAAATTATGGCCCTTCACAAAATTCTTTTTCTACTCACAAACAGACGAATGGACAAAAGCAAGGCAAAAGGGGTAGTAGTAAGCTACAGGCCACTAATATAACAAGAACAAAATGACAGCTATTATTTTGGCAGAGATAATCTATGCTGAAACACAAAACACACACGCACACAATTTCTTTCAATACAATTTTCTTGTCTTCCCACTGACTTCTATGATTACCACAGAAAGCAGGGTTCTAAACACATTTCTCAATTGAATCTTCAATCAATAACAGTAAAAATTTGAGAAGGGAGATATGGGAAAACATATTATAGCATTAGTAAGTGTTTGCAAAACAGACTGAACTTCCCAATATGCATAAAAGTTGAAGGGGAAAAAAATAAAATAAAATATATCAGTAAAGATGTACCAAATACCTTTACTTTACTGAAATTAGCAAAAGAAAAAGGCGAAACTCCAAAATTCAGTAAGTAGCACAAATTGCCTCAAACCTGGTCCAAGTGATCAAATTATGTACTTACATTTTTTTTTGCTTGTACCACAGCAAAAATAAGTACCATACTTGTAAATTAAGAAATAGTTCTTAATTATCAAAACCTTCAGATACTCATAAGTACTTTTTAAACAGTGGAAGAGGATGATAATTCAAAGAATTTACAGTAAGTAACAAAACTTATTTAAGTAGAATCTATGTACAGGCATAAGTAGCATGGTATAAAAGAGAAATATTAGAAAAGGAAGAATGAGATCCTTGCAGAAATCCAAAACAATAAAACTTCTGAAGGAGGTCAGCTTGACCCAAACAGACTCAATTCGCCAGCAAGAATCCAGACTGACTCTAACACTGACGTAGGAGAAAAGACAAATAATTCATATTAGAATTGAGATTTTCTCATGTTGAAAGATGGAAAAGTTTAGCTTCTGCTAAGCTTGTACGGCTGTTTACCACCCAGGCTTTCTGCTCAAAGCCAAAACAATCAATAGAAGAAACTATTTAGGTGACAGTTACATACAAATTGGAATAACTTCTTGCAGGAGTTGAAAATAGAAAAGATTCAGAAATGCAACAGACAAATAGAAAGTCATAAAAGAGCATAAATATAAAAACCAGCACAGACAATACTGGCCATATTGGGGAGGGGAGGATGGAGAAGAGATATGAGAATGATAAACCTTAGCTCACAGTAAGAGACTGATGCTGAAAGGCAAAAATTATGCTAAAATAATACATTAATCAAAAGGAAAAGTGAATGAAAAGAAAAAAGCAGAGAAAAAAAAAAGCAACTGAACAAAGGACTAAAAGAAATCATTTGTCTGTATAAAGGCAGCAGAGAGGCCTTGCTTGAAATGGTGTCTACAATTCTGGGCACATTACTAATACCAGACAGAAGAACCAGTGTAAAGAACAGCAACAAAACCAGCTCTATAAATAAAAAACGTATGATGGAGTACATTTTTCCATGGTTATAAACATAACGGATATAGTGAAATAACATCACTTTCTGCTAACATTTGAAAATAAGGAAGAGCAGCTTGAGAGGAACAACAAGCATAGAATATCATAAAAAGGGGCAATTTTGGACTAGTGATAGGATTTCTGTTACAAATTCTCAAGATTAACAAAATAATTAAACAAAAATGTTTAATACAGTAGCTGCCCTGACTCTGATCGTGTGCAGCCCTAAAAACAACCTACAAGCAATTCTATACTTGAATATCGAGAAAACAGAAGATGAAAAGGATTTTGATAAATAGGTATGGCCTTTGTGCACCCATGAACACCACGGCTCACTTAAGAGCACATCAGTGCTTGCTGATATTTACCCACCACTACCCTGGCAAAAGAGGAATAAAAGGAGTGCAAAAGATGGCCCATGAAAACAGAAGTTGACAAAAGAAAGCCTACAAATGTGGACAATACACTATACAGATTATAAACTTGTTGTTTTGTTTACCTTTCTTTGCAATTCAAAATAGAATTGCAGTGAAGCTGAAAAGATGACAAAACCACAGCAGTGAAAAATAAATATTTTCAACTCTCTCAAATAGCTTTTGGAACTCCCTGACACAAAGTGCCAGACAGAAACTGTATCTGCAGAGACTCACACAGTCATATAAATGAAAGCACTTCAGTTCTATCAGAAGTCATCTGCTAACTAGGCAGTTGCATCTCTTACCAAAAGTTTTACTGGAAAAAATGGTCTTGGAGGAAGTTCCTTCAATCATTAAGCATCCAGCTAATGTTAGAGACCATTACTACACTGAGTAAATCCCTTCATTAAATAAAATCCATAGTTCAGTATTTAGCCAGTCTATGTCATTGCCTGTAATGACCTAACAAACATTAAAAAATTAACTAAAACTAAAAAATTAACCATCTTCTCAGTATTTAAACCAAATCTGAATACTTTTTCTCATGATTTTCAAACTTCTTTCATCTTCAAGTTATATTAGTTTAGAAATATTATATTATATAATATATATATAAAAATTGTATTAGTTCAGTGCTACAGAAAGCAAGAAGTACTGCTGAAAGAAAGATCTGGCTGCTGCACAATTTGCAACAGGAGAGGACAGTACTTGCAACACCAAAGGAAAATGCAAAACCATGAAATGTGTTATATGTATGTTTTTCTACCTGCAACCACCCCCACCATTCCTGTCCAAATTAACTGCTCATTCAACCTTACAATCCAGTATTATAATATAAAAAGAAAATGAATTTTTATTTCGGTGGTTTAATTTAACAATGGAACCTCGTTTCCCATTTCAGCCTTTTTTCTCTCATCTCCTGCAAATTATTCTGTCTCACAGCCACATGACAAATATTTGCAATTGACCAAAAGAGAGGCAAGTTTAATAGATACATTGATGAGGGTGAAGGAAAGGGCAACAGAATTCAGGCAGGACAGACTGAACACCTTAAAAAACCCCCAACTGTTTCAAAGGATAACGATGACTTGTAAAAATGGCTCTTCATCACACAGGATGAGATAGAAGGAGCCTCTAAGACTACCATATGAGGAAACAAGTTACCTGTAAATTAATTCATTCATTTATTCAAGGAATGAATGATAATGCATTTCTTTGATTTTTACGGTGGAACTTTCACAGGTAACTGTAGAAAGCACTTTTATTTTTCAGAACAGTATCCTTCCTATTACTCAGAAAAAAATTAATAAGCAATTACAGAGGTGAGGTCTCTTATCTTTTTCAACAGTTGACGAATCTGCCTGTTTCATATAACTAAAAATGCAAAGCTGTTAGGTGTTCAAAGCAGAAATGTGTTTTGCCAAAGGCATTATTAACAATTAATAATCATTACAGAGTGTCTTGTTTACCTGACCTTGTGTAAATTCAGCAGCCTTGTAATTAGACCCATATTTTGCATATTTGTATATTTCCACGAATAGAATTTGACTCACTCACTCATCCATTAAAATTTGCTTGACAGACATAGATGGATAACCAGGGTACAATTTGTATTTACTGGATTATAGAAAATTGGCCAAACAACAAGTGAAGTTCAATGACCACATATTCTTGTCTTTCTCTTGTGAAAGATGTAAAAGCAATAAAATATCTGAGGCTGGCACCAAGGTTCTCTGAAAAAGTAGCAGAGTTTCATAATCTCATAGTTTTAATACAGATTTGCTCTAAAAAAAGAGATATCTTAAAAAATAGAACTAAGAAGAAACAACATTAGGTCTACATTAGGTCTTCCTTTAGGCAATGCAACAAAGAATTCTTCAGTAGAAAGACCTCCTATAAAAGTTAACATATTTCTCCCATTTAATGACTTTTCAGTGACTTTCTAAGCAGCTGGAATTATCTTACTACTCTCCTGTTCAGAAAAAGTCTTAAAATTTATGGTTTTTAAAGCATTAGCCACAATAATTAAATACTTCTATCAGATATGTTTGAGAATAACAGAAAGGTATGGAAGATCTCAACTGAGCAGCCAGTATGGAAAGCAACAATACAGAACAGAATGGGGAAAAAAGGAATTTGTTTACCTCTGTGTGCATGCTGGTATCTCATAAGGTCAGACAACCTTGTCCAGTAAGACATTTTACAGATTGCTTGTGAAGAAACTGACTTTTGCCCAAAAAGTCAAATTAGATGTACTCATTAAATATGTAACACTTGGATTTTTTTAACAACTTTTATAATCCAAAGGGAATCTTTCCTAAGAGTTCCAAAATGCTCAAGAGACAAAAAAACCCCAAAACTCCTTTGTTAGTGCTACTATTCAGGCATAGCTGGAATGTCATAATAACAACTAATGAAGTCTACTAGAATTAATCTGAAGAAAATATCAAGACAATGGGAGAGGTACATCCCTGACAGTGTTCAAGGCCAGGCTGGATGAGGCCCTGAGCAACCTTTTTGAGTGGGTGACATCCCTAGCCATGGAAGGAGGGCTGGTACTGGATGATCTTTAAGGTCCCTTCCAACCCAAGCCTTTCAATGATTCTATGAGTTTGCATTGTCTTTCACTGACTTACTTATTTTAAGGATGTTGTGCTGTCTCTGAAGGTCTTTCCAGTCAAAACACAGTTATTAACAGTCTCCTAAGTGCTGTATCAAGTTTGATCTGTAACAGATACTTCAGTGACTCACCACACAGAGAAAGCTGAAAACCTTGCAGCTAAAGAGTTACCTACAATTAAAATTAGGGTGAAAAGAATAGGAAGGAAAGAGAGATGTCTATATGCCTTTTTGTATTTAAAAAAACAAAAAGGCCAGTAATCACATTGACCCCATCAATATGAGAGACTAAGCCTAGGTTATGATGTTGGCTTCTCATGCACAGATCTGTGTCTGGAAAAACACAGTTTAATTTGTACAGAAACTAGATGTACTTCTCATTATGAAAACTTCTAATCACTCCCTAGATAATTTTTCTCATTTTCACTACAGTCTCAGATGCTCCTCAAACAGGTATTTGCTACTCAAGCCTTTTTCTGAAAGACATCTGATTGCTGCGTGGCACATTACCACAAGCCTCATGAAGCCCTTCAGAAATGGACACAGGATAAACACTGAAAATACAACTCTGGAGAAATCCCTGACCATTTCTTAGCAGATAATACAGCCTTATTTTCTAAATCTTAGTGTGCCTGACTCACTCTTGTTGGGAAGCCTCCAAAGACAAATCAGAATATACAGAATTTAAATTATGAATTCTCTACAAGATATTTCAGTACCTTTTACTTGGGGGGTTGGGGAGGGAGAAAGAATGTTAGATCCTAAAATGACCTTATGTTTAATCATACATTAAACTCGTTCAAGGATCATATCACAGCTCAGTTTATTTCTCCTATTTAAGTGATGGGGTTAAAAAAAAAAAAAAAAACAACAAAATCCTAACAAGGTGATCCCTAAAAGATGCCCCATTAAAGGAACAACTCAGTACAAATGGTGCTCTCTTATCACAGAAAGAAAAAGAAACACAAAGAGCAGTAGGAGGGAGGAGAAATTTGATTAATTGCTTCCTTCAAGAAAGCATAAAAACTACATCCAAATACTCAAGAATGGTGTGAGAAAGCATCATCAACACTGCATGAACTACTGGAATCTAATATCAAAATAGTTATACTAATCTTAACAACATTATTCATACTCAGATAGATGGATACACAGGTAGATACACATAAAGAGAATTTCTACCAAATTCAAACTCTACAGTCAATCTTTGTGCTTGACAGGTGATCAGGAATGGGCAGCTTGGTATCTGTCGTTCAACTGCAAGATCATCCAGCATGAACTGCCCCAGTATGAGAAAAAATATGTTCTCCAATAAAATTATAACAGCAATTAGAAACTTATTGCAGAAATCTAACATCTTATTCTGCAACAGAACACAGCAGATGCCATTTTGTGTCTCCGTATTTTGGGGGGCCAAGGGGTTCTCTGTTTTTGAACAATTCTGGCCCCTTTGTAGTATAGTCAAATGTTGCTTTGGATATTAAATTGAGAATTTATCTTAAATGGAAACAAACAACTTCGCTAAAAATTAGACATTTATGACTTGCAAATTACAGATACTAATTATTTTCAGTATATACAATTATGATATTCTCAAGAGGTATTAATTTTGGGACAGATGTGCTTTCATCATGTAATTTGGAAATTAAGTTACACACTCACGTATGGGAACTCAGAAGTCTGAATTTGTGTAAAGACAGGATTGATAGAAAGGAATTTTGTCTTGCTAATTTTCTCTCTCCCCACCCCCCACCTCTTTCTCTCTCTGATGAGAGTGAGTGTGGCCAGGAATCCTCACAGCTGGGTTGCCTTGCACTCAAAGGAATGGGGGCTGACTGCAGAGTTGATGAGGATACACCTCCACTTGACTCCACCTCCTGTTTTGTCCTTTCAGATAATTCATCCAAATTCAGTAAATTCTAAAAATTTAAACAATTAAAACATACCAACTATAAAATATGCACAACGCTAAATACTTCACATTCAAGTCAGAGTGCAGAAATTAAGTGCTGCTAATGCAAACATCTTAAGAAAGACATTATAAATACACATAATCCAAAATGAAGGTATTAATACAGGAACTTCCATCAAATGAGGGTAAAAGGAATAATATTGTTAGTCTGACCAAATTTTCATTAGGAAAGAACAGGATATTATTACAAAAATGCTCTCCAACATGTGCATGTATATAATCTTCTAAGACAGGTGGTTATAAGTGATAAATGAAAAAAGAATACAAGAAGAATGCCAGCTAAATCAATGTCTGGGATGATACTGCTGTAGAGTGGATGTATTAATTACAGTTTGGGAGTTCATACTTTCCACATTTGACCTGGAGACACCAATACAGAAAGGGAAAAGACAAGACAAAGAAGTGTTGCTTTCTGGTCCAGTATAAAAAACAAACCGATCTGCAAACATCAATGTTTGGTTTGTACTGTCCCATAGGAGGTGGAAGGTACACATGCAAGGCATTCCAAGTATCTGCTACAATGCTGAAACTGAGATTTTTATTTTTAGATCGAATTAATTCAGCCACTGCATAAACATTTTTACCTGGAGACCTTTACGGATAGTCATGGATAGCCTCTTGCAGCTTACAAAGCTAAGCTAAAAGGCTAAAAGCCTTTTACAATGGCTTTGTTCAGGAAAAAAGGAAAACATCTACTTGTCAAATTCTGCAGTCTTAATTTTCATGTAGAAATCTGGCACACCTTTAGAAGACTTCAGGAACATTTCTCTCATACATTTATGGATTCAAAGCCCAACACATTCTCCTGAACTGGAGATGACTGGATAGCTGCAACTCTTCATACAGAGCAAAGTGAACAAGACTGTCATTAACTTGCCCTAAGAGTTTTAGTAGGACTACAGATCCCTTTTTTTTTGTCTTGTGCTATAGGATGCTGAAGCTGAAGGCAGACTGAAGACAAAATAATCTTAAGAATGCATGGAAATAGAGAGGGGGGGGTTCGTCTGCGTCAATAAAAAGGCCTTTAAAACAGTGGGCCATCACAGAATGCACAGGACTAAAGCACAGGCAGAGCTGCCCCTTCACTAGGCTCAATTTATAAAACAAACAGCACAAAAACCCCATGTTTGATTGAGTATAGTAATAGATTAACCAATGATCAGTAAAATGTAGAAGTAAAGCCCATCAGTAGATGTCATATGATGAAAAGTAATCTGAAGACCAATGCAGCCAACCTAAATGATGGGAGTCCAGGATTCTTCACAGAGACCAACACAACAAATGCTACATGTGGGCCAACAATGGTTTTGAAGCACAGTTTTACTATGTGACTACACACACTGGAATGAGGTTCTGCATTCAAATCACACTATCTCCCAAAGCAGGCATACAAAGCAGTTATTTGCTTAATGCCTGGGCATTAAAAGAAATAATCCACTTGTACATCTCCACTGCAGGAAACACTGGTACTCTGCAGAAATCAGACCCTGTGTGCAGCTTGACTTGACTTCTGAACAAGACATTGAGGCAAATCCAAAACCCTTCTATGAAGCCATCTCTAATGTGACAGTATTTGCCATTTCTTCCTGCTGATGGGAACAGTCTCAATTAAGAGTAAAAAGATGTTAAAAGTAACATCTCTTTTTAATCTCAGATGATCCAAAACTTCACTGGCACTTAAAACCATGCATTTCAAACAAACCTGTAGAACTACAGGTTTCACCAGTCAGGAAGAGGAACAAATGTCAACACAGCATAGGCTGCTAAAATTGACCATTGCGTTTCCTAGGATACAGGATATCTTATAGAAAATTTGTTGCATTATAGCTGGTACTGCTTCTCTTGGCCACCATAAATGAAAAATTAATAACTCCCCAGAAGTCTCACCCAGCTCAAGGGTCATGTTCCCTCTCCCATAGCACATGAATGAGCACACAAAGGCAGAAGAGTTTAGCTAAATGGTGCTGCCCAGACTCATTGCTCAGAGGTTTTTTCATATATATAAACTTAATTCTAGGAACCAAGCTGAAAGGTCTGAGGTACTCCCCATTTGATGAGTTCAGTTCTCAAGAACTGACGTATGCACCCATTTTTCCCTCACTACACCAAATATTAAACATCAATGTGAACTAAACAGCTGCTTAGATGAAGTTGAATAAAAGTCTTTTAAATTATCTTCTAACTACAAAGCATCCTTATGACGAGATTTTGAATGCTGAAATAACTTCTGTTGAGGAATACCTTATTTAATTTTCCTAAGAGTGTTTTATCAAGAAATAGAAGAGTGACTGAACATTGCTGTAATTATTTTTGGCAGTGGTAACTGCTTGAAACCAGAAAAATTGGAAATAATTCTTTTAACATCTAAGAGTAGGAGAAAAATAAACACCTGCAAAAGCCATTCCCAATATGCCAAAAGCAAAAGCATTTTAGGGCAAATATAGATTCAATTCTTCATGTATGCCCCTCCATTGCCTCCCAACCCCATGATTTTCTTATTCAATTATCTTTAGGAATGTGGACTATGAAAGACAGCATCAAACAAAACCGTTTACAAAAAGAAAGCGACTGAAGGAAAAACATTTTAGTTTCCCAAAAACTGTAAAATTTATTTTAAGCTTACATTTGAAGCCGAAGGAAAAATTCATGATAAAGACTGAGAAATTTTAGCATAAGTAACATAGATTTACTCCAGTTATTAGAAAACAATCCATATTTTTTCCTTTTATATGCCCATTCAATTCTGAATTACCACAGATGGTGCCACTTTAGGTTTTGGGTTTTCTTAAAAGGGTGTAAAGCAAGTAGTTTTCACTTTCTAAAATCAGCATGGGACCATGGATCTCCATATCAATAGTGACTTCTAACAAAACATTTCTGATAAGCACATCACTTTTTAGGTCATTCACATCAAGCAAACTTATTCTTACTGAAGGAACTATGTCCAGAGAAAACCAGATTTTCACTCTGGTTGTCCTGATGGATGCAAGGTGCTTGGGCACTGTAAGAATTACACACACATCAACAGCATCAAGCATTCCAGCCAAACAGAACTTGTGCACTTGTGTCATGTCCTGGCAAGCTGTCTCTATTAGAAGTTCTGTAGACTAATACCGACTCAACCTGGTTTGGCATTTCAGTAATTGGTTGGTCCAAATTACTAGAGTATAAGGCATTAACTACATCAGAATTCCATGAGTGGTTTTAAAACTTACTTTATTCCTTATTTAGATTACCTGGACTTTCCCTCCTTGCAATGTCTCTAATTATAGACTAGTGGGATAATTTTCCATCAAACTTTAAATTGAACATAAAAACCTAAAATAATTTTAAATGCCTCTCTAAAACTCCTGTAAAAAGAAGAAAGATGAACAACAATCCGTTCAAGACCAGTTCGTTTTTATAAACCCTCTTGTGATTCATTATTTGCTATTAAAATAGACTCAAAAGCAGCAAATCCTCCAAATCTGTATAGTATCTGTAGCACTTCTGTCAATCCAAGTTATCCAAAGGAGTACACAATTGCTCACTCTCTCTCAAGCACCACCAGTAATGCCATTGTGGCAGACCTCTCCACAAGATGCACTGATCTGCCCAAGATTTTAAATTCTTGGCTACAGAATGTCATAACAAATGCTGCTACTGATACACCAAAGCTACACACTTTGTAGTCCATTTAATGCCAGACGAGATAAAATGAGCAACAACTGCATCCCTCTAACTGCAGCACAAACCTGCTCTCCAAGTGTTGCTGAAATCATCATTGCCTTGACCAGGGCAACAGATCAGTTCCAACAGAGTACCTTCAAAGAGTGTGCTTTCTGTAATCCTCTGAAGACAGTAACATCTTGTTATTAGATGAGTGATTCAATCACCTAGGTAAACATTACACACTTGGTGGCAATCATAACCACAACCATATTTACCTCCGGGCACACTTCCTGTAACACAGTGTTCACAATACTGCCATTTATAAGCCTAAGCAGACAAATTATTGTGATAATAAGTCCTTACATTCCTGCATTCTACCTACAGAGGAAATTACAAAGTTAGTTTTACTCTATTGAAGCAATCCACATTTCTTAGAATCTGATCCATGCAGTGGCAGGCCTGGGGAGCCTTTTCTACAAAGAGCTGACAGAGATATCTAGTGTCATTAAGCCTTCTCTGGCAAGGTACCAGACTGGGGACTAAATACAGATTCTGCTTCTTTGCTCATTCTCAGTGGCTAAAATTTGGAGTGCATAGAGTCATATTCAGTCTCTCAACCACCAGTGAGATGGGATGAATGTCCGTCATGGCTGGTAAAATCCAATGAGGAGAGTTAAAGCCTTTGTAAAGACCTATCGATCATTACTTTGAAACACTTCACTAAAAATCGTATTGATGCTGGAAGTCTGAACCAAACAATTCCTTTACAGGGCAGATCATGGAGAAGTCGCAGTAATAGCGAATCAATTCCAGTTAATGGACTCGATGAGTGCTGTGACAAACAACTGCTTACTCATCCCCAAAATGCACTACACACCATGACCAAAAGGGTTACCTTTTATTATTCAATAAACACTAATTATGACAGAGGTATTACACTTTCATATGGTAGAATACTGACTGCCCTGTTCAGTAATCAAGATATTTCTAACTTCCTCCTGGTTAACCAAAATTTAATTCCAAACAAAACTTATTTGTCATCCTTAGTCAAGGAGAGGATCACTGTGGAGGGGAGGAGGAAACTTCTGATAATCTGGTGGAAACTTCCCTTCTCAGAGAGGAAACTCCCTTCCCTTCTGAGGGAACCTCCTGAGGTTCCCAGTAAAGTGAAAGGAATCACATTAATATTTTATCTTTCATTCCAATTGCTCTCAATTCTGCCTTGACTTGGAAGCTTTCAGTACTAAAAAGAAACATCTCTGTTTCTGTATGTATAAACCAAAATGACAGTGATACAAGTTCAAACTTGGAAGACTCAGAAACCTATTTCCATACATACAGAAAGGACTGAAAATAATCACTGGAGTTAATCTGAAGGTAGAGTCTAGCTATCTGATTCTGCCTACTACATCAGCTGGTGTCACAATTCTAGCCCTAACTATTCTTCATCACATGCCCGTATAATTCTAGTACTATTGGCACAGCAATAAATAAAATATTGTACTATTACCACTACGAGACACCTTTCCCTCACACTGAAGAGATTTCTTACCCCTACCCACCCACCAAACAAATACACTTTCAATGCATGACTCTTGTGAGAACATGATTACGGAAGTCATCACCATCATCTACAATCATATTTTCACCTGCTCATGTGGTGTACACCTGTGGGTTCTTGGCAATACACTTCACTGAGGTGTGGGAAATTTCGGGTTCAGAACGAGCCCTGTCATCTTTCCTCTCTTAAGCAAATATGCCACGCAATCCCAAAACCTGTGTGAATGCTATGGCCTCTTATAATATTGTCTTATTTATAAATATTTTACCTTTTTAAGTGCACAAAATACTGACGTAAATCCCTTGAACATATACACAAGAGTCAGAACACCAATATATATATAAAAAGTAATTCAAAGATCTTGAAGATGCTTTTATATTGCGATCTAATGTGCAAGCAGTAGACCACCCCACCACAGGTAAGAAATGAGAAATTTTGAGGGCTATTGAACACTGAATTTTCACAGCTGAACAGTATAAAGTTATTTAGCAGTGTTCAATAGCCTTCAAACTCACTTCTGCCGGTGGGTTACAGTGGTCCAGTAGAAACAGACTGAAACAAAAACAGTGCAATACAGGTTGGACCAAGATTTTTCAGTATTTTTTAAAAACTCTTTTAAAGTTCACATCATTTTATGTGTTTTTAAAACCATACAGCATTCTGCAGATGCCACACACTATTGATCAGGCAGCATAGAAAGAACATCTATATAAAAGCAGATTTTAGCCTATAAAGATACTACTAACAATACTACAGGTGTATACATGTATTAAAAAACAAACAAACAAAAAAATTAAAAACCTGCTGCTTCAGGGACACCAGCTTCTAAGTCCAACCCAGGTCTGTATGAATTTTGCTACTCTCAAATGGCATATGTAAGATATTGGGGGCTTTTATTCAATTATTTGCAGTTGGCAAAACTAACACCTCAACAGCTGGGTAAGATATGGGATTCATTTTATTGTCATGAATACTGACTTTTACAGGGCTTTTTAAAAGGGGATCTAAGAGTTGGTATTTGTTTACTAAGTGTTCAAAAATAAGCATTTGAATATCCCAATGGGAAACACGAAACAGGTTCCAACGCAATAATTAGAGCCACTTATTATAAATGAAATTTTCTGCATAAGCAAAAAGTTGGTCAGTTTTTTCCATTTATGCTTGCATATTTCAGCTTTTACCCATTCCCCTAGCATGGATGTTTCATTGATGGCTGAGGGTAACACTTCAAAAATGAACTAGCTAAACAAACTTCCCAGCAGCACTTGACAGAGCTACACCTATTCTTCCCCATTTCCAAAGCAGTACAGAATTAATTACCAGTTCTATGGATCTATTGTAAGTATAATAGACTAAAGAGCTATCACAGACACATTTATTGTAAAAGCACAATCCCAAGAGTGTCTAGTAGAGGGCCAAAACGATTAACACAAATGCTTTGTCAGATCAAAGATAAAACCTGCACCGCCCAATTGAGGAATGAATTAGAACAGTGGGTTATCTTTCAAATTAACCAGGGCAGTTAGTGAGGAAAATTTCATGAAAGTGTAATTCTTAGCCTTTGTGAATCCACACAGCAGGCATTCTGCCAGCTGACAAGATGATGAAATTTTCATGCTTAAAAAAGCCCTCTTCATTTCCCAATTTAGATTAGCTAGCGTTTCTCTCTCTTTTCATCTATTTGCTCTTCTGAAGCAGAATTAAAAAAAAAAAAAAGCACACAACAGGATCAATCTCTCATAGAATAAATGCATTTCTGAGAAGAAATAAAATCTTTTCATGTCATTTTAAAATATATTTACATTTAAGAGAAAGATTATCAAAATTGATATTGCTAATACCATTAAGAAATCTGTAAATACTGGAGCAATGGTAGATATGTTTTGGGAGTTAAATATAAAACATTTCAATGATTAATGGCAAAAAATGATTGCAGAAGCAGGTATTTTCATATAAAGACAAGTAATTTACAAAAACAATGGGATTGTAGCAGGCTCACAAAATTCTATCTACGCACTTAGATTTGCATCTTTTTAAAGGAATGTATTATATCATCATTGTATTTATTTATTTAACACAGTTTCATGTGCCAAAAAGGGCAAGTAGATTTTCTACTTTTAGATTTTATGGCGCTTCTCCCTGCCCTAAATTTATACTGCCACATATAAAAGCATTTCACTAGACGAAAGAAAAAAACAAGCAACATCTTGAACACTTAAACACTTAAAAAAGAATGTGATTCAAAGCTCACTGAAAAAAATGTACACTTATTCATCTCAGTGAGATGTGGATCAGGCTGAAAGGCTCTTGATAGGGCTGTCTTCATAAAAGGCAGCTCATTATTTACAGGTTAAAAAACGCATTTTCACATTTTATGTTTTTGTATTGTGTGCCATTTGATGAATATGTAAACAAAATAATATCTAAATTTTTTTAATGGAGTGACAATATATTTGACCCTTACAAATTGGTATTCCTGTGCCTTTTAGATGCAATTACTACAATGGAAGATTGTTTAATAAGAGGCTGAAAGTTTCATTAAATGTTTTGTTCAGACAGGTCTTTGCCATAATACTTCTGGGTGTGTCTTTATAGCTTATAGGATTATATATATTAGTGCAAACACCCATTTGATGAATTTCAACTCCAGCTGTTATACAGTCACTACAAGTACTGGATGAAAGGAATAAACTAAAAGTCTCAGCATATGATTTTCCAGGAGCTAACAAGACAAAAAGTTTACTTGCCCAACGCTATGAATAGCCCTTTTGTAAAAAGAAAATTAATGGGCAATCTGGAAATTAATCTCACATTTCCAGAGTCTGAATGTATTCCACAGTCAAAAAATAGTTTTAAACCCTATTACAATTACATGGTTTAAAAGTAAATTTTACTACTAAAAAAACCTGAAGCTTTTACTTACACGGACAAATAATTTTCTTTTTAATTATCTTAATTATCCAACATACCATGTAGTAAGATACTTAATAGATTTATGTAGAGCAAATTACAATGTTCGATATTCGAACACTACAGTTTGGTTTGTAGCTTGGTTTTAAAAGAAGACAAAACAACTAACCAAAATAAAAACAGAACAGCATAAAACATTACATCACTTTTTATTCTTATCAGCAGTAAGAATTTCTCCTGCCCTTAAAGGCACCATCCTTCATAAAAGTTTACTACTGCATATCTTCTGCACGTGTTTTCAAACACTGTATATGCCTGACATTACTTAGCACGTGGCACTGTCTATTATCATTATGCATGTACATTAAGAGTCGGTGTAAATATATTACTTAGACCCATTATTTAGCAACACTTTAATATAATAATAATTTGGCAGATAGTTGGACTTTGCAATAAAGTAACATGAGATCTCACATTTTGGTGACTCCACCTGTCCAAGTCACCTTTAACTTCAATGGAAAGGAGCAATCTATCTCTACCAATTTAAATAGCCTTAGAAAGTTTTGTGCTCCTTTTGATGCAAAGACCTTCCAAAGAAGTATTTTTACCTCCAGAAATCATTATGCTTTAAGAAGAGAGTTTAGAAAACATTCACCTGTAACTGCAGTAAGAACTAGTACAGGAGAAAGATAACACAAAATGTACACTTTATTACGCTTAGTATTAAACCACAATAATAATTCTTAGTATTGTAGCTGCTGTTTGCAAAAGAATTCTGTAATACTTAAGAAAACACACAACAAATTAAGTACATTGCTCAAATTTGGCACAGGCCAAATTTTCAAAAACAATTTACTTTTTTGGGTGTATCAAAAATTATGAGCACACAAAGATTATGAATGTCTTCAAAATTGATGTCCATCCTGCAGCTGTGTAAGCAGGCAATGCTGGACAATCAAAACAAGCAGGCAGGCAATAGCATGAGACGCTCCATGAAAATTTGACCAAAATAGCTAGGTGCCAAGTCACAAAATATGATGCTTCTAGCATATTAGAAATCCAAAACATATTGATATAAGTTAAAAATCATGTTGGACTGTAAGAAGATAGGAATTTTAAATTTTTACCCACAGTATCATGCAAAGCCAACCACTACCACTGGCAGTTTGGATTACTTGCACTACCCCTCAAAAAAAAGAGAATTACATCAATTAATTAACTACCCATCTTTCTCCTCCTTTTTTCCCTTCCCAATCATTATTAAGAAAGATTCATAGTATTTCCCTTCCTACAGTCCTTCAAAGAATTTTTACAGAGCTATATTTGGGTTTCCTTTTCACAATGTAAGCCAATATATATAGCCAATTTGAGTTGAAGAAAGAGAATCATTTCAATTACATGCGAAACTGATATCTACATATTTGATAGGCTTCACAGATTTTCCTAAAATTGAGATAATGCACTCTGGCTAAAAGTCTGGAAAACAGAGAGCTACTGCATCTGTAATAATGCTGACACACACAGTTACAAAAATGTAAATATATCTAACCATCTTGAGGCTGAACTAAGAAAACAAACATTCTAAATTAATTTTTTAATTCACTGATCTGTTTTATTTTCAGAAAGTTGGGGGTTGATGCTGCATTCTACTACCTAACACTATACAAAAAAAAAAAAGTAACATGACAGTCACTAAAAACGCAGCACTACTTCAAAAACTAATTTCATGTGGCAGAGTATTTTCTGCATACTTACACTGTAGTACTTTCTGAGGTAGCGTCTAATATCCAAGAGTAACTTGTTGTCCATTTGAACCACATAGCTGAAAGGAGGCTCTTCACAGTCTGTCTTGCTGCACCTTTGCAAGCTGGGTTCAATAAATCGCCCCTGAAAACAGAAGTGTAAAATCAGCATCATTATGACAGATGATGGAAGCAGAAGTTACCACATGAGTTTAGACATAATACATATATTTTTAAAAGCAATGGTCTTGAAGGGCCCATAATATCTGGGCCTTCTTTCTTCCCATCATGGTTGGCCACACCCATATGGGAAAACTCCAGGGCAGAGATATTTTCATTCTGTTCTTAAGGAAAGCTCTTTTAGAGAACAGAACACTAAGTTAATAATTCATAAAGAGATGCTGAGTAAAAAAAAAAAGTCTGTGCACAAATCATGCTCCCCCATCTTTACCCTAAAAATCCCAGGTTCACTGTTTTATCAGAGAAAAACTTCAGCCTCAGCCCACTGATCAGAACTTTGAAATCAACCTTACAGATACTAATTATGAAATTACCAACAGGGCTGTCAAGATATACCTCATTAAAGAAAAATCACATTATCATCTTTTATTTTCTCCAAGTTCAAAGAACAGTTCTTACACTTTTGCACCATCTCATTCCCTTATTTTCAAAACCTTCTGAACACCTGATATTAAAATTTCAGGACCTAGAAGTGTTGTGTGAACAGCTAAAATTAAGTTTGTGGAATTCTCACTAATATAACTCCGGTATGGTAGGCTGGAAAGTCATAGAGCTTTTAGAAAACTTTCTTTCAAGGTAAGACTTAGCTGTTGTGAGCCATCTTGGCTAAACTCCCACTCACAACACTTATTAATTCCAGGTGAAATAGAGGGGACTTTTGGCTTGGTTTCAGGATTTCTTCTGTTGTTTGGTGGTGGGGATATATGTTTTTTAAGGAGTTTAACATCCACTCCTCTCCAGTTAGCCCATCTGCAACTTGTCAAGTCTACATGCAATTAACTGTCTTATTTACAGCTGCAATGAACAAAAGTCAAGGATTCACAAAGTATCACTCGATTTGTATGTCTTTCCCTCTTACATGCTTCCAAAGACCGCTTTATTTTGATTCAAAAAATGCAAAACATCTGCTGTTTGTCCAAATTAACTTAAAATAATTACTTTTAATTTAGATAAAAGATTTATTTGCTTTCAGTTTCAAGGTTTTCACTGCTCTGAAGCTCGCTAATTTGCCGATGACTAATACATACATAACATGCTGTAGAGTTAAATACTTGGCCCTACTTCAAGTTGTGATACAAGGTCAGAGATACATTTTTTGGCAGAACTTCTCAACAAAGAATGTACCCCCGTGACTTTTTATTCAATTCACAGAGACAGAAGGAAAGATAACACAGAAAAACCCTTACTGTCAAGAAGGGAGGTGGGATATAGCAAGATAAACACAAGTTTAAAAAGCACTTTGTTCCAATTAATATGATTTAGGATAAGAAACTGCCATTGCCTTACAAAGATTTTATTAAATAGAGAACTGGAAGTTACTAAGGTGTTAAGACAAGGATTCCTTGAAAAAGTAGCAGCAACAATCATTCACGACTGTGGGCAAACAGATTAATGAAGCCAGATAATCTCACATGTTCTGCAAGACAACGCAGCTGAAATGCAAAAACGGGAAAAATATTTCAGAACCATCCTATCAGCAATTATCTGCTCCAAAGCTATAAATAGCAGGACTTAAACAATATGGTATCTTCTACATCACATGAATCCTATCTGAAAAGCTGTTCTCTCTACAAGCATTTTTCTCTCTCACCAATGAACAGAAACGAAACAAACAAAAAAACCAACTAACCGAACCATCAAAGACATTGTCATAAATATTTTCTGTTCCACATTTGAGGCAGCAAAACTTGAATCTTTCACAATCCCTATATTTCTCCTCATCAGTGAGCTGAGCTGGGCCACCAACCAAGGCATCATTCTCATCTTTATGGTAATGGTGATGGACTCTGAATTGGGAGGGATCCAGTCCTATTAATAAGAAACAAAAATTTCAAAAGACTAAGAGGTCAACCATGCAAGCAGGCTTATTTTTCATATGCTTGGTGAAGCAGATTCAAAAGAAAGTTACAAAATGTAAATTCAGAAGCTGAAAAATCTCTCCTTAGCAAAACTTCCTCTATAAAACATAAATACATTCTACAATTTTTAACCATGAATAAAGGTTCACGAGACATGAAGAAATCATCTTACTTATCTTCTTACACAAGATTGCTTTATAAATAAAACAAGCACACTGCATTATCATGGGAGTATGCAAGAAAACATTTTGTTTCTGAGGAAACCACTCCTAACGGATAGCTTTATTGTTATTTTCTCCTTAAGTTACATTGAAAATATTTCAATAAAAATGTGCATCGTTATTAAGAAACAGTCTTTAAATCAAAATGGCACCATTAAAACCAAAAGCAGAGAATAAAAACCCCATTAAAGGAACGCGGGTGCACTGCTATTACCAACTCCTTCAAGTCCGTACACAACTGCCAACTCTGATTTCAATGCAGTGGTCGATTTCATTTTGGCTCAGTGGTTAACAGCATGGAGGTTTCAATCTAATGCAGTGGTTAAAATTCAGCAGCAGCATTTAAAACCGCAGCGCTGGAGACAAAGTGCTTTATTTTTGATTGCCAGAACTCAAGATTTTAAACAAATAAATACACAAAAGAGATCCCAGAAATACTGATTCAACCACAAATAAGTAAATAAGCAAGCAAGCACGAAGTTCACTGTTCTAGGAATAGGACTGCCAAAGTAAACTTAATAAAAATCCTCAAGTTTTGTCTTCCTTTGTCATGTGCAACATTTTAAAAGTCCATGCATCTCATTTACAGGGTTTTTTTTTGTTAACTTTAGGAAAAAACACATGTTGGGAAAAAAAACTTAATCAAATGAGCACATAGGAGAAAACCTTCAGAAAACTATGGCTCATTTTAGTAGTAAAACAAAAAGATCAGAGAAGCACTTAAAAATATATTTTTAAAGACATTAAACCAAATAACAGATTACCATGTATTAAACCATATCCTATAAAAAAATCAGTTAAAAATGTAATAATTCCTATGAGAAATGTAACAAAGATTACAAATAGAAAGTGAAGCTTCACCTTATGATAACTGTACCGTGACACTTGAAGACAATGGTTAGGAACAACATTCAGTTAAACTACATAAATATTATTGCATTTATAAAACAGTTGTGTTATACAGGCAGATATAGATTGTCTTTACATAAAAGATTTGATATGTCTGACTTTAATACCACTATTCCGAATTTTTATGTTGCAGTCTTAAATTCAAGCACAAGGAAAAGAATCTATTGTCAAATAATTTTATTTGGTTCTTGATAGAATATAGGTTTCACTAAAATTTATTCATCTTCCCAAGTTTGTCAAAAGAAAAAAATGTCAATGCATAAAGTAACAATTCACCTCCATAAGGTTTCTAAACTTTTAATACAGTTCTCCACTATTCATTTAAAGAAAATGCATACAAAGCAAAATACCCTCTAATAGCATATTTTACACTTTAATACACATGGTATCCCCCAAAAAAGACTGTAGGAGGCTTTCTTTCTGTTTTGGGGGGGTTTTTTGTCTTTTTTTTTTTTTTTTTTTTAATAAAAGGGTTGGCAATATATCTGCAGCAGACACATAGTAGATAAAATGTTTAGAAAGGAAACTGGAGTTCAGTAGTCAGATTTTGCAAAATATCAAGCATGCAATAGGTTAGATCTAAGTAATGGTGAAAACAAAAATTCTCAGTTTACTCTGAGTTCCGAAGCGGAATGAAAAAAAATCATTCCAACTTTCTGATACAGATACCATTACAGTTCAGCTAGAAATCTCTGGTTGTTTCCAAAATGGCAAATATGGAGGAAAGTAGCTCACTAAAAGATAAAGGAGACAAATTCTGATCTTCAGACAGCTACAATTTTCCGACATTGAGTCAAAAACAGTGACAGTAAATATCGGTCATTTAATATTAATTTAACAGCAAAAAAATCATTGTGATAATTTAAATCACACCTGTCTCTGAACTTTCTTAGCTGTTTTGGCTGAAAGAAGCAACAAAAAAAAAATATTGCACTGAACCAAGCATACATATAAGTTTTGGTGTGCAAACAGCCACAATGAAATAAAAAGGACTACAAATCAGGCTTTTAAAGAACATGCCTACCTTAATTATCTTGTGGGATTGGGAACTATTTTATCTATTATCTCCTTTCAGGAATAGTTAGTTGGTTCAGTTAATCCATTTCAGCACCCTAACTGGTATCCTCTCAGCCCAGGTCAAATTGGTCACATTATTTCACGTGGTACACAAAACAGGGGCTATCTAATTGGGTGGTGGAAAAAAAATAATATCTGGTTTTGGTAATTTTTAAATTAATAAGATGAGACTAATCAGTGAACTTTAAACTTTTTCCTTTTTTTTATTTTTTTTTTAACCCTCATTACCTCAAGAAAAAATAAAAATCAAAGGGACTTTGAATTTCTCTGACAGGAAAAAGTCTTCAGGGCTATCATTAAATTACCTGCACTGCAGGTAAGCTTTATCCCCTCACCAAACGACAAGGCTGGATGCAGGACAGAGCACTGCAACATTACAAACGTGCTGATGAAAGCCGTGTGACCAAACTAATTAACACAACTAAGTTCGGGGGCTTGTTCTTGAATTATTTAATAGAATTATTGAAACCTTCACTAACAGGCAAGCAAAGCGGTTCACTCAAGAACCTGAAAACACGGTCAGAGACTTTTACCAAAGGCAGTATTTTAACAACATTTCTGCGATGGCTTGTGCGCTTCCTTCCCCCGCACTCCCGAGGGCACGGGGGCACCGCGGCCGCCGGGCAGCCGTGTGGGGGCCGGGGGCTGAGCCCGGGGCTGCTAACGGGGTCTGTCTGTTCCCGGGGGCGGTTCCCGGGGGCCGTTCCCGGGTCTGTTCCCGGGGGCCGCATTCCAGCCGCAGGTGCCCGGGGCCGGGAGTTCCCCCGCACCTTTCCCCAGGGGCCCCTCGCGGGAGGCCCGGAATCGGCAGCCGGTGCTGCCACCCCGCGGCCGGCGCCGCGCACTGCAGCGGGGCCCGCGGGCCGGGGCCGCCCGCCCGGCCGGGCTGTTGGCTTATTCATTCACATCGGTACTGCGGCTTTTATTCATTCATCTTAGCGCTGCTTCTTTTATTCATTCATATTTTCACTCTTTCGTTTATTCATTCAGAGCACCCAACGCGCTTTAACGGTTCTCAGGTCCTGAGCGGGTCTGAAGCATCTCAGAACACCCAGCCAGACCACAAACAGTAAAGTTCACAGGCTCCAGGGCTGGTTATCACATTGTCATGAAGGTTCGTCATGACTTTAATTTTATTTTCATCACTGTCCTTTCACTTCACTCCCAATGTGAACAAAACAACAAAAAAGTCAAAACCTGAGGAAAATTCTGTGTGCCACAAGGACAGCATCCATCCTGGTTTCTGTGTGGAACATCTGTCTGAGCAGCTGCTACACACCTAAAGATACCTAAACGATTCTCTAATAATAACTTTTTTAAAAGACATAAAAAAGCCAATATATTTGGTGCTGGTGGATTTCCTTACAAGAAGCAGTAACACATAGACACCATGTCAAAGCAGGGAGCAGTACTCCTAATGACAAGCCTCATCAGGACCCAGTAATGACTCCCTAAAAATCAGACAGCCTTCCTAAAAAATGCCTAATGGCAAGCGATCTGCAGAGCACCAGTGTGCACATCCCTCTGCAAGGCAGCAGAACACACCTCTTTCAGAACATCATGACACTGTCTACGACAGCAGTCATCAACTTCCATCACTTGAAGCAAATAATATTAAGTAGCAACAGCTACAAAAGTCTTATGATTATACAACTCTGCTTCCATAATATCTGCTTATTTCTGACAACACAAATACAAAATGTAACTTTTCTATGAGACAAGGAGCAGTACTTATGTGTTAACAAAAAACCCTTATTTGAAATACAGTAAGGAAATTGCTGTGCCATAGAGTTCTTCCAGTTTTAAAGCTAGATATCTTAAGGATGAAGTAAGGTCTCCATGATTTAGGAAGATTTATTAAATTATATAACTGATTAGATTGCACACTTTATTTAGTTTTACAAACTCAGACAATCCTCATCTTGTCACTGCATTTCCTCAGAAACTTCAAGACAAAGAGTGAATGCAGGAGTATGCTCATGAGGTTCTCATTTTTGGGAACAATGAACTTCAATCTCTCAAACACTGGACAGACCTACAATACCCCGAAACAAAAGGTGGTTTTCAACTTGATTCCATAGTGAATAAATATGATGTTAAGGGGTTCTCTGCAATTTTTAAGTTGCATTATTTGCTCCTGTTCTTCAGTGTCTAAAATAATTTAGAATTATTTGCTTTGAGCACAGGCAGAACAAATAACTTTTCAGCACTCTGCGAGCCAAGCTTCCCTATCAGATTTCAATTTTATCTACTCAGACTAGCAGGGTGACAGGAAACATTAACCTAATAAATAAATATGCATTATTGTAGATTCTGTTAAACATGCAGCCAAGATATTTTTTCTACAACCACTCTCCCTGTACAGACACATATTCTACATAACACAATAAATCTGATCAGTGGAGGAAGACACACAATGAGAATGCAACGGGGTTTTGGTCCATAGATGTGATGCTTATATATCCTTCAGAACAGGAAAATGTGTCTTTTTGCAACAAGATGGGAAAAACAATGGGAATTTGGATGTATATCATAATAAAAATACCAAGTAAAAAAGCCCAACTTAGCATCACAGAGCAGTAAACAGTTTCCACATTTGCTTGTTTTAACAAGTTGGACTTAAGTATCTTGTACTCTTTTGTATCTTACAAAGGATTTTTGATTTCTATGAAAGTAAACCACTTGACTATGCCTACAGTACCATTAAAAAAACCTGGAAGATAACTTCAGCTTGCAATGACTTACATACAGTTCTGATCAAGTGCTAAGCAGATCAGAAGTCTTGAAAAAGACCTGACTTTACCCTCAAAAGCTCAATTTAAGCCTTCCCAAGAAAACAAAGCTAGGGAAGGTGATAAAATTTAGACTGTACAGCAAGGTCAAACTGAACACACTTCAGATCTAAGACTGTAATAGATACATACAGGTTTTCAGACTGACAATTGTGGACTATTAATAAACTCTCAGCTGCATGATGCTATTACAGACCATAAAAGAAATCTTCATCTGGAACGTACTACAGTGCAAAAAGCAGCACAGGCATTTGCAAACAGTAGGTGCTATCAAGTGGCACAGAGTCCTTAAGATCTGGGTAGTTAATTTAGGTGTCTGAAGGGAGCCAGTCTGTTCTAAAAAACTAACCTGTTGTGAATAAGAGCTCTGAATTTGAGCTTAACTCTACAAGACGAACAATCTTTGCCAGATAAAATAAACTAGCTTCAGAAATCATCCCTGTCTTTTACCTAAATAAAGCACAATTTTAAACCTATTTTAAACCCCTTCAACCTAACCAACAGTGCTTGACCTTTTCAGTCAGGCATACCACACAGTCGACTTTGACATCAAGGGAAAGTTGGATACCAAGGCCTTGCCACATAATAAAAAGGATGATTTGTGTGGCCAGCCTGCATGTGTGGAGCAGGGCTGACACCTCCTCAAAGCACGAGAGCTGTTGAGGACACATGGCAACATCAAATGCCTCCAAGAAAGACCTTTGCTGACTCAGAAAAAGCAGAATTTCTGTCTTCAACCCCTTCTCAACAATTCAGAAATGGAGATGGAAAAAGCTGCATGTTACAAGGATTGTCTTGAGAGATTAAGATCCTTCATGGCTATCATCCCCCTTCCTGAGAAACAGCAAGGCAGGACCTTTCTTACACACATTCTGAGTACAATCTCCAAGCTAATCAGCTGTTACTAAGGGAGCTACAGAGATGCAGTTCCACAGGTGAAGGGTCCTGAGGCAACCTGCTACCAGGTAATTTTTAATTGGCCAAATCCTGAATCTTGGCTCCTTTACCTAAGTACAAAATGCTGATAACTCTTCCTTTGAGTGTTCTGAAATTCTGAACAAAGTAACTTCTGCAGGTCTGAATTTCTTGTAGACAGCAGCATAGAACAAACAGATTATTAAACTGACACAGTGCAACTCTCTAAGAAGCACTCCTAGAGAAAAGGCAGTCTTGTCAAGAATTTCATAGCCAGCAAAACTAAAAACCTTTTCATGTCCTTGAGCAACAGTTTGAAAAATAATGAACTACATGTGAGTTACAAGTCACAAAATTTCTGTTTATCAAGTAGATCAGTCAAGTCTGTCTAATAATTTTTGGGGGTGAAACTACACTAAAAGGAATACACACACAGAGCACAGCCTTTTCAAGAAGAGAGACACAATAGAACTGTTAACAAATTTTCAACCTTTCAGTTTTTCTAGGTAAGAAGCCTAGGGAATAGATAACAACGAGGCAATCACAGCTGGGCAGAAAAATCTCTAATTCTAATTATTAGACAAAAGAGCAATTCCCTGTTGCTCATTTGAATTAAAACTGTTGATTTCATGGATCACTAACATTAGTCAAATTTTTTTGAGAGCGCTTCTTGGTTTTGGGACCACTTAATTCCTTCGCATGAAGCAGTTAAAACTGTTACTAAGATTTGACGTTTCTATTATCCACTAAGCCAGTTCTAGCAATCTTCACTAACATCCTAGTAAAAATTTGTATTCTTTCATTGTAACTGGTTTTTTTCCCCTAGGAAGATGCCAGAGATGCCAGCATTTCTCTCTGGAGAAATGTTAGTTCAGATGCAGACCCCAGAACTCATTTAAGAAAGACATGCAATAGTACTGTCATTTCAGAAAAGTAGATTTTTCCAACTCTGAAAAAGGATTGTAAGATTAAATTCCTGTTAGTGATCACCTTCTGAAAAAACATTATTCTGCAGAAGTCATAAATACATTTAGAGTCCATGCTGCTTTCTACAGGCTGTGTAACACAAGCTATTGTTCAATGTAAAAAGATTGATTTGGGGAAGCATTTCTAGCATTTCTGTTGAGAAACATACATTAAAGCCTCACTTTGGATCTTGTAATTCTTAAAATAAACTGAATTTAGAATACTTACCTAACCATGTTGCAATAAGAACAGAATCAATTCCCTCTATGGGCTCACATATTCTAGCAACTACTGGATGTATTTGCTGTGACAGGTAGTACTGAGTATCAATTTTAAGATTTTCTTGCTTTTTTAACTGTTCTGGAGCATATGCTCGCTGGCTGGCACTGAGATCTGATCCATCCTAAGGAGAAACATACAAAACAAAGTGTGAAAAAAGTCTATACAAAGGATTATGCTTCAAATATTATGCATTATTTTAATGCAAAATTGTTACACAGTCTTTTGGTTTATTTATTATGCATCCAATACAAATCCAGCAGTAGTAAAAAAACTGCATTGCTGATGCTGGCATCAACCAGCAAGTTCAAGAATGCAAAACCAGCTTGTATTATTGCAGCCTACACGTGCAAATCAGTACGAGTAGACAGAGTAAACAGTCCCATCTGTCAATTCTGAAATGCACAATGAAAACACATTGTAACCATCAGCCCAGTTAAAAATACACAGAGGGCATGCATTTTGGATTCACTTTGTACTAAACCAGCATTATCATTTTGCATAACAAGCAAATTCTAAGTCGTGGACATCAAAACTATATCTGTTTTGCTAGGAAATTTATATTCTTTAATTCTATAAAGAAACTAATAGAATGAATGGTCAGAGAATGGACCATCACTCATTGGCATATGAATAAATAACAGAGGCAACAGTGTTGATTTGAAAGAGGAAATTCTAGAATATTCAGAAATACTGAAAGAAATGTATGGTGACATCTCAAGCCAAGAGAAAAACACCACTTAGAGGTTAAAATATACATTACATTCTTTTCCAACTTGAAAGAGGAAGATAAGGTGAAAAATAATTCAATTTAGGAAGGCAATAACTAAACTGGAAACAATATACATGGAGGAATTAAGTACCACATCTAAGAGGACAATACTCTCGGAAAATCTAACTCATTTAAATCTGTAGAATCATAATCCCACTCCTCGACTGCACTAGGAAATTTCATTTTTAATGTATGTCAAAAATCTTAGAGCAAAATTTAAAGCAGCATTTTAGCAAGATTCTTTAAACATCTTTAGGAATGGGGCAGGATGGGGGGGGAAGTACCACAATTGTTTTGGGGGTTTTTTTGCTAAGTACCGTCTTTTTTTTTGATTTCTTTTCTCAGCAAAATAGAATTAATGCATTAATACATGACACTTTCATTTTTTCATTTAAGACGAGCTACTGGTTTCAATAGGGTCAGCAACCATGGACTGAAAACCCATCACTAATAAAGACAGACTGCAAGCCATTGGTCCCTCCTACTCCTTTCAGACAACTTAGTATTCAGAACAAAATTAATTTAGGACTATTCAGCTCATCCAGCTGCTTTGCAAAAATAATTACAATGCAACTCCTTCAGCTCCCTTCTTTCAACAAGTATATTCTTCTCTTGTATTGTGCCACTGCTCAGCCGCACCCGTGGCTCCGTTCTCAAAAGTCTTGGCAGCTTTGGGATGCCAGGCTAAGAACTCTCAATTAAGTCAAATACAGTATCTTTCAGTTTGAAAATAATGAAGGAGCTGAAATAGTCACATTGTCAAGCTGATCAGCTTGGCCTAAGAGATCCTTTGGTCCATCTAATTCAACCTATGCTGTTTTATTTTAATTAGCAGAACCAAAGTGGAGTATATGTTTGTATATATTTGTAAAATAGTGATAAGCATTTATAGGATAAACACCTGAAACCAGAAAGTGGCTCAAATTTCCCAGAGGTACCACCAGATCCAATGACTATGAATTGAAAAGACACAGATTGAAACTGGAAATAACAGTGACACTATTTAACCAACAACAATTAGCTTTCCATGAATGAAAGGTTCTTCATCACCAGAACTTTCTTCTGCTTAAAACGAAGACTAGACATTTTCTTTAAAGTAAATTCTAGTTCCAAACATGAATGAATTCAGGGAGATTTTACCAGTCACTATATGGAAATAGTTGCTGAGCTGATCACAATGCTCTATAAAAGTAAATTTGGTACAGTAAACCGACAACTTTAAAATATAAGACTACCTCACCAGAAAGAAATGCTAAAACATATTTTCCCAGGAGCTGAGCTGGTTTTCTTTGCCATATCTCAAAACAATACCTAGTATTTAGCTATGAAGAAGGACATTTTTACCTGACAAATGATATATGACACTGTGTCTCCTGCCTTCACCTTTCGGCCTCCGTGAGAGTTTATCCACATGGCAACATGCACATGTGGCAAGGTTTTTTTGTCAGGATAATCCTGGGGATCTTTTGTCAATGCCTAAAATATCAAAGGGGAAAACAGAAACATAAGTATGAGAAAAATCTGTTACTTCAGTGATGGACAACTCACAACTTTAAAAGACAAGATTACATAGCAGCTATCTTCATCCTTCTACTATTCTCAAGCTCATCTGAAACACAAAGTAAGATTAAAAAAATTGTAACAAACATATTTGCCAAATGTTAAGCCCTAGGCACCAGTTCTTCAAGTTTTATAAATGCTATTATTAATAAAACAAAAGGATGTTTTTACAACTACCATCTGAAAAATACATTAGCATTATGATCATAATGCAATTGTTTTAAAATTAAACTAAATTAAAGATGACAATATTATGCAAAATACTAAAACAGTGCCAGAGATTTCCCTCTTACTCCTGTTTCATTAAGGTCATACAGTAAATCTGAATATTGTGTAGCTAAGTGTATATAACAAGCTCTGTAGCAAGAGGATACAACTGAATTGAAATATTTCTGTGTATCTCATACTACTGAGATTTCACAATAGGTTTTTCCTTTAAATAAAATAAAATGCTACATTTAAATATTTACTGTCATCCCAATTCTTAGAAACAACTTCTACACTTGACTTAATGGTTAAATACATTTTTTCTGAAGCAGTAAAATAGAGGAACTTTAGGAATTTAACGTGAACATTCTGCTATATATAACTTTTACTGGGACACTAAGTGCTCTTAAAAGACTTTCATCAGAAAATTCAGAACATTCTTTTTTCAAGTCAACCATAAAATTCAGTGATTTCTCTATACTCATATGACAACCTGAACACATTTCTTAACTGATTAACACAGTCTTACAGAGCAGGCAGATGTCTGAAAGAAACAGACTTTGGATGGACAGTTGATAGATCTATTCAAAGCATAAGAGGGGCATGTAATACCCAATTCACTGTGAAACACCTCCCCTAACAGGAAAGGGGAGTCTCTGAAGCTAAAAACACAGGTTTTATCATTGAGGATTCACCAGAAAAAAACCAACCAAACAAAAACCACAACACTGTTGCTAAAACTACTGTAGACAAAGCAGAGTATTTGACTTCTTGTTGCAGGAAAGTCTTGAATGAGGACTCAAAATTAATATTAGCTCTGTTATATGGAGCTTTCTAGGGAAATAATATGAGTGTTTTCTAGAAAACAGATTATTTTATTCTTTTCCATTCATTCTTCAGTTTATGTATTTCAAGGCTAATACATAAAGCAAGAGCTTAGGAGAAAACTCCTCCTGAAAGCATCAGGTCATTCTCAAAGTACAGAATGAGCCTGGTAAATAGCAGGATGGGACAAGACACAGAGTTGTTATCCTGGAGCCTCCAGCCCCAGCAGAGTGTTTTCCCCTGATATTGTAGGAACTTCGCAGCACATCCTGAACTATTTAGTACCTAATAACACTCCTGCTATTCCAACCCATAAGGATTAAAAATACTTCTGTCAGCAGTCAATATATTTAGGAAGAGTAAAGCTTTTCTGAGACAGAAAAGAGCTGCAAGATCACTTACCTTGTTTATTTCAAACTGATTTGCTGGGATCTGACCACTGACCACATTTTCTCCAATTTCTACAAGTCGCCTTTGAATATTTTCCACAATTATGTCTCGAGGCTGATCAGAAAGAATCTGACCAATTACATAGCTGCAAAAACAGTACAAAAATTAAGAAAAGCTTGGCACATGCAAAACCATTACAACAGACACAATCTTCTCTTCCCTCAGATTTTCTCTCGACATTAAAGAGCCCGAGGATGAAGTCTGATGAAAAATTTATTTTGCCAGTGTCTTTTATGTTATGTTTTATTTACTTACTTATTTTACTAAAAGCAAATTATTGCAAATAGTTCTAACGCTAAATAGTGATTTGGAATGGTTGAGTGCAACTTTCTATTTTCTGCTGCCATATCATTTTTCCATTTATCATTCCATAGCAGGTATCTTAAGATGGGGGAGAAGGGAACATACCAAGTAAGCGAAGTCTTGCCTATTGCTGCAAAATGTGGTTGGAAGATGTGCCAGCTGCAGAAGAGTTAGTCACTAAAGAACACTCTCCAACATTTGTATAGCTTTAATTACTAATACATTCCTAACTTGGAAAAATTTGCTTCTATTATGATGCATCTTTTCTTAGAAAATGCAAGTCTTAAGAACAGTAAGCAAGTGTGTGGTGTATTTTTACAGATGTGAAAAGTATTCATTTTTGGATACATTTGGACCACGAGCTGTTTAATTTTTCAAGAGGCATTATACAATGAGTCAGCACCCAATTGACCACCTCTCCTCTCTCTAATTTTCTTTCAATGGTGCTAAATGTATTACTTCTACTGAATTAAAACATTAAAATACCCTGTGCAATGACAATTAATAAACAGTCAATCCATTATCCATCATAATGAAGTATCAAAGGAGTCTCAAGGCAAAAGGAAAGAGGAGTCTTGGAGAAAGGGATCACCTCCTCAGGCTGCACCCAGCGCACTTCTAGCTTTTTTAGAGGGTGCTGAAAGTGATGACCACCAGCTTCTTCACCCATCTAGGAAATAAAACACCTGACCTAGAACCTACAATTTCAAATGCTGACAGCATCTACCATCTTCACTAGATTTCAGTTCTGGTTTATTAAATGGTGTTTACAGCACTGTGACAACTCAAAAGCATAGCTTCCACAGCAGATGCAAAATCAGACAGTGAAATTAGGAGACATTTGGACTTGCACAGGTATAACCCGTTAACAACGGCAGAAGATAACCTTCACCATCTCCTACAAAGATCAGCTAAGTCCTAACACTGATGTTAGTTACCAATCTGTGATCTTCAGGAACCACAGCATCAAATGTTTAGGACAGAGCAAAGAAGACCATGCCAAAGACACTTACTTTCCAGTCTCTTTAGCAAGATCACACCAGTCTCTCCGGACGATATCCAGCCCTTTTAGTTCTTGTTTAGTTACATATTTCCCATCTCCTGTTGGTTCCACAGTCAGAGCAGCGTATTTCTTCTTCTTTAACAATAGTAAGGACTTAAAAATTCCATCAATATCAATTTCCAACAATTTGTACAGCTTGTTCACTTCACTTTTGATCTGCAAATGCACCAACATTAAAAACAAATTCAATAATTTAACTATGGACAAATTCAACTTCCATATCTAAATGCACTGTTAAGTTTTAAAACAAGTTGCATTACACTGCATGTGTATACACATTTTAAGGACTGGTCAGATATAATTAATAAATTACACACTAGTAACAACGAGCTACTAAAATTGGGGTTCACCCACTGACTTTTCTAGTGTCTACAGCTTGGTACAACTAACTCCTTAACAAAATTAAGCAAGGCAGAGAAAGATGGGATTGAAGTGACCTTGGAGATAACTGACTCCAGCTCATTTTACTAGAACAGCTACTCCATCTAACCTCTCACATAAATTAAGCAAACAAGCGATTTCACAGCAGGGATCTACTTACTAGGCAAAGACAAGAGATGGTCACTTAGACAAAAAATGCAAATAGCCTTATAGAAAAGCTGTCTTGCTAAGGCACTTTTCTTTCTTCCCACTCTCACCCTAAACCAGGGAGGGGAGAAGAACTATGACTGCAGACCAGAGCTCTGTGTGTGCCTGTTCAGGAAAAACAGGTAAGTTTCTTTTACCCTTCCTCACAACATACCTACCTTTTCTACAGCCTGATTTCCTTGAGAGGAAAAGGTGCTGTTTTTCTACACACAGGCTATGTTTTATCCACACACAAAAGCGTCAAACGGCACTGATACATTGTCTTAATACAGTACAAAGTATCTCTTACTTCTCTTCTAAGGGGACAGAACTGCAACAGCTCAAAACATCATGAACCTTCAACAACAAACTTTGCTTCCATTTACCCACCTACCAGCTTGGCTAAAAGCTTCCCACTTGCTTTTTGCTTTTTTCTTTCTCCATATGTTATTACTTCACATTCTTCAACAGAGTATCTGCATAAGCCAGGTGTCCTGTTCTGTCTTCATGTTCTACTCTCTACTTTCTTTCCTCTACAACTTACTTTCCCTATTGATTTTCAGTATCCATATTCACTCTTACTTACACTCTTACCACTAACTATGCGCTATCCTTTTCTCATGTCTCACTGAAGTTGGATAGGCATTAAAGTTCTTTTGCCATCTAACAGACACCCTCACCAACAGGACCTTCATCATAAAATCTCACTGGTTTCCTATCTAGCTTTAAACTCAGATCACCATTTGAACCAAAACCTTCCTTACAAACTTTCCATTTACATGTATACATACATGTGTGCACTTAATTTTTTCTTACTTTAGTTTTGTTTTGCCTACTGCAGGAATTACCATTACTTTGATGTCCCCTGTACATTTTTAAGTTTAAAAGGACATCATGAGACAAAAACCATTTTGCTACGAGGTTCGTATTTTCTTTCTTAAAATAGTCAAACAATTTCTCTGAACATTCTTCTGCGATTTCAATTTTCAGTTTTTCTTTTTTACAGCATACTAACCAAGTGCTCAAAACCCAGCAACAGTTCAGTACTGAATGTACTGGAAAATCTGATTCACAAGGATGCACAGAAAATGAGAAAAAAAACTTCTGCTAAGTATTGACTAAAAAGGGCATGGATATAAATAATGGAGGGTTAAGGGTAGGAGAGAACACACACATTAGGTGGGGGAATTCAGAAAGCACGTTTATTGGAGAGAATTTTCTCCAATAAAAAACCAAAATTAATCTCTTGGAGGAACGCTTCATTGCTGAAGACAATCCATAAATTCACACTTTACATCAGAACAGGGGAACACTCACTAACTGCTCTCACTGTAATTGTTTGCATTAAATCTGTGTGCCTTCCATACAGTCTACATTAAAGCAAAAGTACAATGAAAGCAATGTAAATATTCCTCACCTCCGACCATAAAACCTTGGGAATTAAATTATTATGCAGTGGAGCAGAGACAGTTCTTGAGAGTGTTCCTCACCAAAACAGACAATTCTTTATCCTGATTTTTTTAATATGAATTACTCAAAACAAAGAAAATGTAAATGATCAAGTGCTTACAAAAAAAGCAACTGTTACTTTCTTCAGGAATAAACAAACAAACAAGAAACATGTGAAATGAGACAGATATAATCACTTTTTTCTGCCACAGAAAGAATACTGAAAGCCACAATGTCTGTAATTTTGATGCTAGGTTTGATTGTGCTAGTTTACAGTGGTAAGTTTATTCACTTTTACAGTTCTTGTATGTTGTACTTGATTTTAATCAAAACATATCCTTCTGTCCTTTTTTTTTTAATTAAAAAAACCTCAATTGATACATAATACAGAAGTACAATGGATTTTAAAAAGCTTAAGATTTTACTCTCATTAAGCAGCTGACAAGTTCAAACACATACACATACCTATTCTCTCAGAAAACCTGACTCGAATTCAGAAGTATTTAACCTATTATGCTTATCCTGACAGACTTCATAGAAGTTATTATTATTCAACTATCCTCTGTAATGTTTAGCCACCAAATGGGAGCACAGGGACAAAAATTAAACCAGAATGAAACCACACAGACATAACTGGAGATTAAACTTTCTTATACACTATTGTATATACACTTGAAATTATATATAATCTTGTATGTGGCAAACAAAAAAGAAAGACTGCTTTCTATTATGCAGCAGCCCTCCTGCTACTCAGTTATGA
Organism: Acridotheres tristis; assembly: GCA_037013685.1. Classification (NCBI taxonomy): domain Eukaryota; kingdom Metazoa; phylum Chordata; class Aves; order Passeriformes; family Sturnidae; genus Acridotheres; species Acridotheres tristis. Next base: position 101,991,940 of record CM072884.1, on the reverse strand, counting down.
CATCAAGATATTACCTCATTTTCTGCTCCTGAATGCATCTACTTCTAAATGTACCCACTAGCGTGAAGGTAGAAGTATTCTAATAAACCCTGGAATCACTCTCTGCCTTAAAATTAAATTACTTTTGTTTAATACTGTACTGAATATGTGTATGTTTTCTTTAGGTTTTTTAGAGCTTCCACAGCTCTCATTTTCATCATAATTTCTTCCATAATTTCTTTCAAAAACAGCTTCTCTTACATATTTTCTTTAGGAAGTTCTAAAACATTTCTCACTTTTTTCCACTATTTCAGAGAGCCACAAAACTTCCATATCATCGATTGCCAGCTCCTAATCAATCAGATCTCTTCTGTATCTGGTATACCACGGAAACTAATATTTGAACTTACCATTGGAAATCTGATCATATATTGAGTGTCATACAAACTACATAACTAAACAACTAAACTGAGAGACATCTCTCATTAAAAAAAAAAGAAATCAGAACTGTACATATTGTAATTGAAATTAATGTGGAGGATATAACCAATGTTTTGGTTATATTGAGATAATCTCCTGTTATCTTAGGATTAGTAAAAAAAGCTTGTTATGCAATGAAATGTCTCATTTAATCACTTTTGAAAATGCACACAATAGCTACACCTAAAAAAGAGCACTCTGAGATTTTACTACTTCATAGGTTCTACATATTGTGAAGTTCTTCCTCATGGCATATTCTCTGCTTGTGCCATGGAGTCCTCTCTTAATACCATCTGCTCTACTCAGAGTAACAACACAGACCTATGTAGAAATCTGAAAGAAGAAAAAGTTCCTTACCTTATTTCCCAGCTTGAAGACCTCATCCAAATTGGTGCTATTAGTGTTTATCATAATGGAATCTGTGTCTCCGTAAATCACTTCAAGGTTCATCTAAATGAAAAAAAAATTGCTTTGAAAAACAAAAAAGAACCACTCCATCTCCTACAAGTCCCACATAACTTTCAAGGTTCAAAAATATCATTATCTATATACTATCCCTTAAACATTAAAATGTATACTAGCAAGAAAATGCAAAATAAATTTTTACTGATAGGTCTGTACATTTCATTAAAACCTATTTGAATTTAAAGAGAATAAAGAAACTTCAGCCATTGATATGTTAAAAAGACCACTATCCAGTTGTGGACATAATATATACGTAAAATTTTACTAAATGAATATTAAAAAAATAAATCAGTGAACAAGTCTGATCTTGAGAAACAGCAAGAACTCTGATCAGAAATAACTTTGGACTGCTAAGACACAAGAAGATCACTTCCACAAGACTGCTGGACAAATTCAGACAAGGCAGTCAGCCAAAGTGTTTAAAGGTAATACCATAGCCAGGTATCCCATCCCATTTGCAGCCATCACAATACTACTGGGGGAAAAAAAAAGAGAAAAAATATTTCGATTCTCTATTTTAAACAAATCTGTGAAAGCACTGGCTAGTGGATGACAGCAACTGAGAATACCACAGTACTGTCCACATTAGGCTGCTCTTCTTCACTTCAGATTATGCAGATGGCTTCATATTCCCATCTTCCCTCTCCCATTTTATAACTTCTGCTAATCCAACCACCTGTGTTTTTCCTCCCCTGGGAAGCAGATCTTCCAGGAAATGCTCCTTTTGGAAAAGGATCTAGCTGCTTTGACCCACAAGTTTTATCTTCCCAGGTTGAACTACTGCACAATTACACCCAGAGATGAACGTGAACATTTACTGAACTCCTTCTTTTTGACTGACCACTCTGCCCCTCCCTCACATTACTTCTGATTCTGATACTTCTAACAATTTAAATGCCCTGCTTGGAGAAGACCGTATTCAAACACCAGCCATACTTCTGTAATACTCCGGATAATGGAGAAAATTCTAGACAAAATGAAGGACATAAAAAAGCCTGAGGTGCATATGAAAGGCACAGCAAGAAAAAAGGTGGAAAGAAAAATTGCCAACACCAGTAAACGTCACAACAACAAAAAAACATTGGCAGATGCATCTAATTGCATAATATTAATTTGAAAAAAAAATGAAAACCTGACATTTTCAGTAGTGGAAAATCAATGCAGCTGTAAAAACTGCAACATGGCTATGTCCATGTTCAACTCCACAGAGTCAAAAAACCACCCCGTGACAGAGTTTAAAGGATGCCAAGAAATAAACCATAATAAACCACTAGAACACATGGTGTAACAGGTCTATGAGTAAACTCTAATTAGCACTGTTGCTAATTTGCTTGAAACAGTCCCACACAGGCTTCAAGCAGGGTCCAGATCATATCTGTGGTGGGAAAAGAAAAAAGCTATAATCCATCAGGAAGGATTACATTTGTAAACCAGGCATCCTAAGAAGTGATTTCAGGTCTGTTTGGGTTACAGTTCTCCTAGAATAAAAAATTTCACCAGGTGTGCTCTTTAAGCGTTGTTGTTTAATGAAAATGCTCAGCATTACCTTCTGCACCATCTCCTTGGTATGCATCAAAATCTGAAATTAAAAAAATAATCAAAGATTAGCGTATGATATAATTACAGGCTAACATACAAACATATCCATTAGGTTGCTAACTCCAAATGCTCTCACCTTTCAAAACAAAGCAAACCACATCTCTCCTGGCAACACAAAATCACCTCAATACTCCTATTACATGAGTAAATTCTTGTTTGACCTCGTATTAATGCTATTATTAACTCCCCTAAAACAAGATTAAAACAAATCTCAAAATTGCATGTGCATGCACACATTCTACCTTAGGAAAAAAAAAAAAAAAAAAAGAACACTGAACCAAATGGCTTAAATACAACCTAATCAGCAAGTGCCAGAATTAAGTCTCTTTCAGTAATTTAGGTCAGTTGTCACCTTCATATCCATCATCTTATCTCTTGATGCCATTGGATTTTTTCCCAACAACATCCTGTCTTATTCAGTCCAGCCTGGATGGTGCCCACTTAACAAGACTTAGTCAAAATGTTCATTACTCTTGTAAGGATCTCAAAATGGGTCAATAAGCAAACTCCTTGTGGAAACCAGAAATGGGACAATGAGCTGGAATGAAGACAGGATACAGATCTTGAATCAATGGGTGTACCCAGGCTTGTTCCTCAACCAAGAATGCATCCCAAGTTTCCCAAATGCTCTGAATAGCACCTCTCTGAACCTGAGAAATAGCTAAAGGGACCTCATGTGAGTAGGCTCCTGCTTCCATCTCTAATAGTGCTCAGCACAGTGGAGCTTATTGGAAGCCACAGGTACAGATGTAGCAGAGAAAAGGGACAATCAAATGTGCTTAATGAAAAAAATGTGCAGTTGCAGCAGCAGGAGGAGCTTGGAGAATTCTGCACAGCTGCATGAGAACCAACATCTGCTCCATTCCTTCAGTCACTTGGCCACGGTTCCACTGTACTTGCCATTTCCTTCTTATAAACATCCTGGTCCTCTGGCACACAGCTCCAGATTCCACTTTCCTGGTTTCAGTCCTTTTCATTGCCACCCAGCATAAACCTCAGTTTTCTTCAGCTAATCCTGCTAGTCATATGTATTTATACTTTTCTTGAGGATTAATCTGAACCACATGTGACAGCACTGATAGATCAGTCTGTCAGGTTCCCAAACAATTCAGAACTCTAAAGATAGTCAGGCAACACACTATCAACAGCTTATATCAAATTTAATAACCAAGTCTCACCTTTATTATTTTTCACATATTAAATTGCAATACTCCTTGGCCACATTTGCCAAAAGGTAGAATTAAGACTTGTAGTCGAGAAGCCTATGACAGAGGGCTGAGCAGTAGAAATCAGCAGGGATGAGGAAAGAAAAGGGACAAATGGGCAAGAGCTGTCCATGCTCAGTGAGAGTAAGATCATGTTCAGGGAAATATTACTTTCATAAGGCCAAGGAGTCTATAATGAAGCCAAGAGTCTTGATTACTGTGATGCTGACTATGCTGACACAGCAAAGAATTCTGAAAGGTAACATCTCCACCTCTACACAACAGCACACAAACAGGATGACAACACTGTCATTCTTTTAACACTAATGGCAAGTTTCTTTCATATTTCAGAACCTGTACACAACCACAGTGCAAACATGATGTCTTCTGCCTGCAAACTATGCCCTGAAAGCTGTATTCCCCTTAAGGCACTTAGACAGGTTGAGTTCCAAACTATGATGTAACTTCAACAGAGCTGAACTGATAATACCTGTCCTTATCAGGGTTATTCCCCAAGCACATTTGGGAATCTGTGGATTTACACTCTCTGAGTCAAGTTCAAAATATTTGGCTGATTTAAAGACCATTCACTGGTGCTGCAAACTAGGCACTCAGACAATGTGATGCCTGAACTCCGCTCAAGTCCAAAACTGCAGAAACCTCACCTGCCCTCAGTCTTCTTTATAGAACAGGAAAACGGTGAGCCTTAACTGCAGATTCCTGCTAGGCTCTACCTGTCACTGGAATCAGACACACACAATTCAATTTTAATTGGAAGTTTAAAGAGAAGGTATTCCACTCCTATTCATCTCCTAGTGAGTGATTCAGACATTCGACCCAACCACCTTTCTATGGAGTTTTGAAATTGTTCTAAAGATATATCACTGGTACATGATATCAAATTTCATATAAAGTAGTCAAAATTCTAACATATTCACCACCCCACCATGCTTCCTCTCACTTATTAGCTAACTCCTACAGAGAAAGGTTATACCTCTCCCTTAGTACTCCAAAAGCAAACAGGAGTCCTTGAAACAAAATTGAAAAATTACACCAAAATGAAGAGTTTATACTGAAAAGAAAGGCCTATCAATTTTCCCTTAATAATCTCTGGCATTTTCTACTTTACTCTCTGAAATAATTCTACTAATAATGAGAAAGATAACTTTAAAAAAAAAAAAATACCCCCTACAAAAAAAATTGTCTGGCTGTGCAAAAACCATTTCTCATTTATCCCTGAGGACAGCAGTGGGTGTAAGTAATCACAACAAGAGGGTCACAGACAAGTTGGCTTCATCAAGTGACTGGCATATGCTAGTGCCACCCGTTCTGACAGGAGATCACTTGTTAGTGCCAACAGCTACAAAACAGAAGGTTATAAAGTATTGCTAAATTCATTAATAAGGCAGTCAGTAGTTATCTGATTTCACAGCAACACCTGCATATTTATCCTCTCATTACCAACTGGATGATGGAATTTTTTCAAGCACATTTCAAAAATCTGCCAATTTCAAGTGTAGAAAAAAAATAAACTTTGTAGTTAATTTTTCCTTTAACAAAGTACAGCTGTTGAGAATAATTGTTCAAGATCTTACCCTGTAATGTCAACTGCAGCAGAACAAAGAGTATTTAATTAGCAAATCTATCCAGTAATTCAACACCTATTATATAAAATGCCTTCGTGATTTTATTCAGGATAATTTGCTAAGAGGGTTATTACTGACATTCAGATGAAATTTAAAATTCCTACGCAAGTCGAGTCATAATAGCAGTAATGATCCCCCCAATCAGGAGATACTGTGTCACACAAGGTTCTTTAGCAATGCAGCAGCCCATTTCCTGACTTCTTAATTCCTGGGCTCAGCTCAGTGAGAGCCCTTCATGCCAATATTTCAGTCAGCAATACATCCTTAATGGGACTCTATTAAAATACCTAGAATAAAAGTGACTTTTTTTTTTTTTTTTTTTTTTTTTGGTTAAAGGGAATGACAGCTCTGCTATCATATCAATCCTGAGCAGTTTCTCAAAAATGCACAGCAGAGGAAGGGAGGTGGGAAGACAGAAGAAAGAAGGAAGAAAATAGGAAAAATGGTATTGGGTAGTTTCCTTTTGCAAATAATACTGCACTGCTTATGAGAGCTGGATTGTCTCCTACTCCAAGTAGGAAGAATTAATTGCCTGGCAACCCATCTGTACAGCCATGCCCTCTCCCCCCAGCAAACATATACTTCTAAAAACCTGTGAACTTCTCAGTACAGTGAACATCTGTGAAACTCTTAACTTTTTTTCTTGTAAAAGCAAGACTAGCCACACACATTCTCTCACCCATGAACTGCAAATCAATATAAACTTAAAGACTATAATTGCAGACAAGCCCTCATCAAACTGCAAAATCCCCTGTTCTAATCCTACCCCAACTAACTAATTACTTAATTAAATGAGGTTGTGATTTAAGACAGGGAATGATTAAAAATAAATAAACATACAAAGAACAGCTTTACTATTATTTATTACATCAAGTATTTTTAAGGATTCCTTATTTAAAAGCCTCTGAAGTGTACCTTCTGATGAGAGGATGCTTCTGTGGACACAGAATAAGATACCAGAGTTATAAACCAATGAGACAGGATACAAAACTAATATGCTGATGCAAAGATTTCTCCTGTAAACACACATTTTCTGCTGCATCCTGGGGTCACAGATGTGAAAGAGCAGAAGGGAAGACTTAAGAGCAGACTGAATGAGTACAATCGTTACAAAAACATTGTACCAAAAAACACAAACAAACAAACCAGCCCAACCCACACCACTCCTTCTGCATTCACCGTGCACAAGGAGAAAAACAAGCAGCCTTAAGGCCCTGTAAAAAACTGTATTTTTGGAAACTATCTGTAGTTATCTAGAGTAGACCTGATATATTTTTCCACCTCATTTATTTAACTTCTGCAATTATATAGTAAGAAAATAATTCTGTCACCTGCTTTAGTAATTTGTATTAGCTATTCCTTCCCATGGGACAGAGGAATAAATGAGCTGGAAAAACTGTGCTCCAGTAACACCACTCACTAATCTAAGTGTTTCTGAACCTCTGTATTTTTATAAACTATTCATTAGCTTTGCTAAGAATTTTGTCTTAAGTAGACTTTAGCACTGATAAATCACAGACACAGGATGCTGTAAAAAAATTTTATTAAGGAGGATTTTTAGAAGAGGTTTCAATTGCTAGACAAAAAGGCACATATGCCCTAAAAGAAAGATGAAGGCCTTGTTTGCCACAGAGAATGAAGAATCCCCATTCAGTCTTTTTATCAGACAATGGACTCGATTTAGAAAAGTTTGAGTGATCAGATTCAAGTAGTTAATAAGTTTGTTTGTTTCAAAGAGCTTTTACTGAGTATTTGCCGTACTTAGACAATACATTCAAAGTTACATTTCTCCAAAAGGTACATTCCTATGAAACGTTAACAGCATGAGAAATACACCCCAAACTGTGAAACTTTTCCCTTCTATGTTGTTTGGGTTTTGTTTTTCTTCAGAAATGCTGAAATTAACTGTTCACACTCCACCCAGCAAAGCTGACAGACAGTAATACAACTTTCATAGCTTCTGTATATAACAGCAGTATTGGATGGAGCACCAAAACCTAAGGACTGAAGCAGTGTACACAAAGATCCAGTGACATATCTTTGTATGCCAAGAAAAGGTAGAATCTTTTGCCTCACAAACAACAGAATACACAAAAAAGGCAGCAACAGAACTGTGCTTAATACCAAAAAAAAATAAAATATATGTACCTTTGTCACATTTTGACAAGAAATGCAAGGATTGACAGTAAAACACAGATGATTATGTGAATCAAATTAAAATTTGAAGGCAATGTTCCCTTGGTGGCAGAAACAATTATATCCTTAAAATTCTACAACACTTCTATTTCAAATATTTGTGGTGAGCTTCATTGAAGAGATGGGAGAACCAGAATTGTTTCCTCATTAAGTTGTGAAATGATTGATTTTTCTACACGATATATTAAAAAACATCTTATACTAAAGCAAATTTTGCTTATTTTGGAAAGGGTTATTTTGGTATCGGGATGAAAGAAAGAACAACAAAACATACTCTTAAAAGCCCTGAACAAAAGTAAAAACAAAACAAAAAAAAATATCAAAAACAAAATAAAAAACAAGCAAGTAACCAAAAAAACCAATCAAAGAACAACAACAAAACAAACAAAACAAAACAAAACACAAAACAAAAAAAACAACCCCCACATACACACAAAAACTTCTGTGTTGGAAATTACTTTGCAGTCTCCGAAACAGAGTGCTCAACAATGAAATTGAACACTTGAGTGCATTGAAGGTAACTGATCTGGCTCTGACCCACTTCCCAGAAATGTTCTGTGTTCCCAGAAGCAGCAGGAATACAATGTCCAAGTGATAACTAGCTGTGAAAAATGTTGGTACAGCCCGGGCATCTCCTAACCCTCCAGAGAAACCAAACACAGGGACAGTTCCTAGAGCAGCACCAGGGCTCACAGCACACCCATGGAGTTATTTTTCTTTCTAACTTGTGCAAAACTGAGCACCCAAAACACATGAAGGAACAGGGATCCCTGTTTCACTTAATGAAGAAACAAGGCCGACATCATCTAAATCCTCTTGAAGAATGTGGTACTCAAAGAAATCTTAACTCATTAACTTTTATGATTCTTTTTTTATTCCAAAGCATTAAATAAATCTGTGCTTGACAAACATTTTGTACTAAACTATAAGATGCAAAGGTAGATTTGCCTAAAAAGATGACTGCAACTGCATCAAAAGCTAACTGTATCACAAACCACAAGTAAAACCACTTCTAATTAAGAAAGGATATGACAAGCATCATTTACTATTTCCTAATAAAGCCAAAACATGTGTTAAGTTTGTCAATATTTAAATGCATATAGACAAGTATATTCTCTATAGAGAAAACAATAGTATTTGTTTCAGTGGAATGAACAAACATTTAGACACAAAAGCTTTACTTTGCTTTGTTTCTCAAAATGAACAGGTTTAATATTTCAACAAAATATAATCAGTCTTTCACTAGAAAAAATGACAAGAACAATAAACAATTGAAATTAATTACTAATAAACAAAGGTTTCCTTTTTAGTCAGACAAGTTATAATCCAGTCCATGTTTAAAACCAAAGCACAGAAATTTTCTGCTGAATAACAGCCAAATCTATTCCAGAGCAGGGAATAATAACTATACCATCCTCCACATCAGGTTTAAAATTACAATGTTGAAAGTCATCTTTCAAATATATAAGAATGTCTCTCAATCCTGAAGTGACAAAAATGGAAGTACTGTCCCATCTCCAAGAAAAGTTACTCTCATAGCCATATAACTAGAAACCCTGGAGAAATCAGGGAATATGTCTCAAAATCAGCAGAGAAGATGGTTTTTCAAAAATATCAAGTATGTCTATAAAGCCGAAAAAGAAATAAAACTAATACTCCAAAGACTAAACATTTTTTAAGCAGTAGATAAACGCAGTGCACTACCTTAGAAGATGACAAACTCCCTGAGAATCAAATCTTCCTCCCCTTTGTTTTTGGAGTGTTTTTTGTTGTTTTTTTTTTAATAAAAAGGAAAAATTGGAATTAAAACTTTTCTAAGGTTCTCGTGGTCAGCATATCTTTTAAGTAATAACCACAACTTGTGTATTTGGAGAAAAAGGAAGGCCTGGGAGAAGACAAGCAAGTGCTAAAGAGAAAAACAGATGCAAAACACACTTGCACTACCTGGTGAGTATTCTTAAGAGAAAAAGGCCTTCTACTGAACAATACAGCCTTTTTCTTCAAGAACCATGGGCATTTTTCAATAGCTACACTAAACAGAACAAGGCAATCTCTAACTAGATACAGGTAATATCCACTGAAAATGATCCTGATATTTTATAGGAGATAAGAGGGCATGGTAGTGTTGGTAATGAATAGATTGTGTGAGGATGTTGTGTCCATCAAAACATCTTTGCAAGTGGTTTGAACTGCTTTAAAACTGTTTTTTTCATTATGACTAAGTGGTTGTCTATCAAAGCAACATTTATGCAAATTCAGAAAAGTATTTTAGCCTCTAATTAGCCTCCAAAGTAAGTTCTCTTACCTAATTTCTTAAATATCATGCAGGATTTTCATAAAGCATGTAATTTTGTTTCATTAAATTAGATATATTTAGACAACACGACAGGTGTTTTTATCAAGTTAAACAATACTTATTCATCCTCCGTGGTTGCAGCTGGTGTTGGCACCAAGGCTTGGACAAGGAAGGATCCATTTGCCTAAATGGGGCAAAATTATCCATGCTAATAGGTTTCCCAGGCTGGTAAGAGAGGCTTGAACCAGCAGGGAGAGGGGCAGGAGTGCATGTCCATGCTGGTAAGCAAAGGGTGGGATATGTGAGCAGGAAGGACCATGTAACCAACAGCAAAGGGACCTCTTCAAGCATGTCCATGTGAATAAGGGAGTGCTCCAGACAAAGCTCCTGCACTTTCTAGGTCATCTCTCTGCTCTGAAGGACCATTCTGAAAGACTTCAAAACAATCTGCTTCAGATCTGACAGACTGTGAGCCTCAATGACTACACAAGGACTTCCTCTACATTCAGCTTCCCAACTACACTGGAATGTTCAAGATTCCACCAAAGCTACTCATATGCAAAAGATGAGAAATCAAGTGTATATGAATGTCTAGAGGGTTCACAACTCTACTTCAAAAAACCCCAGCTCAGTTTTAATTTTTCATTCATCTTCAGAATAATAAAAAAATAATTATGATATGTTTCCACAATATGTTATTTATGCAGGCTATTTTACAAATGCTTATGGACTTTTCTCCTCTCTGCTGTTAGCCTAGAACACCACTCCCTGCCACTCTGTCTTACATGGCATCTAAATCTTCAGTCCCACTTGTGTCTCACCTGTGCAATAACCTGTGTATTGTTGGGATACTCCTCCAAGCTTTCACACATAGCTCTGTGTGCAGATTTCTCATCTCTTTTACTGAAGTGGTAAAACCCTTCTTAGGTGGTGCCAGGGACAAAAAAAGCTTATGAGGAGCCACTGAGGGCCCTTGGTCTGTTCAGCCTGGAGGAGGATTGAGGGGAGACCTCACTGCAGTCACAACTTCCTCCTGAGGGGAACAGGAGAGACAGACACTGATGTCTTCTCTCTGTCCAGTGACAGAGTCAGAGGGAATGGCCTGAAGTGTGTCAGGGGAGGTTTAGGTTGGACATCAGGGAAATGTTTTCCACCCAGAGGGTGGGTGGGTCCTGGAACAGCTCCCCAGGCAAGTGATCACAGCACCAGCCTGACAGAGTTCAAGAAGTGTTTGGACAATGCTGTCAGGCACATGTTGTGACTCTTGGGGTGTCCTGCACAGGGCCAGGAGCAGGACTCGATGATCCCAGTGGGTCCCTTCCAACTCAGCATATTCTGTGATTCTGTGAAACTGTTCCAGCTCTACATGGCACATTCAACATTTCCTGCTCCAGGCAGGACCTAGTGATTGCTCCAAAGATCTGAAAATACGATGAGGAACATGCATGGTTAATGGCATGAAGTATCAGTCATAGTTCTGATTTGTTCAGTATGACTTCTTTACAGCACTTGTTGAAGCTGGATTGGATACAGATGGAAAGAGCTCCTGATAGTCTGTCAGAGTCACACACTGTCTTTTTAGATTATCTCTTAAAAATGAGCTTCCTGTATTCCCTAGTTATGTCTGACAACCAAGCCAACAACCAACCAAAGCCCAAGAGAGAAGCTCCTCAGGACATGACATACTCTTCCAGAACAAAGTAAGCATTTACAAATCATGTCAGAAATAACATCTACTAGCTAACCAAACAACTGTAAGATGTATAATGTAGAAATAACATTTTTTAAAAGGCTCATTTAAGCTTTTTAACTGTTTTTAAACTACAAAAGAAAATTACTGGTTAATAATCCTAAATTGCTTGTTAAATAGGGCTTGCAACTCTAAGTCAGGAACAGGAACTGTAGGGTGGGTTGAGGCAGCTTCACCTTCCAAATTTTTCCTGTAAGGATGTACAGGAATAAAAAGGTCCATGTCATTGGAAGCTATTACCTATCCACAGACATTCACCACACCACATATATCATAATCACTCAAGAGCTAAGGATGGAACCACATCTGATGTCAGAGAGCTCCTGCAGAAACAGAAATATATTCCATGATTTTGGGAGTACTCCAACTGAGAAAAGATGAGCCTCATGTAAAAGCAAATTCCTGAAAGGGACCACCTTATTATCAGCCCATAGGAATTCAGTAGCTAATGGTCATTTGGTCAATTACCTAAAACTGTAGTATAAGGCACTTTTAATACCATTTGTAGTCTGTCTCATAACCCAGGACACTTGTACTGTTTTTAAAAACGGAACAAGGTTAGTGGCTTATCAAGGCATACAGTTAAGTTTTTCTATGAGCTTATGCAAAGAAATTAAAATTTCAGAAGTTTCTTTTATGCATTAGTCTGTTGTTAAGCACTCCACGTACAGCCCACCCATTTCAGTATTTAGAGGTTTGAAATTAACAGCAGTATGGCTTCATTACTAATGAAGCCAAGTTGCTAAGCTGTCACTGTACAGTCCCACAGGACATGGATTTGTTTGTTACTTGTAAAGAATATGGAAATTTGAAGACTAAGAAAACAGACAAATGTATTTAACCTTTCAGCATGACCCTCTAGGAATCCAATCCAAATACTGACTTTTAGCCACATAACAGATTAAAGTACTGGAGTTTTGCCACTCATTCAATCCACATAAATCACATAAAAAGATACTGCTCAACAGGAATACATTTCTATTCTAATGATGGAAAAACCTTAATTACAAATGCAACTTAAGCATGCTACCTCCATAAATCCATTACTACAAGAGAGGCATGCTGATTATTTTTTAAATCTTTAATTTGTCATTTAGACCTACTGTTATCTCATTTGTAAAGAATTCAAAATACATTTGCACAAAACTAGATTTCTAAAACATTAACAATGTTTATAAATGTCTCACTTATTTCCCTACAATTTGACATGATTGATTTCGTGCTACATACTTCAACTCAATCAATCTTCAACTTTAGAAATTTTCATTTAAATTCTTCATCCCACAAATTCTGTTAAAAGAAAGAACATCACAACCTAAAGGTTTTGTTTAATCTAAAAACATAGCTAATAAGCTTTCCTATTACTTATTACAGGAGTTTGAATTGTTAATAAAAAACTCAGCTTTCACTCATGTGCCAAGGAAACCTTCTTTCAAAGCTCTCTCTTGCTCTCACTTTTCAGTTAAAGTAGAAGGCACCAGCACTGATTAACATTATTGTCACACCAGTCATTCAATATCCTCATTAGAATTATATCTGAAATGAGACCTGCAGGGCCCTGAATTTTAGTGCCAACATAATAATCCAAGCACAAGCACTGGTGGACAGTGGCTTGATTTCACCCACTGCTATTACAGATACAAATGTTGCTAAGCTCCTTTTTAATGCCCTTAGATAACTACATGTGCCTAAAATAACAAACAAACAAACCAAGCCCAAAACAGAAGCAAATATAGGGATATGCTGTAGAAATAAAAATCCCTGTTAGAATTTGCTGGTATTTTAAGGCCTGGTTTGAATTAGGGGAAGGAAAAAAAACAAAAAAAAAAAAGACTTAATCACAAAACCATAGGCTGGCTGAGGTTGGAAGGGACCCCTGGAGGTCATCTAGTCCAGCTCCTCAGCTCAGGCAGGACCACCTAGAGCTGGATTGTCCAGGGCCATGTCCAGACACCTCTGAGTATCTCCAGTGATGGACACTCCACACATTCTCTGGGCAAGTTGTGACAGATCTCAGTCACCCACACAGTAAAAAAATATTTCCGGATGTTCAGATGGATCTTCCTATGTGCCTCAGTAAATAAAGAAAACCAAACAAACACACACAAAAAAATCTATTATTAAAATGACAGAAATGCCATGAAAAAAAGCCCATACATACTCTCTTGAGAGGGCTGAAGAATATCAAGTGTCCATTAAAAAAAAAAAGGAGAAAAAAAAATCAGAAATACTGAACGTTTTACATATTAAGAAATACATACATCTGCTGGGATAAAAAAAAAACAAAACAACACACCAGTCCACTGACCTCCAGGACACTGAAGAGATATTGCTGTTTTCTGAAATAGGTAACACTAATTTTGGTAAATCTTGATAAGCTGTGAAACAAGAGACTTTAAAACATTTTCCCAGGAAAAAACACATGCAAGATGACTGATAGGAGACACCTGTTCTCTTCTGCAGATCATGTTCTTTTCTGAGACACAGTACCCCAGAGGTGCCTTGTTTACAAACCTGGACATTTATTTTGACCCTACGTATACATACAATTACAGGAAGATATTTATATTCCAAAGTCAAGAACCAACCAAAATTTGACTGAGATTAATGAAAATCTTACCCTAAAATATGACCTGTAATGGACTTCACTGCATCCTTCTCAGGCTTATAACCTTATGATATGGGCATCTACCATCTTACAAGGCTGAAGTGAACCTTGACAGTTCTCTCCTTGGCCATCACTGTACAGTTGTTCAGACTAATTCCATTTAATTATAATGGATCAACTGTCCCATTCACCTGAACTGCTATGATTTTTTTCCTGTTTAAGTTCTGCCTTCTCATGAGCACTTGCTCTCCTACAATCCATCACATAAGAAACTGTCAAAAAGCTGAAATATGGCAAATTCAAAGTATTTGAATATTTATTTGATTAAAGTATAGAAGATTATCCTTATTTGGTTAAAGTACAGAAGATTATCCAGTAGAAGAGAAAGGTAATTAACATCTAATTTCGAAGCTTTTCAAACGAGCCTCATCCCAACCACAGTAAGAGATCTACACTAAAGAAGTTTCTCATTTTCATTCAAAAAGGCACACCTGGCAGACCAACAGTAACCGTAGGAAAGAAAAAACAGAAGACAAAGAGGCATTCAGATCAAGCAAAAAATGTTCCCCACTTTCTTCCACATGCGCCTGCAGTCCTATCATCAACTAAGTAACATCTGACTAAATGAGGTACACTCACCCTAACAGAGAGAGGTAATTTAACAGGTTAGATAGAGCAGAAAAGATATTTAAATTGCCTGGAAGCTGAGAAATAAAAACAACTTACAAAGTCTGTATTATACAGACTTTGAGAGTGAATCTGAAAACGGTTTGCCGACACTGCTGGTGGTTGAATTTTCAAGCTTTAAAATAAAATCATTGTGCAGGTACCTTTTCAACAATGGCAAAGCAAAATGTCCAGGCTAAGCTGATGATTTACAAAGGACCTGTCTTTCACCAGGTTATAAAATTCTCAGCATTGACACAATGTCATGTGCAGTTGGGACTTCTGCAAAAGATGTTGCCTACTTTGAGAGAACATCTGCTGTCTCTGGTACATTTTAATTTCCATATACTTCAAGCACCCTTTTCTCCCAAAGCTTTCCACCGTGCTGCAGAAGACATCATAAGCAAAAGAAAAGGGTGGGGGAAAAAAAGACCAAAGACTTCTACAGGATCCTTCAAGGACATGACAAGTATCTTGGTAATAAAAGGAAATGGTCCGTGTATTAGAAGAAAATATCAAAATAGTTGTTACCAATACAGAAATTCTACACGATTAGAACAGAAAAATATTGGCTAGTAATGAGTCTTCAAAAACTGGGTAAACTAACATGGACTGAAAATCAGTTTGAGGCTCGTGTCAGCCTACTGAAAAAGCAACGATCCAGGAAAAACAGTGAAGTCTTTACTTGTCTTATCAAAGGATGACATTTTACAAAAGCCACCTCTGATCTCAACAGTGAGCAATATTTGAGGGGCTTATGGGGCAGATCTTCCATACTAATGCTTCCCTATAGGGAAAACAGAGACAGCTAAATCCAAGAAAAACAGATGTCCCATGAATCCAAGTCAGTAGTTCCCTGGAGGGAGGAGGTTACATTTTAAGATAAGCTGTCCCTCACCCTCCCCTCCACAAAAATAACAGATGTATCTTGGAGCAGAAGCAGCTTCAGAAAAATACTCCAATTGCTGCTCCTGCTGCGGAGACAGGAATTTATGATGGGCTGTGGGAAGCACCCCACTGGCCTCAACTCTGAAGCACCAATGAGGGCTGCACCACAAAGGACTTGCACACTGTGAGGGACTGCCAAGCACACCATAAAGCAAGAACACCAAATTACAATCTTAATCTTGCTTCCAAGCCCTGTATTTTCAGCCCTCAGCATAGATGGTTTTTCCCCCCACAGAAAGCATTAGGTGTCAGAAGGTTCATAGACTTGGCTCACTGATTGATTCCTAGTCCGATTTGTAAGGCTAATTAAGACATGGCCAAACTGTGTCCATATCTTACTTAACATTGGTGTTCAAGCAAGTATCACACAATCTGATTAAAATTGACTAAAATGTCTTACTTCAGTAATCACTTAGAATGAATTTTACATTAGCAGGATCAAGCACACGTCAGGCCTCAGTGGAAATGAAAAGGGCTTATAGTAATAGGATTTATAAATCCACCACATTAGGTTAATGGCTAAATGATTTACATGTAACTTTTCCCCCTCCTCCTCACCCTTCAACTCACACACACAAAAAAATTCCTATATTTGGCACTTTTAACGACAAGTGTCAAGGCAAAAACAGGCGTTCTTTTTAATTAGCTGAAAATTAAAAGCCACAAGTGATCCTTCATTAACTCTTTCATTGCAGAAATAATGAATTAGATTTTTATAAAGCCAGAATTCTTGAAGACCCTAATGAACCTTTTCAGACAACCACAACGAGTTATCTACATGCGCATAATGAGCCTCAAATGGTTTGAGCCAATAAATATGCAGCTGATAAAGTGAGATCCTTATTCCTTATAAAATTGTCAGTAATGGGAGTTCTTCATGTGACTACTTTCAATTGCAGAGAAGACTCTAAAAGCCCTTGCTCTTTCTCAGCCAGTAATTCAATCCAACAGTTAGCAGCAGTTACTAATGACACTGGAATAGATGGCATAAAGCCAACCCTCCCTCTTTGCAAGTGCTGGAATGTCCTACACCATGTGGTAAACCAGGTGCTTTGTTTTGTTCTTTTGGCAGCTGAAGCTTTCATTTTCTGGAAATTTGAAAACAAAGTCATTCAGCTGAGCCCCTACAGCAGCAGTCACTTGCATCTGCTTCATGCACTGGATACAAGCATAGAGTAAGTCCATCTGCAAGTCCTACCTGTCCCCTGCCTCTCTCAAAAGCTAATACTAGGTCAGGTGGGAAGAGTGAAAATTCAAGTTAAATGCATACCACACTTTTTTTCAGCAAAATTAATTAAAAATTTTCAGTTATCAAGGTCAACATTTCTCAATTATACAGTGCTTTGCATTTTCAGGTGACTGTACAGACATTAATAAATGAATCCAACACCACGATTAAGGTTAACTGCCAAGACCATATGTTTTAACATCATTTACCAAGTATCTACCTACTGTTACCAAGCACAATTACATTATCACCACCTCACTTTCCTTACATGGCATTAGGAGGACTGACAGCCAGTGGAGCAGCACCTCTCCTCTCCTTTATAGCCCAGGTTAGGAACACAGTGTCCCCTCCACATCCAGGGTACCAAAAGCCTGGGTTTATGGATATCAGTCTGCTTCTCTTGGGAAATTACCACAAGTCGGTTTGGTTCCAAACAAGGACTGTGTTAGATGAAAGCACCTCAGAAGGAAGCTGCCTGTTTTCCAGCCCTGGCTGGTGGCACAACAATAGCAGCAGCAGAGCCTGTCCCTGGTCCTCTCCTTCTCCCTTGGCAGTCAGGGTATCAGGTTCACATTCTTTCCCCACAAACACTTGTCCTGTGTCACACAAAAGAGTGACCAACAAACCTGATACAGGGCTGTTAAATTCAGACAGCAAGGCACCACACAATGACCTTTAGAAGAACGATATTAACAGGTGGCTGGTGTCTAATACAAATAATTATATTACACTTTAGCAGCATGGACCAAAGTGGAAACACATTGTCTTGTCATCAGCAATTGAATAAGTCAAAGTAATGTTACCAGAATACCCTTTTAACACTCCTCTGTTACCTCCCCAACTACAGAGAACACCTCCTGCGGCAGAGCATAGTTGATGAGCTCCCAACTATGTCACAAGGTATTTCACCAAGGTATCTGACATTTCCCTCTCTAAGCAAAACAGGAACCTCCCTGCCAGCCTCTGGAGAATCACACAAGTAAATTCAAGCAAGTAAGAATTTACCTTCTCTTTCCTCTTGGAAGCAGTCCACTAGAAACACACCCCTCCTTCAATTAAAAAGAAACTGACAGAAGCAGCTCAAAGTTCTTCAAAATCCGTTAAGAGAAACCAGTACAAGTGATCAAATTAATTGCCCCTGCTCACTAATTAGTTTTCCAACATCAATCATCTCAAGTTAGCAACAGTTTTCATCAACCTTTAACCCCGAGACCGGTCACTGTTTTGACAGGACGGGCAGCTGTGGTAAACAGCCGCAGCATTTTGGGACAGACGGCGATTTCTGAGCACATCTACAGCCAGGCTGCACCTTGCAGGGAGCACAGGGGGCCCTCGGCACGACCCCCTGGCCCTGGCAGGGCTTGCAGAGCCCAGCACATGCCACTGGCAGCCCCGGCTGCAGCGGGGCCAAGCACCAGATCAGTTTCCTGTCAGCTGCGCCATGGCCGACACTTAAGCTGCCCAAAGGCTTCTCATTCTTCGCTTTAGAAAGGGGAGGGCAGGTTCAAGGACACTCCAGCCTGTCTAGAGTAGAGCAGGGAGAAAGCTAGGAAATCACACCTCAAAACAACAGGCTAAGTGGTAAACATACAGCTCAAACGTCTGCACACGGATGGATGGGGAAAGTACTTGGAGATGTAACAAAAAACTGCCTACAGAGAAATACACTGAAGAAAGACACCACTTAACCTTCCATGTAGTTGTGCAAGTCACCTCAGCTCCTACAGCAACAAATCACAAGCAGTGCATGCATTAGGGAGCTGCCAGCAAATTACTCAGGTGGGCTGCAGGGAAGAATAAATGGAGCACTGGCACAGAACACGCAGACCACTACACGTAGTCAGAGCATCCTGACAGACCCAGAAAAACATCCCTCCCAGGGAAAAGCAGGTGTTTGCTCCCTCCACAGAAACAGGCCCTTCCATTTGGTCTAGCCAGAACAAAAGCCAGACTGGGCACCAAATTCTGCCTTTGTACTCTGACACTTTGGAACAGCCAGGTGGATGCTGCTGGCTGGCACCTGCACCATCCTGGTGTTCAACAGCAGCCTGTTCTCCCCACCTGCATCCCCTCCTCACCTGCCCCACGCCCCAACTATGGGTCAGACAGGTGGGAGAGCTGACTTTTACTCAACAGCTATGGTAACGTAAATTCAGGCTCCCACCTTTATCTATAACCAACATGGTATTCAACTTGAAAGCCTTAAAAATGAGAGCAGTGATTATGGAAATTTTGGGAAGTAACATGAAACATAAAACATGGATGTTTTGGCAGTGGAGACACTTTGGGGATGAGGGAAGAAGAGAGAGAGAGATTAAAAAACAGAATTTACAAAGAAGGCAAGTCAACAAGAGACAAAATCCAGCTGTACAACACCTTCAGTGTTTTTATACACGTAAAAGCACGTAAGCCATGCTCCTAAGGCTTTTCCTACACCACAAAAAAAATCACACCCTAAAGAGTCACAGAATGACTTGGGTTGGAAAGGACCTTGAAAATCATTTAGGTCCAACCCCAAGTGTCAGCAGCATCCAGAATACCACATACTACAGGGCCATGACTAAATTACCCTATAACCATATGCTTATACATACAAGTCAATGCATCATTTCAAGAGTTACTTCTTAGCTTGTCAAGGTAAAAGAAAAAGAGAGAAGTGGAAAGAGGAAAGTATGTGACACTTGGGGTAAGAGCACCCTTTGTTTTTGTTTTTTTTTTATCTGTGCTCAAACACTCAGGCCTGGTATAACTCACCAGTTAATTTGTAACTACTTGGGACCTTCTTATGGGCTCAGGCACTGGTATTAGCAATGCTTTGTTGCACATCAGGAAATGTCTCTGACCACCCACTATCCAGAGTAGCTGCGTTGGGACAACATAGTTATTAGTCAGTCACCAGCATCACAGGCGCCCCTTCTTGCAATTCACCTTCTTCACAAGGTCATATCTGCTATCCAAAAAACCTTGGACCATTCCAATAGCAAAAGCCCTCAAGTCTCCAATGTACATTTCAAAAATGTTCCCCAGCTACTACAAGAAAGCTCAGCTAAACTGGCTGCACTCCAACCGCCCTTCTGGTCCCAACCTCCCATTTCCCTCAAGAGCCTTAAAAACTGGTGACTTGCAGTAAGCATTAAAACACTAAAAGCTGCCAGATACTTCTGTTTACTGCATTAGGATTTTTTCTGCTTAAAAATTTTTATTTAATCCCATAAAAAATTCATGGCACAAGGTACTATCCAGAAACCAGAAAACAAAAGCACACAAAATTAACACATTCAGAGGTGAACTACAGCACAGGTAATTTGATCCCTCCTAAGCACAAGTATGATCTGAGGAAACAGACAATCTGATGATCAGATATATAACTATAAAATAAACATATAGTAAACATTTCAAGATTGAACTAAGACAAGGGAAACATCACTTTTTCCTTTCAAATACTTTAGACAGATGTACACTACAGCAAACTAAGTCAAGATACCAGATCATGCACACATGGGTAGGAACTACCTGAAATCTTTCATAAACATTTAGTACATAAACAAAGAAACCCCTCTGCATTAAACAAGGAAAATAATGAATGGCCCAAATTAATTATTGAATACTAATTTTTAAGTACAAGTATTTTTATGCTACGCCAAATGAGTAATACACAGTTCCTCTCTTGCCAACCACATATGACTTGTTATAACTGCATAGAATTACCTTTATGAAAGGCATCTAATTCATTAATATTTTATCCAAAACATATCACATAAATTACAATATTTCAGTGTGGCAGAAGATTGCAGTAATTCCTTATTGACCTTCCTCCATCATACACGGGCCACAAAATGTAACTAAACAGTCTACTTCAAGCTTGTAACTTCAGGTTGAGTGACACATAATTTTTAAAAGCAAGGCATGAGACCTCGATTTAACACAAAGTATGGTAAATCCACCACCACTTCCATGTAACTCCTTTGCCATGAAGTTAAGAAGAAATGAAACATGGCTCATTTATGCTGCCAACTCTGAATCTGCACCAACAAACACAAGAAACTGATTATACAAGAGAATTTGTACCACAGTGAGGAAGACAAGGAAGAGATGCATTAGAGATTCCAAATTGATTCTCACACATTTGGAACATCAGAAATCTACAAAATTTTGGTTCTTGGTTCCTCTGAGTGGCAATGGTCTCTGTCACAGCATGAAGCACAATAACATAACTGCTTCAAGACTTCATGGAGCAAAAGTGAAGCAACCTGTAGACTGCTGCATGGCAGAATGGTCTAAGAAACCCAGCCCAGCCCCCTAAAACATACGTCATCTAATCCTACTCATAAGGATGGATATCTCACTATTTTTAAAATAAGGTGAAGTTGGGTTATCTTGGTTTTTGGTTTGCTTTTTTTCAACTTCATTGGCCATGACAGACAATTTGAGATAAATACTTGTTCCTCATTGAGCCTCATTTCAGGGCACTTCTCACTACTGCCCTAAAAATAATTCATGCTTCAACGCAAACTCCTGTGGAAAAAATCTATTTTGTTGGCTTAGAGATGTATTGTCACGATGGCTGCTCAATTATTCCCTTGAGGTAGACAGACTAAGTAGGAGGCTTTATCATTATTCAAGCAGATGGGTTATTACACACACGACACCAACAATTTTTGTAGATTCAAACACGGAAACTTGGTTTCAAGGCTAAAATATCAAAATGAATCCACTGCTGAGGAGCCCTGTATGTTATCAAATAGGCACATTTAATAGATACCTTTAAAATCATCATATCTACAGTGCATTCATTTAACAAAGTATTCTTATTTTTCCTCCCTTACAGAAAAAAAGTGAAACAAACAAAACAGCCACTTAAGTTTCTCTATATCTTCACAGGTTGCACAGAAATGAAGCTGCAGTGCCCTGTACTTCCACATTTGTAACCCCTTGCCTGAAGAGTAATAGTTTTGTGAAAGTCATAAGGATTCTTTTTTCTGCACTCTGTCTTTTTTATTCTGGGAAATTACAATCTCCTAAAAGAGAGAATTAAATGTCATAATTGTAAATACTAAAGAATAGAACAACAGCAAAAAAAAATATCCCTAAAAAGTAGGTTTACCACCTTAGCTTAAAATACCCAAATGAATTCCTGTCTCCAGGACTATTCTTACAAAGCTGATCCAATCTATGTGCGTCAGTGTTTAAAATCATTATAATGTCTCATATAGTCAAGATTCTGACTTGGAAACTTATATTGCTCAAAGAGGGCAAAATCACTGCTGCTACAAAGAATCATCCACTGAAAAATTCCACAGATATTGCCAATAAAAAAATACTAAGCAGCCTACCATTCAAAGTAATTATCCACCTTTATCACTGGAAACATTGTGACATCTTTAAAATTCACACAAGGCATGTCCATTCACAAATACACTCATGCAAAACTTCTCAATCTCTAAGTAAATAAGTGACAGAGAAAAATCAGGGAGATGTAGTGGTTACCCTTTTTTTCCTGGAAACAGCAGTTTCCTGGGATGGAACAAATACCTGATCTGCTGTGTACAGTTGCTGAAAGATGGTCTTAAACAAAGATTTACATGCTGGCTGTAAAGAGGGACTTAGAATAGTATCAGAACTCAGATCAAGACACTTAAAATCTGAAGATTCAATGAACCTCCTCCTGAAGGCATTTTTGAAAGGAAACAACAAGAGATACACATTGGCACTACTGTTCCAGAGTTTCACCATTGCAATTTTTCCTTTTTCCAGTCAGAAAAATCATCTGCATTTGTAATTAATTTCTGATATAAAGTCTACCATCTTAAATATGCACTTAGGAATTAAATAGTTATTAATTAATAATGTGTTATACTTACTAGGTGATATTAATCCACTCAATTTATTATTTCTTCTGTGAGATGCTTGTAGACCGATATAAAACTGTATTACACTACACCAGTGGCACACAATGCATTAACAACTTAAAAGTGGAATTCCTATGGGGTCTAGAAATTCCCCTTACTCTAAATTTTCCATTTTAACAAAATCACAACTTGTGTTCAAAAGAAGAAAAGTTTAATCAATGTATATGCTAGGTATTCAGTCTATTCTAGGAAAATGAGAGATGACCTTCACTCCAGTAGCAACTGGCTTACACTGTCCAGCTATGCATACAAAGGCATTCTGTGTTTGCTTTGATGGCCTGCACATGCCAGGGGTTGATGTCATTGATAGACTGACATTGCTGTGTTCTCACACAAAAACTTTATTAGCATAACAGAAGATCTGAAAGTGTGCTATCCTACTTTCTAAATATCTTCCCCATCTGCTACTGGGTGACATATGCAGATCTCCTTCCCTTGCCTATTTGCTAGAACACTGCACAACTCCACGGGAAGGGTCTGGTCGCATCTGTCTTGGGAGCAAGGCCATTGTTTGGGAGATAATTACTCTGTCCTTGTTGACTTGCAGCAATAATTGAGAACAAAATCACCTAATAAGCTAAGTTACCTAGTAATATAGCACATTATAACAGCAATGATTGCATATAAACTTTGAACCCCCTTTAGTGCCAATTAATTTCAAGAGCATTAGCACCAACAGTAAATGAATACGAAGCAGTTTAACTAATTAAAGCTTACTACGTAATAGGCTTGTAGCTTCAATTATCATTTTTCATGTTAGTCATCTGAAACTGTAATGATATGTACCAGCTGGAAAACATGTGCCTAGTCCCACAGCAACAGGTAAATGGAGCAGTTTTTGAAACTATGTCATGCACTTTCCTAGGAAAAGTGCTGACTAAGCCTTATCAACAGAGACAAACAGCAGATGGCAACAAATGTGCCAAGAGACATTTCATCCTCCAGGAAGAGTTCAACACAAGGCATCAGCAAAAAAGGAGCAGAGTTGGAAGCACAACACCCACAGATCCTACCCAGCTGCTCTCTTCTGTAGAAAAAAGAATTAGAAAAAACACCCCAAACAAACAAAATCAAAACCCAAACTTAGTTAGACAGTGATTCTCACCCTAATGTACAGACTTCATGTGTAATCCACCTACATTTCTTTCCCAGAAAGTCCACTATCAGGTGCAACTCAGCAAAGCACCTGAAGCCCTTTTCCTCACAAGAAGCTTCCTTCTCAGCTCCCAGCGAACAAAAATTTGCTTAAATCCTGACATTGACTCTCAAGTTTGGCTTAGAGAGTTCAATAAATTTTTGCTATTTTAATTGTATGTAGAGAAGAGGACTAATTATCCAATCTTTTTTGAATTCTTGCACAGTTTTGGACTCAATGAACAAAATCATGAAGTTGCTTGTCCTTCAGTGTGATGCAGTATTTCTCTTTACCAGTTCTTAGCATCCAGTGTTTCCAAGTTATTTTTATGACTTGAAGAGTCATAGCTATCTTCCCTAGACCGTTTTATTCTTGACATTTAACTTCTTGACACACTGACTGAACTAAGCACTGAGGTAATTTTCATGTTCACATTTTAACTTTGAGACACTGCAGTTATCAGAAAAGCTGCTAGCATTTTTGGACAATTAATCTTTTTGAACTATCCCATCAACAATCCCACATCTCCCTTTGGTCCATCCCTATCCCCAGGCAAGCACATACCAAGAAGCATTTGGGAAGCAAACATGGAAAACAGGAAAGAGGAAAAAAGAAATAGAATAACAAAGAAGAAAACCAACTACTTGCCATACAAGAAAAGCTATCTGCAGTTCATGCTACTTTTGCTACTTTTTTTTCCCAAACACTAAGGACAGCCAACTTGATATTTAAGGACCTATGCCCATTTCATTTCAAAAGCAGTTAAAAGCAAAACATGTAAAAGAATTTTTTCATTATGTGTATGCATATTTGCTCAGGTTTTCCCAAACTCTATCTCTCCCAACATTCATTGTAGCAGCTCAGAACCTCAGAGAACATAAAGTCTTCCTTCCAGGGAACAAATATAGGTGGTCTCTTCAGGGTGGATTACAGTAGTCCTAAAACAACTACTGGCCATGACACAAATATCAAAAATTAAGACAAAACCAAACAACTTTGTATCATGCAAAGCATTCAGAAGTTGGTTGGGTTCTTTATTAAAGTTAAGAAAAACTTACTGAGCCGTAACGAACCCATTAACAATGCCTGCTTCCAACACTGTCTGTCCAAAAAGATTAAATGATGGAAGCAGCATCTTGTTTATACCAAACTGCAAAATACCCCTTTATGCTCAAGACCTATATAGCAACTCTGTGATGGTCTGTGTACAACACTAACTACTAATAAACTATTAACCACAGTTCTTCTCAGAGAGAGGAGCTGACAGACAGTCACAGAACAGACTTGCCTTAAGTTAAGATGGAAAAGGCCAGGGACAAATACTAAGTCAGTACTGATACTTGATAATTGTGATAATCTACTACCACACATGCCTGACATGCTCTTCAAAGCAAAGAGGAGTTGCTTGGCTTAGCAGGGAGGCTATCCCCTATTATGCAGACCAGCTGAGCCAAAAGCTATGCAGTACTGTATGGAATAACAGAAGGATCATTTCTGGAATGGTCAAATAAATGCCACTTCATACTGCTTTAACATCAGATCTCCTCTGGAATATCTATTTCTTTTTCCATGTTAAGAAAATAAAAATCAAAAGGGGAGAAAAGTAAAGCAAAAGTTATGTGGGGAAGGAAATAGCTGACTTTAAATATGCTAATAGAACAAACATCAGACAACAAAAATTTATTCCTAGAGTGAAAATTAATAAAAAGGAAATTGGGACAGCTGCACAATCCAAAATTGGCACTGATTTTCAGAGAAGGAATAGGATCCCTCAAACTCTTACTAAATGGCTCAGGAATCCCTGGCAATAAATCAAACTGTTTCTTAAAAAAAATTGCTGTAATTTAACACAGTATTTATAACAGAGGAAAGTCAAATAAGATTACACTTCAGGCTGAAAACTGAGACAGACAAACAAAAGCCACAGTTAATTAATCTTTCCTTGGTCACCATGTCAGAAGCCCATCCTTCTGAAAAAAAAACTTAGAACTACATGAGTTGCCCATACATGAAAGATGAGAAAATTTCGTAATTATTTTCTCTAAGTTCAAGATCTACCACCAAAATATCGGATGGCAAAAGGTAAGCACGCTGAAGGAGGGTGGGAGGGAAGGGAAGGTTATTTTTATTTGAATGGAATTAAAAAAAACATGGTTATCTTCCAAGAAGCCTAAGAGCAATCAAATCATTATAAATGCCACTAGATCCCTATAAAATGCAACTATCTCTGGGCCACAGAAGGAGCTACTTCCATTAAGAAATTACTAGGAAGTAAAAGGAAAGCATCTGTCCTGCACCCCATCAGGCCTCAGTTCCAAATATTCTAAGATCAGCTGAAGAGCTAGCATGCAAATTGGGAAGAAAATTTCATGTGTGTCAGCTTTTCCTTAAATTTTTTAGAATCAGTGGGAAGTTTCTCACTGTAGGAGTATCACAGCTAATTCAATTTATACATATACATATGTTAGCATAATACACTTTTTAAAAGTGGCAGCTTTCATAATCTACCCTTGATTCAGCAAGACATTCTTATTCCAGGATGAAGTGTTTCAGTTCCCTAAATTCAGCCCAATCTTGTTACAAGTCAGAAGTATTGTTCTGTGATTTACATAAAAGCATTTCCACTGAACTAAGCAGCAAGTGACAGATCGGATAAATGGGTTCCAGATAACATTTAAATAGCTGTGCTAATTACACCACACAGAGATAGGAACATGATCCCTTACTCAAATCCTCAGAGCAACCATCCAGAACACTGAAGAGAGGAGAAAAAAACCTAATAGTGCAAGTCATAAGACAGCATGTAAAGGAATTTTAAAAAACCCAAACATTCTGCATAAAGGAGGTAATCTCAACTAATTAGATGCCATAATGATCTTCTCACAATCTGTTAGAAGAGAGTAGTAGTTAATAACTTCACAGATTTCCTCCAATCCTTTCACCAGGAAGGAATAGCAGTTTCTAAATCATTACTGCTCTGTCATCCTGGACCACTGCCAAGAATGCAGAACTTCAGGACACCTGTCAGTTAACACATTCCTACTGAAAACAGGCTCATCTTCCAAATCTATTAAAAATTAGTGATCACAAAAAGCTGTCAGATCAAAACACTGCAAAATTAAAATCAGTAGTGACTTCTTGAAGGACAACAGCCTTCAAAAGCAACAACAACCATAAAGAGGTGTGTCTCTGCTGAAGTGACTCTATACACACTTTGGAAGACAAACTACATGATGTAATGGAATTTTTTCCATCCCTACCATCTGTGGCACACGGCCGTACCTACAAAAATGACCGGCCACCTGATGGACAAATGTGTGCAAGAGCCAGATCTGAAGCTTTTCTCTAATCAAAGCTTTCTGCAGAGGTTCTCACTCTAAGTATGGGCTTCTCACTGATTTTCCTTTATCCCCAGGATGAACTACTTCTAACTCAAAGCTGAAAAATATCAATTTATGCATTGAACCAAAAAATCCAGGTACGATACCTATTAAACATCAAGGCAGAGGTGCAATTACAATTTAAAGAAACCAAAATATTTCTGAGCAAATACAAAAATGGTATTTACCTAAGTTCAAAGATGATAGTGAGTTCTAAGGGAGATGGGGAAGAAAGGGAAAAAATTAAGGCACTCACATGAAAACCAAAACATTAGCTGTCATTGACTTAAATCTGATTTGTTCAAAAATCAAAGGGTACAACCAAGGAAGTTCTAGATTCAACAAGTAAAATTCCAACCAAAACAAAACAAACCAGAAGGCTGCATACACTCCAGCACAGGACTAAGACATTCCTATCGTTTTATGTCAGTCTTCCACCTGCTAATTCCAAACTCTGGCACAAAGCTTGTGACAGTTTAGTATTTCAGAAAAAATTAAAAGCATCAAGAAAGAAAACTGAAGTTCACACTGAAAACATTTTTTGCACTGAAGTCAAGAGAAAACAGGAAAGAAGTTTTCAGTGTGCAAATGTGGTATTGCCTAATAAAATGGCAATGCACACAGAACAAGTCAGAGAACCAAACAAGTCAGAAGGGCAAAGCAGCCCAGGTATAAGTCCTTACTTTAGAATGGCTACCCTTCTCCCTGGCAACTGTTCCACAGATTCACTTTCCTTGGATTTAAAAGTGTTTGTACCTCAAGGTCTCCTCTATGCTTACCCAATCATTTCAGGAAATATGACCCCTGAACTTCATCAAAGCAGATTATTACATTGTCCTACTTTTCTGGAAACTCCCAGTAGTTCAAACATGGTAATTTCTGCTCTGTTTCATGAACTAGGCAAGTAATTTGAAAGAAAGCATTAATGCTTTTTGCTTTTATTTTTTTTAAACCAAGGTTTATCAATCATCAGAATCCAATTTTTAGAAGTTTCTCCAGTCTCATGTAACTACCAAGACTAGCACAAGTTCACAGAGAAAGGACTGTCAGGTACTAAACCCTGCAGTAAGGCTCAAATGATGTCCCATCATTCCACGTTTTCGATAAGCACTGCTTGATATGCAAATCATTTCAGTGACACAAGTGGGAGTCACTTTGATGCCCAACAACCTAAAGAATTATTTCTTACTCTTTCTAAAGGCTGCCAGTTAAATTATATGAAAACAAAGAAGGATTAAGAAGAAAGGTAAAGGGTAATGGGTACTTTAATTTTTTTTAACTAATCCAGGTGTTGAAATAGGATTTTATGGAGCAACTATTCCAAGTGGTTCAAATTAGCAAAAACAAGTATCAAATTGTAAAGCAGATATCAACATATATAATTTAATCCTTCTCTCTGAAACCTTACCTGCATTTGATAAAAGGCATAGTCTGAAGCTAAAGACAACACAGACACCAGCAACATCTCCTGCATTACCTCATGTATAACTGCTGGAAGGAAAGCCACAAGACAGTAAGCATAATGCTGGTGTCTCTCAATCACTGATCAAGCTCTAAAATTTGGAGGATTTATTTCATCCAGCTTTGACACTGCTCTCTTTCTACAATAAAGGGAGTCAGAACAAATTACCTTAGTCTGTATGCCTGACTTACAACCTTCCTTGCTTATGTTAAGAGATCAGGTATGTTCCAGCTTGTTAAAATACACCTACTTCTCCAGAGTCCTTTGTTTCAACCAGAATTCTTGATGCTACCCACCAAGACCTCCAATATCCTTACAGGGTATTGCACCTGCAGCAGTAGAGACAGTCCATCTTTCACAGATAAATAAAGGTCTTAACAAACTCTTTCATCTGTCTCATAAGTATATTTCAGTGCTGAAAATAGCATAAGCTGTTCATGCTTATCTTCTAAATTAAGCCAATGAATTTTGGCACAGGCCCAGAGCAAGGAAATAACATGCAAGAGACCACACAACTTAACCTGTACAGTAAAACCTGCATTTGAAGTACTCAAGTATTATTTTTTTAGCCCTGAAAACAAAACAGCCTGGTAAGAACAGGTATCACTGCTGACATATCTCCTTTCTTCCAGTTTTCTTCCCTTCAAATGACAAGTTTCATCTGTTGTATCTTGTTGACCTTGGAGATAAACCTCAGTGAGAATCAAAGGAATTTCTAAACTGATGGTTATAAACAAACTTTAGTTTGAAGGGATCTCTAGACATCGTTTAACCCAACCTCTGGCCCCAGACAGGGCTAGACCTGCCTGGTGAAAGGCTGTGCATCTCTGGGAAGAGTCTGGCTCTTGGAGACATTCCACTTTAAGTTGTTGAAGATCACAGTTAATTCCATCCTCAAAATTTTTTCCAGTGTGAAGGAATCCAGCTTGCAGCTTCTTCCTATATGTCAAAGTAGAATCATCGCTATCCTGAAACCACTACCTGAAAAGAACAGACCTAGTAGGCTCAAATGAGTATTTATCCAAGAGTAAAAAGAACAGATCATTGTGGATGGAACTAAAATCTTCTATGAGAATTTGTGGTGAAAAAGTCAGCTTTTGCACAGTGGGCAAGATTCCCAGGAAATATATGAAAATTTTTGATTATTAGATCAAGGTGTCATATGTTTGAAGGACAGTATGAATATTTATTTAAATCTCGTGGGAGACAGACACTTCAGTTAGACTATTTTTCTATCCTCTTAGGAATAGTACTTGAAAATGAAAATTATTTTTAACTCCCATTTGAAGTATCTTTTCTTTCGAAAATTTTATAACCATCTAGGTATCCAAACCCAGGGTTTCTAGAACAAGCCAACATCCAATTTATGATAAATGCAAGATGCAAAAGAGTACAAAATGTATGACGCAAAAAGATACTAAAGAACAACTTCTGTGGAAGTCTCAAAACCTCAAGTGATCTTTGACAAGCCACTAATGAACTAAGAAAATGCATACTGCAAAGATATGTAGTGCTAACAAATATACAGGCTGGAGAAAAACACTAATGCATCAGTCAGCATTTGTGCTCTTCTAACCTTAACAGGGGGGTTTGGAAAACAAATGTGTTTGAAGACAGAACCAAGGTAGTTTACAAATGGTGGTGTGATGCTGCTAAAGCTCTCAAACTTCATGGTGAAACACCTGTGCTATCTTTTATAAGGTATCTCTGTGAGAGAACATGAAGGATCTCTCTTAATCCCTGCAATATTCTAGACAGGTTTAAAGAATTTCTTTAATAATTCTGAAACTGAACCATGGCAGACTTTGGAGGGTGCAGGATTCAAGTGGATTTCTCAATACATTATTGAACACCTGAGAGTCTTTCCTGTTACCACTGAATATGTTGAGACATTTCTTCCTCTCCTAATCTTAACATATCAGTTCTCTACCCAACACATACAGCTGCTAAAGGGGGACATACTATTACAGTTCAGACACAGAGAATGTTCCAGAGATCCTGCTCTTCCCAGTACTCTGGTTCTCAGTTTTACCACAATTCTGGGTGAGGAGTATCTTGTTGTTACCTAGTCAGCCAGGTTAAGATATGACACAAGGAAAAATCTGTGTCTTTAACAGGAAACCATAAGAAAAAAATAAAAAGTACAGAAGAAACAGCCAAAGAAAATGTGCATGTGTTATCATATTAACAGTAACCTTGCAGTTTCACAGTCAGGTATGAGCTGGAAAATGGCTGGTCATGCCTGACCCCTCCATCTCACACTGGGCCTGCCCCCACTTTCCAACCTCCTCCTTTCCACCAGCTCTCAGAGCATGCAGTGAGTCACTGAGCGATTGATCCAACTGAAATCAATTTGGTTTTCCTCTGGAGTTAGTTTTCAACTCGGATCACCAGGCTGATCCAACACACCATGGGGCCATGCAATTGCTATAACCCATCCACAGAAATCAGCAGTCAGGAAGTGAGAGGCACCATACCTCTTGTAATAGCACAATCTTAAAATAAGCAGTAAAAAAAAAAAAAAAAAGTCTCTCTATTCATCTGACTTGCTGTACAATCAATCTGAATCTGATCAATCTTCCTAAACATTTCTTGGTGAATACCCATTAAATAAAACCTTTCTGTCCAGAAGGAAAAAGAAATACCAACATGCCATCAAAATAAAATAAAATAAAATATACTTTTTTCCCCTTCTCACTAAATTCCTCCTCGCCTAAAATATTCTGGCCATTCTTCTTAATTGAAATGTTTCATTTCCTCTCCTTGGAGATGCTAAAGTCTGTATTAGATCAGATGTCATCTCCTGCACTTAACTACCAATATTTCAACATATGTGAAGATGCTACATAATTTTTCCACTACTTGGTACTTAGTTCTCATTTCCAGATTGTACACAGCCTCTCCTTGTCTACTCTGACTCGTTTTGGATATCGGCGTGCAGGGTTAACATACAGAGCTTTTTCACAGGCTCACAGTCACACACACACAATGATAAATTTAACAACAGTGGCAAATCATTAAACCTCAACACTTCCCATTTTGGGACAATGCAACTTTTTAGCACTATTTCTCCCAAGATTTTGGGTTGACATTTTTATATTTAAAAGCAGTTAGAAACTCTTTGCCTAGACTTCTGCCATCAAGTTTCAGGTCTTCCAAAACTGTTATATTGACGTTGCATTCCCTGTTTAAATATAGATGGCATGCTGATAACAAGACATTAGGAGGCTCCTTTTCCTCTTTCAGCAATCCTCTTTCTCCCACAGTACATCATGGAAGAAACCAGGAGTCTGTCAATTGCCCCATTCACGTGACAACTCTTGCAGACTGTATAACCAATGCTTTAGGTGCAATCAAGAGAAAGCAGTTGATGATCGTTTTCTCTGGATGAACAAGACTTTAAAAAAAAAAAAAAGAAATGCCTGGATTTCTTTACAGATCATAATTACAGTAGACAGCCATTAACCTGCTTACCTACCTTTAATTTTTTTAAATGAGCTCATCTTTCTCCACTTCATTTTTCTCCTCCCTCATCCATTCTTTTCTCAGACTGCAGCAATAACATGCATTTATTCTTTCCTTTTGACTGCCAGGGCCTTAAACTAATTATTAATTGAGAATGTATCTAAAGGATGTGAACGAGAAAGTTGGAATTAACCCAATTGCCTCTTTCCCCCTTTTATTTTGCACATTTGAACACTAGGTCTACCTGTCAACCCTGCTGAAAGCAGCAAATGTGTTGTTTTCCTTTCAAAGGCAAGTTTGCTTGGGCAAAAAATATGCAACAGAAAAAAACAACACGGAAAAGAACAAGTACCTGAAAAAGGCCTCAGCATTGAGTGAAAGCCATTAGCAAGCAAGCTGCCTACAGTTAAATTCTCTCAACAACTTTGCTGTCCTGTAGGAGAATGCTGCAGCAAACGGCATCCTGCATTTAGGAAACCAGACAACTGACACTTCATCAAAAGGCTTGTCCTTTAAAGAGGCGAGAACGGCATGACCCGACACTGCCTGCTGCTGCAGAGCTGGCTGCTTCTACAGCTCCGACTCATCTTGTTTCCAGTTGTTAAATTACATTAAAGGACAGCTAAAAATATATTAAATATTTTCCTATTACTTTTCCATGCAAGCAACTGCTATAGTTACAACGAGAGTAATGTCCAGGCAAAGGCTTAGTAACATGGGGGGGTGGAGGGGAAAGTCCAGGAATCCCTCTAACAAATTCCTGATCAATGGTTTGCAAATGTAGATTTTTTTTATTATTATTTTGCTGAACTGAGGCATTTCTTACATTCAAAAGATGAAAATATTTACATTTGCCGAAGTGGTTAAACAGGTCTGAGCTATAGTTTTAACTCATTTCTACCCCAAATTTTTTCCTTTTCTTTCTTCCAAAACACACACGAACTTAGCAGTCTACATGTGACACCTAAAGTCAGAAAAATTCACACTGATATGCCCCCTTAAAGGTAACCCACAAATGAAAAACAAGGTAGACCTATTCGAAAAACCCGACAATCAACGTTTAAACACTTTGACAAAAATGAGTGTTAATTGACTAAGGATCTCCAGGTCTCTATCGCCATCTAGCGAGCAGTGCCCGCCATTGTCACACTGTCCCCCCTAACGCGTTCGCTGGAAGGACAGACAGGATCCAGCGCTGGAGCAGCTCGCCCAAGGCAGGGATGTAAGGCCCTGGAAGGACAGAAGGATGGCAGGGATGTAAGGCCTAGCTACATTTCTATTCCCTGGCTGACGGAAAAAAATCAATCAATCAATCAATCAATCAATCAGGCACTGTCCCATATCTCTCTATAGCTGACTGAAGACAACTGAGCTTTTATGGATTACACTGTCATAGAATCATAGAATGGTTTGGGTTGGAAGAGACCCTAAGGATCATCTACTTCTACGATCCGGCTTTTTAAAAATAGCCTTTCCACACCATATTTAATAACTTCTGCCATCAAAATGAAGTGAACATGTCAAGTTCCACTAGAATAGTTCAGAAGTTCACTAATACAGTCACACACAAATTTTTATAATGGCAATGTGTAATTACAAGTATTTTTAGTCACCATAAGGAACCCCATGGCAGCTCCACTGCTTTTACTGCACCAGCATCTCCAAACCACAAAGAGAAGTTAAGAGTCCAGGAGAAGTGGAATTCAGTACTTGGCATCAGGTGCATGAATCTTCCCACAGCCTCAGTGGAAAGGTTGTCAGTCACACAGTTGAAAAGCACCAATTTACAGGACTCATCAAAACTCATTCCCAGCTACATTACAACTTAATGCTAGGATGAGCTTTAACAACTTCAACATGAAATACATATTTCCCACTTTCAATTATTCTGCTAAGACTTACGATTGAACTGTAATTGTGTTAGTGCAAATATTAAGTTCAGTTTTCATCCCACACAGTATTTTTCCCACTAAGACTTTTACAAGCCTACCTGCATTTACTCAGGTGCCCTTGACAACAGTTAAAAAAAAAAGGTTATTAACTGCAGATCATCAGAAAAGGCCATTTAAATTTAGACCATAAATTTTCCATAATAGTTACTTTTTAATTAACCTTTTCCCATAGAGAACCCAAACCTCCAGATACTTAACATTTACTTCTTTTATATTAGAACTGAGTGGTAAGAAGAAACCTATGAATAGAAAGACTAATATAAAAATAAGTAATGTTTATCAGATTAGACATTTCAACTTAAAACAGAAACCAAAGAAAAAAACAAAATCAAACAAACAAACAAAAATATTTAAAAAAAACCAACAACAACAAAAAAAACAAACAACAACCAAAAAAAAAAACAAAAAAAAAAACCAAAAAAACAAAAAACCAAAAAAACCCAGAAAACTAAGGTGTCCTCATGTTACCTTTTGTGGCAAAAACTCAAATGTGTGCAAAGGCTTGGCAGAAGCCAGCACAAGTCCAGCACCATGCGAATTTAAGAGGTAAGAAATCCTTTCCAACCAAAGATGAACTACATAAGAGAAACCACCTCTAACCACTCCCTAGCACATTCCATAGTACCTATTTAGGATTTCTCCATTTTACCATCACTCTGGAACATAAAGCAGGAACATCAGAATTTCACATAGTTATCTCATAACTGATATTACAGACAAATGAGAATAAACTACATGTGCAAACAAAAAAGTATTTTCCCATCTTAACACAGGCCAAAAGCTTAAGTATCCATAGAATACCAGGTTTGTGGCAGGTGGTCCATATGACATATGGGTATCATTGAAAAAAAAAAAAAATCAAAGAAAAAAGTAGAATTCACTACTTTTAAAACACCATTAGAAAATATAAAGCTATGATACTCAGATGCTTTTCATGCCAGCCTCAGAGACAACATGAGGTTGAATCTTACATCAACAAATGCAATACCTTACTAAAGGAAGTATTAACTTCTGAATTCACATGGCTACATGGCACATTTGCAGTTATCAAACTGGGAAATTACTTCTGAGTAAAACAGATGTGTAAGGTTAAACATAAATGCTTACATAAATTGGGAAGACAGCAAATCTGGGGCTCTCTCTGGAGAACTGTTTAGATAGGAAGATAATTAAAAACAAAGATATGTTACCAGAAATAAAACGTCCCCATGCAACTGAGCTGGGAATTGTGAAGTGGGTGTGCCCTCCCATCACAGGGAGGATGAGCCTGTCAACAGAGATGTGACCTCACCCATCTCCCTCAACAACCAAAAGACACACCAGCCATCCTGACACAACTGCTCCTGGCACCTTTGCAGACTCCTGCTTGGTGTTCTCTTTCATAAGGAACTAATATCAAACATCATTATGTTTTAAGACAATGAATGTATATCAGTAGTATGCTTTAGATCATTAAAGATTATTTTTCGCACAGGGAAAAAACAAATGTGGTCTGTATTGAGCTACCATCCTAATCAATAGCATGAGTAGTTTTGTCTATGAAGTCAAGTGCAATTCTTAAAATTAAATCTGAGGCTAATGAGAAACTTTATTTTAAGGAACAAACAGTTTCTGAAAATAAGCCCTGATACATAATCCTTTGCCTCCCATGATTAATTAGCCCTATCACAAACTTCAGTGTTTCAGGGAGTGGTTTCAGGCCACAGGACAGTCTGGCTACAAGCAAACTGATCCAAAGCTGAAGCATATCACCATCAAGCAAAACTGGAAATTCATGGAAAATGTGATAGCAGCCTTGATTTTTTTTTTGTCGTCACCACAATCTGGCCCATTGAAACCAAATAGTTCACAGTACAAGAAAGATAAACTTAAGAGTTCTGAAATAAAAAGCAGGTTTAAGAACAAAATCATTCTTGTGTTCAAGGAAAAAAAGCAGGTGGCTTAAATCTAGCCTTTTTACATGTGTGTATAATCTATTTAATGACTTACCTCTCTCCCTTTATGTGTCACCAAAGCAGCCAAAGGCTTGGCATAGAATCTGCTGTAGGAAAATCCCAGGCAGCCATACATGCTGTTAGCAGTGAGTTTCAAGGCTTTCTGTCTGATATCATACTGAAAAGAAACATAACCAGAAAAATGATCCAACCACAGCCATCAGGGAACAGAACCTAATGCTCACAATTACATTCACAGCTTTTTTTATACAATCTGCAGCAGTGATGGGCTACAAATAAAGCACATTACAATCACTGCTCACTACTAATCATCCCTATTCTACAAGGCTGATCAGGGCACTTAAGGGGAGAGGGGGAAAAAAATCAACGGAGTTCTGTAAAACATACCTGTAAATAGAGGTCAGGATTTAAATCTGGCTGTTTCATTAACTGCTTAACTTGGCGTCTTCTCTCCACCAGTTTCCTGATTTCTTTAGGCAAAATTCCCATTTCCAGAGATGGGTCTGGAAGCTCTGGAATTTCTTCCTCTTCTTCGACCTGTGGAATGATCACCACTGCTTATCATTTTATTGCTTGAAGATTAGATTTTAATGCATTAAGTGAAAAGCGTGGGAAAAAAAAAATAAAACCACACAGCTTGTGCCAATTCCTGCAGAGCACCCAAAGCACAGTTTAGAACAAGCATGAGAGGTTTTGTTGCAGTGTTTAACTGTATTACTTTGCCCCTGCTGGGGGACAGGGCCTAAGTCTGTTTCACTGTTGGAGAAACACAAAGAAGGCATGGACCAGTAGCAGGAAGGTTTTTTTTTAATCAATATGTGTGTCATATTTATGTACATAAAAATATATATATATATATAAATCCAGATAAATAACACACATACATTCTCACTCTAAAGTATATATAGATAAATACCAAAATATAAAGAAAAGGACACATGCAGCAATTCTTTCTGTGCTGAAAAATCCATCCCTTTTTTATCATCACGTAAGTACTTTTGGTGTTGTGGAACTGATACTTACAGTGATACAACTGACAAAAGTGAAATGGAGCACAGCAGTGGAACAAAAACTCCACCCCAAGCAACTCTTGATTAAGCAAAACAACGTAGCAGAAAGGACACCACCTTAGCATGACTGAAGAAATGGATGATCAGCAAAAATGGAAAAGTATTTCAAGCACAGTGAAAGTGACAGAAATGTACAAAGGAAGGGCAATACAGACATGGTGAGGTTGGCAAGTTTAGTAAAGCAGTCTGAGGAGAAGTGCAACAAGAAATTATACCAAAGCCTGATTAAACATCATACAGCGAGAGAAATCAAAATTAGCTGCTTCAGGTTGAAGCACACTTCAGACAGCAGAGAAAATCCAAAGACCGCTTGAAGGAACTTATTGACAGAACTCCACATACTTGTCTCCTCATTTCAACTACTGTGTTCATATTTCAGTTGCTACAGGACTAACTAATTCCAACCTGTGAGCTGATACCAATTAAAACCAAAAGCCTCTGGTTTAACCTTTAGACCTGACCAGCTCAATGCTTCAGTTTACAACACAGCTCCACCAACAAGTGTTTCAGCACAGCTGAGGAAATGAGAATCTCCAGCCATGGATAAGCCAGAACCAACATAGCTGCTTATAAAACAATGCATCCAACTGCACCTTCATGAGGTTTTTCAGGTGTATTTAACATAGTCTGAACAGCATGAGTTTTTGTGAAGCTCACAGCTCACAGTCACAACGTCCCCTTCCCAAGTCACGCACATAATTTTCCCGATGTCTAATAAGGCTTGAGCTCATAATCATATTGTTTCCTGTAGAAAACATGAGACTTTTGTCTACCTCCATCAGATACATTTGCATGAATTCTGTGTCAACCTAACCTCAGGAAGCCTCCATTAAGCTAGGATGAAATTAGTAAAGGGGCTCAGCAACTGCCAGGGAGGACGTGTGGCTGAAAAGGGTCACAGAGCCTCAGCAGAAATCTTGTTTCATGAGGATACCAAGATTAGATGGGAGAGAACTTAACAAGATTCTGTAAGAGTATTACAGAAAGGAAGATCACAGACAAAATATTCAAGAGTCCCAACCCACAAATTAATATGATACATCTTTAAACAAGAATCACTTTTTATGTGTGAGAGGGGACAAAAAAAAAAACAGTGAAAAAGAACAGTTTCTTAAGAAGCTGATTCACAGAAAACACTCTGAAGTTTAGACAGTGCAATTTAAGCCACAAGTTAAAGCACACAACCTCTGCCCTTTTCTGTGCTTCTGATGACAGTCGCTGCACTGTGGTAAAGCAGATGTTGAACTCCTGAATAATCGATGGGTACAGGCTGTTGAAGTCGAGAAGCAAAATAAACTTGTCATAAAAACCTAAAACAGAGTTTAAAACAAAAGTCATAATTACTCAAGTCTCCCAAAGGACTTCATACAACTCCACAATTAATATTTAAGTGACAGTAATATCTTGTACCACATTTCCATTATCTAAATCCCTTCAAGCAGCTGCTGAGATGCACCACTGCCCTTTACAGAAAGCTGTCAGAAGTGGAACGATCCAACCCCATTAACTCACCAGAGTTGAACAGATACCTTCTGTGTTACTATAGGACACTGGTACAGTTTTCCCCACAGAGAGGAGAAACTGAAAGAAAACTTAGTGTCCATTAGAAAATTATACATAAATATACAGTCCTAATTCCTCAAAAGAAGCAATGCCACAATCAGTGTTGGGAATTCTGTTGTGTGCAACAAGATTCCCCTCACAACCACAACACCAAACACCCACAAACACAGATTCCCCACTGCAATCTCTCTGTATTAATATAACCTACCTGTCTCTAATTTCATTGAAGAAAGAAAATTGCCACATCTTACCGACTTTGGGATCCAAGACTAAGCCCCCTGCATATGCTGCTTTCTTTTTCCCTATCTTTGATTTATTCTGATCTTCAAAATCTTCATCTTCATCCACCTACATTTGGCATTTAAAAAAAGTCATTATCTAGTCTCCAAGATTCCTGTAATGTTACAGGAGGTTATTTTTGGCAAGTCAAATACAATTTTGGGAGCCAGTGCAGAATTCCTTTTAAAATATATGCAAAATACAGTGTTTTCATCATGATCCTTACTAAAGCTCTCCACCTGTCAAAATAGCATTCAAACCAACTCTGATAGGAAAAGACTGCTAACAAGATATTACAAAGATCTTAAAATATGGTCATCATTCAACATGGCACCAGAATGCCTCTTCCAACTGGTTGTAAAAGTCCACATTAAGAAAAAAATCAACTCATGACCCAGA
Organism: Acridotheres tristis; assembly: GCA_037013685.1. Taxonomy (NCBI): domain Eukaryota; kingdom Metazoa; phylum Chordata; class Aves; order Passeriformes; family Sturnidae; genus Acridotheres; species Acridotheres tristis. The sequence goes on along the minus strand of CM072884.1, from coordinate 101,952,305 downwards.
AGTGGCATGGTTGCCCAACTAAAATGCTGGTTTTGCAAAGAGAATAGCTGGGCTTGAATAAAACAAATAAAAACATTACTACTGACCTAAAGAATATTCTGGTATTTGTTATGTTATAAAAAGAATTGCTTTCCCAGTTGTTCAATTCTACTCTGAATCATTTAGAATTCCAGCGCTACTTTGTTGCAACAATACAATCAACAGAAATCATTGCTTTCAAGTTTGCTGTTGAACTTATTTTAAAATAAAAAACATAATATAGTGAAATACGAATATTATCTCAAATAATTATTTGTTCACTAACAAACATGTGGATATTTCTATAATTATTATTTGCACTGGTATTAAACAAAGGAATTTTTTTTAATACCTTTGGATATTTCATCCATATAACAAATTTTTCTTGAAATACTGTTCTTCAAAATAACTAAATGCAGATATTGAACAACACAGATTATCTTCTTTACTGTTTCCCCACACAGACAAGTACTTAGCTTATTTTAATTTTGAACTAACAGAACAACTGAGTTTTTATAGATCTGTGATGCAATGGAAAAGCTGTTACACTGTCCCACTCTCATTATCAATTCCACACAAAAACAATGTTTTAATTAAGCATATGCTGTACCATTAAGTTCTACTCGAGTTACATTTGGGGTTGTGCTCCCACAGAAGAGTAACACACAGAAGATGGAAGAAAGTTTTTTCCTTTTTTTAAATAAAAATTCTTGGGAAGATAAAAACTGGACCCACCAGCTTCTGTGGAGGCTTTTTGAAAACTTGTTTGTCTGGCACTATGTAATCCTTCTCATGAAAGGCATGAAGCAGCAGGAACTCGTTACGTTCAGATCGTCCTCCCATCATTGTCCTCGACTAAAGAGGGGGTGAAAAGAGATCTCAAAGCAAAGCACAGAAAACATTGACAGCAAAAATAAACTAAGCAATGTCCTCAACTATTAACTTCACCTAGTATTACTACTATTCTGTATCATTACTGTGCACAAAATTAAAATGTGATATTTTTAAGGAAGTTTTACATTATTACTTGATTAGAACATTGAACTCTCTTACTCGTCACAATAAAAAATTTACTGCATCGTGCATTCTAAATTAGTGTTTAGAAATTAAACTCAGCAAACCAAACACAGAAAACATGGAACTGTTTTGGGGGGACAGTGGAGAGGGGTGAAAAGTAATAAAAATGTACCATGACATTGCCAGAGATGTTTGTTATCTGAAGAGCCAGTGGCAGAACATTCAGCTCACACATGATCTGGAGAATGAACTTGGCATCTGTCCAGGTGTTTTCCAGCATGAACAGCAGGCGAGGAGAATCACTAGGGAAAGAAGGGGCATGGCCTAGCAAAGTAAAATCAATTTCCTTTGTACTCGGTGGAGTTTAGACGTATGTGCTGTACAGAACACATGGTATCTGTAGCACATGAATGATGAATTTTATAGCAAGCTCCTGTAATTGAAAAACCACCCCAGAACTTGGGCTTGCATCTCCTGTTAGTGTGTCTACACCAATGCTCCCACAAATCAATTTGCTTCATACATAATAAGCCACCAGCAGCCACCACAAGTAGCTTGAAACACTATTTTATAATGTAAAAAATGTTAAAATTATTTTATTATGTTGAATGTTTATAATATTAATCATATTCTTTCTACAGGAAATACAATTATGAGCTCAAATCCCAATATGCTAAGTCAGTATCCCCATGACAAATCAAATAAGCAGAAGTAAAACTATCTGTCAGGGAACCAGCTCCTCTGCTCTCCAGAGAAGGATTAAAAGCCCCAGTCAGCAACATACCTGTACATATTTCGAATTTCCTCTGGCAGAATTGTTACCTTCTCTGTTTTCAAAATCTGATGGACCAGTTCAGACAAATGGTAACTTTTGCAACGAATCAGTTCTTTAGCAGAAATTTCTACATCACAGATCATTCGACCACAGGCAGCATTCCTTTCAGCAAACCCTCCTCGGCCCTTCATCATATTACACAAGGAGAGAAAACCCAAGTGAAATGAAATATACCAACATTAACAAAAAGCATCTACCCACAATATATGTTTATAGGACTCAGTCAAGTCAGCAGTCAAGACAGTTAAGTCAAATATTCTATTAAATACCACTAACACTCAAAGGCTTATAATTATGCCCTAAAGGAACCCATGGTATCTTTCACTGTACGCAGATATTAAGAAATAGATAGCTAACTTTCACTACTAGTTATACCTTAACTCTTAAACTATCATGCTTTTTTTCTTCCTTCAATCATTAGAATAGCCTCAACATGAACCTGGGTATGGATTTTGTCTTTCCTCCAAGGATGTTTTTTGAAATAACAGCAGGATGAAAAAGTCACAGAACCACACAGAAATACACAACTTGGCCTCTAGGAAGGACAAGAACACAGCCATGTTCAACACTTCAATACTCCAAGCTTCACACACTGTGTTCTCTGAACAAATATGTAACAAGAACTACAGAATTATGAGCTTAGCAGCACTCTATGGGATGATTCACCCATCAATCCAAATTGCTTTTTCTCTTTTTACAGTTACAGCAGACAAAGACGGTTACAGTAAAGACTACTGCAATTAATCTGTCATTACTATCATCTAGTTGAGATAAGTAAACTAAATTAGCCTAACTTGAAAATCAGTTTATCCTATTACTGTAGTGAAAGTCATATAAACACTCATAATTTCTGATCTGGGACCCATGAAATTCAGCATGACCAACAGTCAAAATACATCAGTGTCACATTTACAATTCCTCGGAAAAACTAATTCATTTTTAATCACATGCAACATAAAGGGGCTTAAAAGACTTAAGCAATCTTATTACCCCAAGCTTTGGCATGTTAGACCTCCTCAGTCGACCTATTTTGGACCAGTGAGGGACTTTGCACAAATTAATTCTTTGAAGCAGCACTTCCAGATCAAATCCATAAATATTATGACCCTTGAAGCAGAAAAAATAACAAAAAAGGTTACAACAAATGCAAATTGAAAGACTTACTTTCACACACTCAGTATTCCTTTGCCCTTTGTGATTTTTTCCAGCTAATTGATGGCATTATCTCTCTTGTAGAAAGCACTTTCCAAGAGAACGTTCATCAACAGTACTCATTAGTCTTAACACTAACAAAGCTGTTCAGTAGAATACCAAAATCAGCTCTATAACTGGCTCATAGCACACACAGTACAGCTTTATGCTTTGATACAAGAGATTAGGATCTAAAGCTTTCCAGAATAATCCACAACATTCTTCATAGAGCATATAAACTGAAGCTAAGAGTAATGCCTTTTCTCTCCATCTGTGAAAGTCACAATAGTAGCATCAAAATACTGTAATCTTTTTTCCTTTGGTACTACAACATGAACAGCTGTTAAATCTGGGTAGGAACACCTTGCAAGAAATATTTACATATCAAAGCACTCCAGCAGTATTTTGAACAGTGTACATTGATGACACTGGTCTGTATCCTCAGCTGAAAGCAAAATGCTACCCTGAGGAACATGAGCCAGTCACCAGGAACTGCAGGTCCACTCCAGCAGGTACCTCTGTGCAGTGCAAGACTATACTACAGAAGCAGCTCCTTAAAACAGCATATAGGAGCAGCATTTCAACAGCACTAATTAAACCAGGTGCAAATTAAACTGCGCTAACACAGCTCTGCTGTTTTCAGAATAGGAGCTCTCAGACCCCTGCTCTTGGCATCTTCAATTTTAAGCCACTGGCTGCAGTGTTTCTTCTGATACCTTGCTATAGCCACTAGCAAGTTTAGGTCATAGGGCAAGCACTGGATACCAGCTGCAGTGAGCTGAAAACATCAGGCATTGATTGCTCATTTCATCACATTCCCATCACTTAATTATTTGTATCTACCTACATAAGTTAGATAAATATATACAACCTAACAAGTTGTATGTAATCAACCTCAGACTTACGACCAACTTCAAATTGTCAGAATTTTATAATGTGAAAGTCAGAATTGCACATTAAAAAAAAAAGAAAATTAGTAACTATAATAAACCCTCAGCTGCTAAAACAGTAGAAAACATAAGAATGCTTATTGCAAAACTTTGCTCAGATGTCATGGATTTGTATAGATGATTATTTTGATTTACAGCACAAACACAAATTATATGAGCATCTGAACTGCAACAGAATCTTAAGTATATCAAGAGTTCCCATTTTTCTAGAAAATCATCAGAGTTTTTTGTTGTTTTGTCTTTCTGAGTAAAGAAAAAAAATGAATTTGTTTCAGGTATTGTGAAAATACTGCCTATTTTAGCTATTATGGGAAATAATAGTATGTATAAAATGCTGTCAGGGAAAATTCCGTATCATCTTTGTATCAAAATATACCTGCTGTCTCATAGGCAAACTCAATTCATAAGGCAGTCTAAGACAAGCATTAAGAAGCCTAAAAGGGGACAAAAGAAAAAGAACAAAGCTGACCAACTGACAACATGCTTTAATTTAACTCTCAAAGTCTCAGAACTACTCACCACAACAACATCTGGGTCAATTTTGTGAATCTTCGCAAGGAAAAATCCCAGCAGTGTTCTCTCTGTTGCAGCAATTTCTATTTTAGCATTCTAAAAGGAGCGAGAGAGCACCTGATTTCAATGACCCGCTAAGTTTAAAATGGAAGCATCTCCTCTCCCCTAATAGTTACAAGACAATAACAAAGCACCACAGAGTTCTGCTTTTCCTTCTGTAATTCAAGGATTTTTTTTCTCACTCCCATAGACATTGGAAAGCTTTTTCGCATTCTGCTTTTGAATGCAGGTGTCTAGTGATATTTTAAGAGCCTCCTAAGAATCAAGCACACCAGGAAAATCTCCATATGCATCCTTCACTCACAGACTTTAAGACGACACAGAAGTAGAAGGAAAACAAAAATAGGTTATTTTATCATTCTTTCAACTCTCCCACCACCCTTTAGAAAAGATATCTTCTAAATTTTGACAGACTTTACTCTCCAAGTAAAGACAAAACAAATTCTCCCAGTTTACTACGAGTACAGAGTCAGATATAATGAAAATTAACCACAATTTTAGCCTCTTTCCAAAATATTTCCAACTCTCCTGTCTAACACCCCGTCTATTTTAAGAGCACAATTAACAGCAGTACTGAATCACAAAGAGCACACACCACTTTTTTACAAGCAACACAGAATAAATACCTGGATTTAAGTTTGCAGAGTGGAAAACTAACTAAATAATCATTCCATGCCTTCGACTATTTCTCCTCACCACCTACCAAAAGCACCATAAAGCTCATATTCTATAAGGTACTGCAATCAGAAGGGTAACAAAATGAAATTACCTTCTTTTTAATGGCTTCTTTGAAGTCATAAGGAAAAATGCAATCACTTGGTTTGGAAACAGCTGCAAAAAGTGATATTTGTGCTTAAATACAAGTTCCTAATTGTCCCCTCCCCATAAGCATCCATTCAGAACAAAGTGAGCTAAGAAAACTAACCTCCAATTCTGAAACACCAGCTTTAAGTGAATATTGTCTTTAAGATAACCAAGCAATTACTAGAGCATTAACCAATCTGAATCAGTCATATTTGAGATTATCATTGGACATTAAAACTATGGGCCACAGCTCCTGAAAAACCTCCTCTCACAAGCACTCAACATCTCATCACTTCCAGTCAGGGTCTGAAACTCAAGGTTTAGCTGCTATTACTGCAATGACACTGCTGCAAGACCTTTTTTTCCTGAGAAAACTTAATAAATAATTCTATTCAGAAAAGCTGAACAGAAAAATAATTAAAGTGACAATAAATAAATGGTCTAAATTAATGGGCAGAGAAAGATGGAGTAAAACCAATAAAAATTACAAGAAACTGTATAGAGCAGGGTTACTTAGCATAATCTCAAACTAAGATTTTTTTAATTAAGTCTTCAATAAAATGTCCATAACCAGCGAAGTTAAAAATGGGGAGAAAAGCCTGTCTGGGAGTTGAAATTTTGTCAGTTATCTGTTTTAGACCATTATTGCTGTAGTGACAGAAATAAATAAAAATTTAAATAAATAAATTAATATAACCCCCCCCACAACCAAAAAAAGAAAAACCACGGAATTAATTATTTTTCTTCTCAAAACTGTTCTGAGTACATACCACAGAAGTGTGTTTGAAAAGGAGGCTGAGGTGGAGCCTTATCCAAAGGAAATTTCTGATGAACCAGAGCTGCAAGTGCCACGACCTATACCAAGGAGATATAGAACACACAACTTCATAAACACAAATAAGCATGACTGCTATCCATACTAATTTCTTCCATTTTTTTTAAAGAGTTTCTCATCTCTCTTCCCTTGTTTCTCCAACAGATCTTTCTTAAATTAATTCCAACATCAAACAGTTGAGAAGAAGAAAGTTATCAATTGATCACAACGAAAATAAAATAGTACTTGCTGCTAAACTATTATAAATTTGAGAGGAAAAATAATTCACTTTGGAAAACTTCTACTTTTTTCAGCTTTGGTTCTGAATCTGACCAGGCCCCACAATGTAAAGGATTCCCTATGGAGTGCAGAGGAGATGTAAGCAGGGCAGAGAAGCCTTGATTCAGGAAGGGCTGCCCCTAAGCAAGCAGTCAATACTGCCAAGAAGCCAAGAGGTTTAGTGTTTGGAAGCCAGTAGCTTTAATGATGCTTTTGATTATTTTGCTGGCAGGATGGCCTGCCTCCCCACACACTGATCAGGAAAACCCAACAGAAAACAAAGCAGAAAGGCTCTAAAGCATCTTGGCAAGCAGAGTCCTGTTGGCACCTTTGTAGGTCCCGTTACTTTGGCCAGAAACGACACATTTTCCATACTTCTACCAAAAAATTTAAGTTCACCAGGAGGAATAATTCTGCTTGAAAAGTTTGCTAACCTATTACTCTTCAATTAAATTAGCCTGAAATTAAATCCTATCAGAAATCCTATCATATTTGTGCAAACTACATCTCTTCCAACGTTAATGAGAGTTAATGTTAAAAAGAAGTGCCTAAGTACACATTGTGGTCTGCAGTCCACAATTGAGAGTGGCCACCTACATCTCTCCTTTCTGAGGAAAGATCTTGCAGCATAATAGCAGGTGATCAAGATCAAGACCAAATTCTCATTTTAAAATGAATTTTATTAGTAGAAAAGCCTGGTCATTTAACCTATAACCTATAATTAGCTCTAGCTAAATTAATTAATACTGATCCATTAACAGCTGTGATGAGGCAGTCTCATTTATAACTATAAGGCACAACAGACAAAATAGAAGGCTTGAAAACATGCATAGGATCCACTATCACAGTAAACATTCTCAGCAAGCAGGCCCTCTAGCCCAGAGTGAGACCCAGTAAAAATTTCTTTGAAAAGCCCAGAGCAGAGAAACTTTTCAACAGTAAATATATTTATACATGTTTAAGGAGGCCCCTCCAAGCCTTAGGAAAATTAGTATATGCCAAAGAACAAAACCAAACCAAAATGAGAGCAGATTACTTACCTCATTCTGGTGAGTCTTTGGGTTCTGAATGGTCTTCATGCTGAAGGACATAACCACCAGAGGAGGAGGAGGACAAAGATCTTTAACCACATTCACCAAGGCAGGCTTCATGGCCACAGCCTCCACTTTACACCAGCTAACTGGCTGATTTGAAGGCTCTGAGGAAACAACACAAACCACCTCAATTCTTCTGGGAACCACAGACAAGGCTTCTCTGATGGTATTGCTGCACAGAGCACATCCTTCAAATGTTTTGCCCTGGTGGGACAGGCCTAGACTCACACTAATCCTGCCCAATTTTTGGTAACTCCCTGGGCCCTGACTTCTCAGTCAGCAGGAGCTGTTCAATACCAAATAAGAAAGAGAAGATTTGGATCAAGGTCTGCATAACCCAAAACATACTTCAGGAAGCTTTACACAGAGTCATCTGTACTGGTTATCAGTTCTGTCAGAGACTGAGCGAGGTGCTGAAGAGGAGAACCCCCCTGGTGTCAGCATTCATACAGTCATTTCTACCCTGCAAGTGCCCCAAGGAGATTGCAGTGAGAGATGTAACTTTTGTCTAGTAGGATCAACATCCCTATGTTCATGGGAATATGCAGCACACATTGAATAAAGGGCTCTTACCAAGCCAAAATAAAACAGCATGACCACCTGTAAGTGCTGCACACCACTTATGAGGCAGAAAGGATTTAAAACTAAAACAGCTCCACACCACAAACTTTTCCATGTGTCAGGAAAAATAAATAAAAAGCTAATTCACAAAAAAAAAAAACCCATCTAGCAGCCGTTTGCTCTTAAAATATGTATTTGCAGAAAAAACCCAAATCTTAAGTTATCAAGAGCAGAAAGATGAGTAATTTTCAAGCCAAGTTTAGTAATGTGTATACACAGCATTGAGGTATGCATCAAACAGCAGCTGCTAGGCACTGCACAGTTCCCACTCACAGGCATTAAAAGTTATCATTTCATCTCTACAGTGCACAACTTCATATGGATAGCTGCCACTCCAAAAAAAAGAAGAGTAAGTTACAATTTGTACTAGATAATAAAAATTAAACCAGTAAGTTGCAAGGTTATAGATAATGAAAATTAAACTAATAAGTTGCAAGGTTAATGTACAGAATGATAATTCATCCATACAATTTAAATTTCCCTTCCCCATCTATAGTTATATGTGCTTCCTAGTAACCAAGTATTTCATAAGCAAACCGCCATACGTGGATTTTTTATTTCCAGCCAGCAAGGTCCTTTGATCTTCTGATTCATCAAGAGAAGCTCCAGACTAGAGGTGTTGGTTCCAAAAACATGAGAGAATGTTTGTCCCTTCAGATCTTGGGGAAGCCGAGGGCATTCAGCCTAACAAGTAAAGAGATCAGTGAGTCATTTCACCCCCACAGAAGTCTTCAAGGTTGATACACCATATTCAGACAGCCCCTTAACAAAACTACAGACTACTGAAATCACCATCATTCCCCACAAGCAAAGCCCTAGCCCATAATATCTTACAGTGATTGAGGAAATCACACTATAGGCTCCACTTAATCAGGACAGTAATGTAAAAACACACTGAAGTTTAAGTTCCTCATCGACACTGGATACATCAGCCAAGACTACAATGTTCAATGACCATTTTAATACAACAACTGCTCACATTGTAAACTTAATTAGATTTTTTAAAAAGTTATGGTATTTTATCAGATTAATTACACTTACTGAATATTTAACTTCTAGGTATTCAGATTTTGCTGGTACATCCGGAATCTCAAAGGCATAGTACTTTTCCACTTTCTATATAAAACAAAGGTATCATATTTTCAGTGTCTCACAATTTAATATTCATTCTGTCCAATAAGAAAGCTAAAGAAAAAAAGGCCAGGCAAAACACACACTTCAAATATCATGGGCTTGATCATGTATTACCAATTCTGCAACTTATTATAATCAGCTGAAGACAGTAAAAATGTTTTAGTGCCCGTTTTTAATCTCTAGACGTTTACTTAGCATAAAGAACTTCTACAGAACTGACTTGCAAGTATACTAACCACTACCAAAAAAACTACCTGGTAGTTAGGCAAACTCAGAAATATTCTTTAAATTCACAGGATTCAGACATACTCATGAGAACTGGTGGCTGCAGATCACTGTAAAACCCCAAAATTGCTGAGATGTAAAGGGATCTCCAGGCACTGCCTAGTCCAGCTGCCTGCTCAGAGCTGAGTTGTTCAGGGCTCTCCAGCCAGATATGAATAGCCTCAAGGATGGAGACTCCACAGCCTCTCCAGGCAACCTGTGTCAGTGCTTGATCTCCCTTACAGTAAAGCAGTCGTTCACATTCTGATAAATTTTATGTGTTTCAAATGGTATCTGTTGCTCTTGTCCTCCACTGGGCACTAGCAAGAAGTCTTTCACAGTCATCTTTACTACACTCCTCAAATGTTGATATATGATTAACAGATTTGCACTGCCAATCTCTTACTCTGAACCTTCTCTTCTGCAGGCTGAGCAGTCCCAGGTTTCTCAGCCCCTCCTCACATGACAGATGCTCCAAGCCCTGTAATTATCTTTGTGGTCGTATTCTGGATTTGTTCCAGTAGCACACATTATGCCTCACACAGAGGAGCTCAGTTGAACATAGCACTCCACAGGTGCTCACCAGGGCTGCAAAGGGGAAAGGACCAACTCTTGACACTTGCTGATAGCCCATGGCAGTCTTTTCCCCAGGGGTACAGGGTTGGCTCTTGTCCAACCTTATGTGTACCAAGATGAGCTGGTCCTTCCCTCCAAGGCTGCTTTCCGGACAGCCACCATCATCTACTACTGCCAGAGGTTATTCCAGTCTTCATACAGGACTATTTCCTCTTTTTTTTAAATTTGATGGGATTCCTGTAGGTCATAAGATATATTCAGCCTGTTGAAATTCCTTTGACAGCACATCCATCTGGTATATCAGCCTCTCCTGGTTTTGTACTGTCTGCAGACTTGCTCTGTGTGTGCTTTATGCAACCATCCAAATCATCAACAGGATGCTCAGCAGGACTGGATCCAGTATCAACCCTTGGGTTGCACCCCTAGGGACTGGCCTCCACCTGGATTTTGTGCAAGTGATCACAACACTTTGAGCCCAGTAGGGCAGCTGGTTATCAGCCCACTCCTCTGCCCACTTCACTATCCCTCACTTCATCTGTTTGTGAGAATACTATGGTAGGCAGCATTGGCAGCCTTACTAAAATCAAGATAAACAACAGTTACTGCTCTCCTCTTGTCCACCAAACCACTCCATCTCTTCCCAGAAGGCTACCAGTCTGGTTAAGCATCATTTTCCCTCTGTGAATCCACACCAAACAGTAAAGCAGTAAAGACCAACGTAAAGAAGACATATCACAGCTTATTCCACAATCTCTGTCACCACATCTCCTGTCCCTATCAGCAGCACTTTTCTCTTAGTCTGCCTGTAGCTATAGCAGCCTTTCCTACTGGTCTGTCTCCTTCACCAGACCAAACTCGGTGGAATTTGGCTTTCCGTTCTCCACCACGATGTCCCTTCCATTACTCCATCCTCTAATCCTGACCAGCTCTTTACCCACCTTCAGGCAGGGCTCCATGCATTCCCACTGCTCTGATACACAAAACGGCTTCCCCCTCCCTGCTGTCCCAGCCTGTCTTAACCACATCCTATCCCACCACAGAATCCCAGCCAGATTGTATCCCTGTAACTGCACACAACTCCTCCCTTTACACTGCAGGCTTTTGTGTACCAGCACTTCTGAGAGCAAAGAGATGATTTCCCAACCATCTGCCAGCTTTTATCACGTGTTTACAGCAGATCATTTCTGTGGTACTACTGTATTTTTCATTTTAAGTGACTTAGGTTTTACTAGAAAGTAGCCACGTTTGTTTATGTACCTCTAACTAAGACAGATGAAGTCTGAAGTTCAGTACAACTTTATTGAAAGTTAAGTATCACTTCTGCTTTCTTCAAGAACAATAACAATTTTCTACAACAGATACAGCTTGTCAGTTTCTAAGAATAATTACCTTTATTTTCCAAATTATTACAATATCCCTTGCAACAGTGATCTGGCACCTGGTGAAATGCCACACTACTGTGTCGTATGTGTGCTCTGCCCTGTAATACTTCACAAACCATCTGTACCACTGTTACATACTATTGTTATTATATAATGTCATCACTACACCAGCACATTACTTTACTACAGGAATTCCTAGAGGAACCTTAAATTAAAAATTCCGTTTCTCACTGGACAATGCACTACGTTCATCACTTCATACACAACACTCAGCATACTATGCCACTAGAGCAAGTTTAATAAGAAAACGTAAAATCACCGTAAATGGGTATAAAATCTACAAATTAACAAAATACATTCACAGTTAGGCAAACTTGAAGTTATTTGGTTTGGGGGTTGGATGGCTGGGGCTTTTTCCCTTAAATTAACAGCATCAGCAATAGTTCCCTCAGGGGTGCTACAAGAGGCAGTTAAGCTTGTTACTTCACGTACTACTGCAGTTGTAAGGCTGCAAAGCCCAGGCAGGAGAGGAGAGGGGGCCTCAGCTATAAATAGGAAGCAGATAAACCCAGAAACTACTATGGCATCAACAGCTTCATGGAAACAGAAGTGTAACATAACTTGATAGTAGAGCACCACTATGAAGCCAGATCAGCATTGCAAATTACCATGCAAATGTAGATCTGAACTGCTGAGCCACCTAACACGGGGAGATCAGAGCTGCAACATAATAGATGGCAATGCACTGCTTTTACCACATATCACTGGTGCTCCCCCTCCTCTTTTAATTTAAAAAATAACCTCTCAGGCTGCAAACAAGTTCTTGTTGCAAACGCAAGATGAACATAGTATAAAAATAGTCTGCTGTAGTGTTTCATCTGCGTTATTCCACAGAGCTCAGCTCAATTACACCAGCGTCTGGTCATAACTCAGTGAATGAATGCTTGCTGCAGAATAATCTGCCCTTCAAGTGGCCCTTCAGAGAGCAGAAATGAGCAGCAGTGATTAGCTGCTAAGTTCCTAAGTGGAGTAAGGCTGCTTTCAAATTGATTTGTGAAGACTTGCTAACTTGGCAGCAGTGCAACCCATTGAGGCTACAATTAGCAGCAGGTGCAGCAGGAAATGATATGGCTTAAGTGTGTTCAAAGGGACAAAGTTGGGTGCTGGCAAGGCCAAGATGCACAGAGAACAATCTGTCTCAGTGTCTCCACATCATCACAAAAAGGGGTGTGCTGAATAAAAGATCCCTGGGTGCATGGCAGGGATGTCAGTAACCTTCCTGATTTCCAGCTAACGATGGAAGAAGAGTGGTTTTCAGTTTCACAGTACTATGCAAACACTGAGACTTCTGGTACCCTGAATGCATTGCTCACAAGTCTTGTGACCTGAGCAACACAACCATTAGTTTGTTTGAAATCTTTCAAAACACCAACCCTTAACAACGCAGCACGGAACCACTGGCTGCATACCACAGAGCAGGAGAAATCTTCTAAAGCACATTAGCTCTTTACCACATAGTCACAACTGGGTAAAGATCATTTCTTTGGAGCATTCTTTTAGGTGAGTGCCACAAACCATTTCAATTCGAGAGCCCTGCACATCCCTATGGACACACAAATGCAAGGGCTGTGTAACAACACATTGTCTCTGGTGGTTTGAGTACCATGAAAAGGAGGTTGATGACTCCTTGTGATAAACAGACTCAGGTATATAACCAGGCAAATTCAGGTATCTCAGGGAGGAACAGAAGAAAAGGAGGGCAAAGTAATGGGACAACCCTATTACTTCTACAGTTATCTTGCAGAGAGCACAAAACCCCCCTGCTGCAGAGGCATAAGCCTGGCCAAATTTGGTGCCACTTGTTCACAGTCAATTTTGTGTAATCTGGAATATCTGAGTTACTGTAATAATATCTTTGTCTTTCTCTTACATCCCATACTACTACTGCCATACCTTCCTACTATCTTCCGTTCTCATTAAACCCTCCCAGAATGCAGTAACTATCAAAATTAGGAGAAAATTACACTAGCAAAATAAAGCTGGATAGCTTTTATCCTTTTAATAAAACTCAGTTTACTTAAGAATTCAACATAATTTGAATTCTTACTGTTCAGAAACAATTCTGGTAGGTTATTTCAGAGCTTCCCTGCACCAACTATCCTGCCTAATTTATTCATGAACTAAAAACTACAAATTGACTCTTTTGTTAAAACTGTCCCTTAAATAGCTCTCTTGCTGCTCATCCTCTTTTAATGTTTCTAGAGAGCAAACAGGTCTTATCATTATTCTTCACTTTACTAGCTAAAAAAATTAAAAGCTCTTTCACAGTCATCTCTGGTATAACTGATTTTCCTTTTGTCTCATCCTTCTAATTGCCATCTTTTGTACCTGTAGTCACTTGAGTTAATCTTTCCTCATGAAGGTGACCAAGTATTACAATATTTAAGGGAAAATCTCAACAGTGTCTTAGTGCTCCCAGTTCCCTATTCTTATGTTACATCCAAGGACCCCACATGTACTGTAGCCATGTACCCAGACAAGACTGTTGGGTCTTTTGCCAGGAGTTCTGTGTAAGCTCAGTAAAAATTTGACAGGTTTGACCTTGATTTTTAAGAGCCATCTCTGAATACTCAACTACATTACTCTATTACCTCATTCACTTGGCATATCATGGAAGAGATGGAGATTTCCCAAGGTTCTGTAAGCAGATCAGCATGTTTTTGGAGACCTTCCTCCCTCTTTACTTTCTAGAGTACAAGTGTTTTCATCCTCTCTTTTAATGAAAAATTGTTTTTCTTTGAGTTCTCTCCCTCACTCCTGAAAGGATTTTTGAACAGTGAGCTATCAGCAACTTGTTTTTTACCTGTTGTTAAATTTACTCCTTTCCAAGTATATATACTCCTGATCCCACGTGGTAATTATGTTATAATTAACTATGTATGAGAAATAACAGAAAACTGAAAACCTAAATTTACATCAAAGTTTTGAGAAAGAAAATAAGCCAGAGAAAAAAAAAAAAAAGGTTTTACGAAGTACTAATGTCACATGCATTTCCCCTGAACTCTGTAAATAATGCACTAAAGCTACAAGTTGCTGAAAAGATGTAATGTCTTGCATGGCTTTGCTATTTGAGAAACACTGCTCACATTCTTACTTTAACAACTTAAACTTTCAGAATTACTGTAGGTAGCTTTGGATGAGATGACCTCCTGAGAATCTTTCCAATTTGAATCACCACACAAACGGTTTTTATTTTCCCTCATTTACATACTGTTAAATTCCATTCTTCCTGCATTTTTACTTATCATGTCACTTGCTGATTAACTATTCAGGAATGAATCCTGTGAAATCACAAGATTGCCAGGATGGGGAAAGTTACAGCTAATGAAAATCAGCTTTGCCAGATTAATGACATGTTACTTCAAGAAATAGAAACTTTTCTGAGCACTTCAGTCAGAACAGATTTTTCCCCTAACTTGAATGTTTGCCACATTTCCTCACCCAAGCTTCCCACCTCTGCCCTCCCATGGAAAACACAAATGCTCTATATAAGTGGATAATAAAGCTCTGACACTATGAAACTAATTCAGTCCAAATCTGCAACAGTATCAGCTCTTTTCCTGCAGACTTGTGATAAGTATTATATTAATTTTTGTGCAAAGTTTCCATTATAGCGATATTTGTTTTTTCCAATGTCATTTTAAAGATTTGTTGAGCAAACGGAGCACAGCAAAATAACACTTTTAAGACTATTGCCCATAACTCTAAGCACAGAACAGCTTTCAAGACTGAATGACAGTCCCCACTTGTTACCTCCTGCATAGCCACACTATGACAATCCACACTCTGAACAGCATGCACTCTAAAAAGATAAATCTAGGAAGGTGAGAAGAAGGATGAGACATGCCAAGAGATAAAGTTCAATAAGATATCTGGTCAAATGCAAAGACAGTGTAATCCCAGAGTACTGACTGACCCGCTGGACAACATAATCTTTCATTTTAAACTCTGGCAGCATGAGCTGACACTAAGGCTTTAGGTATCTGAATTTCTATCTGTTCTGCATTTTCAAAAGCAGCTCCAGCAAGCCAGTCTGACACTCAATCCAGTTTTAAAGAAGCTGATGAGTGAGTATTTACAAAAGCATTGTTTAAACTTCTTGTGGAACAACCATGTTGCAGATTTACCATTCTTAAAGGAATATAGGTACTTCTGATGGTTTTTATAAGCAGGTACACTTACACAAAAGTTATATATTTGCATTTTGGCACAACCTCCCACTCTTGACAGTGTTTCAACAGCCTTCTCACCTTATAAATCAGAACAACAGAAAACGACCAAACAGGCTGTTTGCAAACAAACCT
Organism: Acridotheres tristis; assembly: GCA_037013685.1. Taxonomy (NCBI): domain Eukaryota; kingdom Metazoa; phylum Chordata; class Aves; order Passeriformes; family Sturnidae; genus Acridotheres; species Acridotheres tristis. Next base: position 101,936,389 of record CM072884.1, on the reverse strand, counting down.
TGGATTTGAACTTCATGATCTTGTACTTTGGTGAAATGCTGTCATTAAATTCCTTGAAAACACTCATTATAGTCACTGGAGTTTCCGTCTCTTTACCAGTAGACAGGTCAATTTCCTCAAAAATAGAAGTGTGGTTTTACAAATTAACAAAAAATGCCAGCAGACATGACAATAAGCTGAATTTTACTTTCAACTATTATGAATCATGCATTTCTTTCTGTGGGAAAAATAAAACGCAATCAGCCAAGAAATCCCAAATTTAGAAACCATTACTTGAAACAGAATGTTCAAAAAGCACTATGTTGTCTAGTAATACTTCACCACCACTCCATTTGCAAAGCAGAAAGTCTAAGGGTAAAAATGTGTTTGCAGTTATCAGTTCGGGTTTAGGGGAAGTCACAGGGCTCTACTCTGCAGCTCACATGTGATACATTGTGTACACATTGTTTTTACCTTTACCAGCTACATCAGACAACACCTGCTTCCAACAGCTTCCATAAACACACGGCGAAACTCACAACCTGCCATAAGCAGAATGAAAGGTACTTAGGACTGACGTGCTTAAAAGTCACACTTACTGTTTCACGTGGCAGCAGATAAACAGTTCTCTCGATATTTTTCACTGTCACACAACAGCTGACATAGGTGCTTGCAGATTCAATCCAAACTTTGCCAAACAAAAATACCACACCTAAGAGAGAAGGGCAAAGAATTCAATATGAAATTTTAAAGTTAATAATTTCTAATCTTGCTTGAAGCAGCTTATAATCTATTCTTGCATTGAAACACAACCATTTCTGTGTTAGGTCCTTGAACAACAAATCTTTCCAATGTATCAGCACATTCTAAATTGTTTTAAACACCAGCTTTACAAGCAGACACCTGTTATCATTCTTCATGTCTCTACCTCCATTGCTATAGTAACACCTGGTATGTAAAATTCAAAATGGCATTTCAGAGCCAGTCTCAAAATTCTGTTCTGATATTCCATTGCTACCTATATTAGTTTGATAATCCCTGGAGAGAGGGAGGAAGGAGAGAGATGTCAGTGAAAGCTGAAGATTATCAGAATGCCTATGCTGTCAATCAATCCTCTAAGATGTGTTATCTACAGTATTTCACTCTTTAGCTAGACCAGTACAATTAACTCCTTTCCCCTACACCTCAGTACCATGAGAACAAGACTCTATTCAATAAAGCCTGTAGAAATACACCCTGAAGACAACAATTAGAACCTGATCAGCTTTCAAGTGACTATTTTTAACAAATGAGGACACCAAAAGGTGCACGACATTCCTAGGAATCCTGGGTGCCAAGACAGCAGTTGTAACCAAGGGAGACACTCAGAAAGATTATACAGAGCAGGACTAGTGGCAACTGACTGTCAACAATGTCATTACATTAACATTGAGCCCAGAGAACTTGGCAACAGCACAAAATGCTGCAAACTGCTAATCAAATTATGTCAGACTTTAAGATAACATAGTACCAAGCCACCCGACTGCCAGTTTGCAAATTACAACCACAAGAAACTTCCAAGTACAACTCAGAAACCTGGATTTACCAGGTTCCCTTCCAACTCCTAATAATCTGACTGTCTCAGAAACAGGGTTTCATGCATAGACGATTTTAGAATCTGCATTTCTCCTTGGCCTGGCGATGTGCAAACAAGTCCTTGGTTAAGAACTATAATTTATCTTTCCAGGAGATCTATCAGACATAAAGGCACCTTTCTTACTCCATTAGATCAAAGATAAATCAGTGAAGATGTACTAAGATGGATGACAAAGTCAAAATGACAGGCTATGAAAAATCATTTTCTGAGTGCTTGGAATAGATGTGAACAAGACTACTTTTGTCAAGGACAGAGAATGCTGCAGTTTTGAAGATGATGAGAGCAAGGATACAAGTTTCAGCTGCACAAAGTAACTTAAGAAATTTTAATACAGAGGCAATCTTGAAGATTTAGACAGTTTGAATAGAAGTATCGAGAAAAAGCTCCAATTGCAGATCTAAGTGACAGGGAATATGAAGTTCTTGTCCCCAGCAATCTTTTACTTTTTTGTTAGGGGATAAAAAAAAAAACACCTAAGATAGGTTTGTATCATATAGAAAGATGAAACTGTGAGACCACAAAACAGCAGCTGATTGCTTGAACAGCTGGAAATATTAAAGAGCATGGAGTAGTTAATCTGTCAGAGGAGTACATATAAGCAGGGGAGGTAGAAAGAAGGATAAATGAGCCAGTCAAAGATAGAGTAAAAAGCTGCCTGGATTGCAAAGACAAACTTCTATCAACTCTAGCACAGACAAATAAATGGTCTTAATAACCAGACTTCATAGAGTCAGATTAATTTAGAATGGAAGGAAGGAACCTTTTGAGATCATCCAGTTGAACACTGACACACACCACCACCCCCACAGACAATAAAAGCAGAACTAACTTCGAAGAGTTTTCAGAGACATTTCATGCAAAACCAAAAAAAAAAAACAACTGAGAGATATTGGGCCCTATCCCCTGCAAGACTATGGAAAGAATAAAGAAAGAAAAAATACGAATAAAGCTTATAAATCAAAGCCTGTGAAAAGAAAGAGCATGCTACTAAATGAACCAAAAGGTAAAGTCAAGACACAAGGAAAATGTCTTGCAGAGGGGAAAAAATAAGGGCAAGTTTTATTCATTGTTTCTTTAAAATGTTAATAGGATCACAATTCTCGAGTTCTCTGCCTAAGACCATAAAGGGAATTATGAAAAGAAAGCCTCCAAATATCATTAAGTTTGAAAGAGTCTTATGATTATGCTATAGTATTTACTCTTCAGGCAATGCATTTGACATCACAGTAAATGAGGCATAAACAAAGATCATGAACATGTTAAACAAAAAGCAATATCAAAATTTTCCCTTCTACATTACTAATTGAAAGCAGGTGCAGTCTTTATTATTCAATCCTGAAAAAGTCATAATGAGAAAAGAACACTCCTTGCATGCGAGGAACAGAAATCTTTTCATAATTATGTTCCATTCAGCAATCACCGACTTAAAAGACAAAAAAAAGAAAAATAACAATAGCGGGTTCTTTAAAAGTAGCAATTTTATATTAGAACCATTGATTTCATCAAGATATCTATGATTATTACCACTCCCATCACCAAGCTGTTCAGCCCAGCACAGTCTCATATTTAAGTTTGGCATCTCAACTCACAACAAAAGGTGTTAACAAAGAAATGTATCTGACTCAATGCTTACAGCTTCTACCGAAAAAATCCTCCAACAACATGTGAAAGAACCTTCTGGTAAACACACATGAAACACAAACTAGAAACCCAAGATCCTAAAGCTGCTGATGAAATGAGGGGATGGATGGGAAATGCTCATAACAGATATAAACACAAACTGTTTTGTCAGAGCTGAGATCAGAATGATGCAATTTGAAGACTATGAAAACTAGGAATCACACTTTAACTGCACAAAGTATCTTACCAATCTTAATTCAAAGACAATCTTCAAGATTTAGACAGTCTGAATTAGGGGACAAGAACAGAAGACAGACCTCGTGTTTTTCAGACCACCTTCCTCACTTGACAGACATATCTTTCCTTTGTGTAAAATCATGCAACTGCTATTGTACAGGCTCTTTATTCACTCACATGAATTCTGAGCTACTTTTTCAAAAACAAGAAAGAATGCTCAGTTGTTGCATCACTGAGCAAGAAATTGACAACTTCAGCTTGCTCCAGGAGCATATAAAATGTTAAGAAGGACAACGGGTCACTAACACTGAACAGTGCCAGTAAGTCCCTTTTACTTCCCTACCTCTATACTAGGCCAAGAGATGACATTCTTCTCCCAGCCACAGTGCCCTGCTCTGCAGACAGAGGTACAGAAAAACAAGAGATGAACATCTTAGAGCATAGAGACAAAGGGTAACTGGATGTAATTTAGTCAAGTCTGAAAACCCCAATTTTCAAAAAAGAAAATCTGAACAAAAATAATCAGATTAGCATTTTCCACCTTTAATTGAACAGTTACCTGGCTGACTGAACTGATCTTCATAAGCATCCAGCCAATAAAATCTTAAGACTTGATCACCACTTTCCCCATTCACAAGTGGAAGGAGATTGGGGTCCAGCTGAACTTCTGCTGCTAATAGATCAACTTCATCCTCATCAATTTGGTCCCAACACGAGAGACCTGGGAGAGAACAACTTCTGCAGATTTTGCAGAAGAATAAATAAACAATTAAAATTGTGCCTTTGCTACAATCACCACTTGGCTTTTTTTCCAGGCCTACATTCTCACACCTTTTGTTTTTCTTTCCACTACCAGGCAACATTCCCAAAAGCTGGGTTTCCTCAGGTTTCTTCTGAAAAGAGGGATGGAGTGACAAAGATCGAAACCCACATTTAAGTATGGTTCTTGATACACCACACACAGACTTTAAAAGTCAGTCACCTGGTATTTCAGCCTTGGTCAATTCAAGTCTTTACCTATCAAATATATCCATCCATCTATCAAGTTGCTAAGTGGGAACAATAGATTTTTTCAACAAAACTACCTTTTCAGTCATTAGATGTTTAGGTCTTTTTCATCATTCAATTATTCTATATTTTGAAATATTTTGTTATGGGAACATATGATTTAAGATTTTCTAAACAATTAAAAAAAAAATCAGGGAAAAGCCCACCTTTTTTCCTATTTCCAAGGACATAGCTGTTCACCATTACTTTTAGCAACAAAACTTTTACCTACATCTATCACAAAATACTTTCAGATTCACTTGGAATAAGCTTTGTTAGAAATTCCTTGGTTTTGCTTACTGACATCAAAATTCACTATTCAACATCTACATTGAATCACCTCAGTGTGCTGAAATACATATTGTCACATGCTAGATCCCAAAAACATCAAATACTTTTCAATTAAGTAGCTATCAGCACATCACTATTCCTAATGTAACTACAAAGAAAAAGCATTGCATAGCATTATTACCATTCTGCCTCTATCACAATTACCCCTTTGACAAAGACAAATATGAAGCTAAATCTAAGGTTTATGGAAATTGAGAGCCTTCTTAGGGGAAGAAAAAAAAGAAAAATACTCTTACAAGAAAGATGTCTCCTTCTTCTCTGATTCCAGCTGCACTGTCTCTTTCTTCTCAATGTCATTGTTTCTTTGCAAGCTTTCAGCTGTCTCAGGTATAGTTTCCACATGCTCTGCTTCCATAGGTTCATCAAAGTCCTCCTCATCAAAATGCATCATTCCCTGATCGTCATCTGGAAGTGCTGCAGGTAGAACTAAAGGTTTGAATCATTAAAATGACACACTGCATACTCCAGCAATATGCACAGATAGCACACTATAAGCATGACCATAAAATACAGTACTAAGATAGCTTAAACATGATACTTTGTTTCTAAGCTAGCATAATTTAACAAGTGTTTTAACACTACTATACCATATTTAAAGAGTTTCCAGAATTGGGTTTTGATTTACTTTTGATACCTTTAGTAGCTTTCTCTCCTAATGCCTTCACTATTCCCTCATTTTCTGTAGGTTTTTGCACATGCTTGGTGTCCTCATTTTCAGAGACTCTGACAGATTTTGCTGTATAATTGGGATGTTTAGGATGAAATGAAGCTGGAGGAAGAGTTTCCTTTCTGACATTAGCAGGAGCTTTCTTTGATACAGGGGTGATTACCTGAAAAAAAATTTCCACGAGTTAAAAATAAACTTGTAAGAGCAAAGAAGAAAAAATAAACAACAAAACCTTTCACTTGCTATTTGCAGATCTAGTAGCCAGGGCTAGAGGAAAAGTTCCACATATTTTGCACCATGATCCTCTCTTACTACATTTCCCCTTTTATTTAATTGCTTCTATTCTTCTTTAATAGCTGTTATGATGAGTAGCACTGGTGATTACTTTCAACGTAGGAGTTGATGTCACACAAGGTTTCACAAATCAGATGTATCTACACTACTCCATTTTCATTCTACAGGAAGAAAACCATTATTATGTATTTCCAGCTATAAAGTCCTTTCCATCTATCAGAACTCCTAACAAAATGCTAGCCTTCCATCCTTGGCAGCCCATCCTCCTTTCACACCAAAATCTTCCACTAGGGCAAACTTCTATACATAGCTTCAATTTTCCATTTGTTTTCCATTTCTACAAACAACTGGTTTCTTATCCTTTTCCACATTCCTGCTTATTTCCCCTCCCATCCTACTCTCCTTGCTACAAGAGTCTTTTCTACTCTTTGGAAAAGAGACAGAGCAGAAATTCTCCTTCATGCAGTTTCACCTGTCAAATGTAACAGCTACAAATTCCTACTATACTACAGACACAAAACTAATTGTACCATTTCTGTGTTCACATGAAAGGTGATGTGGAAAAAAGCAAGAAGTTACGCCATAACACTGCTATGGAAGCTAAGTTAATTTCCAGGAGGAGAAATAAAGTCAACAGTATTCAAATCAACAAAAACACAGATTAGTGCTTATTAATAATGAGAACATTTTTCTTTCCCCCTTTACCTTAGAAGTTTGGGACTGCACAGAGAAAGGATTGAGTGGTGCTCCAGCAGATCTTTTCCTTTTCAGCACTATAATTGGTGGTGGACTTAGCTGAACTGTCTGGATATTGAAAGAACAGAGAAAGTGACAAAAGGAAGAGTTGTTTAGTGTTTTCTTTTGCCTTGGTTAGTAACATTTTCCATTACAGAGAAAGAAGGACATCAATATTCTTGGCTGATGAAGAAAATACCTCCTGATACGAAACCCAGTCCCATAAAATTATGCTACCTGGGCAATCAGCCCATGAAGACACACACTGGATTTTTGGGGGAGGAAACAATCTGAGAAAAAATGCCATCAATAAGTGAAACAGTTTTCAAACTGAAGGAATTTCAATAGCTAAGCGTACCTTTATTGTACAAGTATCAGAATAACTTGTGCTGTTTTTCATGTCTGCTGAAGTAATAGTTTTGAACATACATGCCTGATTAAATGCAAAAACTGCTCTTTCAGCACTGTTTTACTAGAGGAAAACACATTTTAAATTATTCACATATACAGATATTTTATACTTAACCTTATTGACCGCTAATAACAAAAGAAATTTTACAAAATAAACAACAAAAAAATCAGTAGCTAACTAGTATTTAAGTAAATGGAAGTCATAGTGTAATTATTATTTTCCCTAATCAATGTTCTACAAATTTGACAGCATTAAAATGCATTTCTTTAATGATACCGGGAGAGGGCGGGGGGGGGGGTTATAGTCATGGTGGGTTTTATAGCCTCAATCAGATGTCATAGAGAGGAGTAAAATAAGAAGAGCACAAAACCAGGGAGGAGTAAAATAAGAAGAGCACAAAACTAAGAGAATAACTTTGCATTGGGACATCCTATACTCTTTACTGTGCTGAAAAAACATGTTGAGCTTACGATGGTTCAACACATTCCACCTCAGTATCTCACCACTACAGCAGTTTTAACATCTACATGTAAGGAATCCTTTTGGTTTTAATAAATCTTGCTAAAAGGGCATTAGGTATTTGAGACAGTCCAACCCTGTCACAACAGCCACCCTGCACTCCTGCCTCTGAGGGAGTGTTAACCTGCTTCTCTGCAGCAAATTTTGGGAAGCAGGAGGCAGACAGAGGTTCAGGTTACATCACCTGCTGAAACACAGCTCCCTCAGCTCCTCCCATGAACCCACACAGGTCAGATGGAGACGTCCTACAGTTCCCTGGCTAAGGTGTGGTGACAAATACACAGCAAGCAATTCAGAGGCAGCCAAGTCCTCTTTCACTCCACAGTGACTTAAAACTTGAAGGCTGCATCAGCATGGGTTCCACATCACCTTAATATAAATCATCTGTATCCAGGTCAGAGACTTAATGCTTCATCAAGCAATGCAGTCATGCAATATCTGCATGGTGGAGACAACACACACACACAATGAGATGTGCTATAGATGAAGTCAGTCTTAGATTGTCTAGTTTCACAAAAAAAAAGTATTTTCTTGGTACGTTCCATGACAAATTAATGGATTAAGGTTGTTTCCAACAGATTTTATTAACATACTTACTTCAGCACTAATATCTTGAAGAATATCCCCAAGTAAATCATCCTTGGACAAGTCCACAGTTTTCTGTAAGGTAAGATTAGCCAGTTATCAGTTATATGTGCAAACCCAATCAGGAGAACAGCAGTAAATGACTAGAGCATTTCCAAAAACACATACAACATTTTCAGAAATGCTCTATACACAAGAGATCATAATAGAAGCTTATCTCGCTAGACACAAAAAACTAAAACGAGTCTTTGGTTTACTCCACCCCTACTACAACCGTGAACAGGTCAGAAATATTTAAATTCAAAAATGTAAGAAACTTACATCTGTGTTTTTCTTCCCAGCACTGGCCATAAACATAGACTTAATTGTGTTTGGCTTTGACACCACAGATTTTTTCACGTTCTTTTTATCAATTGCAGATGTTTTGCCACCTTTTCCTACCGAAACAAAACATTAAAAATTGCGAATTTTACAAAGATAAGTTCAGTGTTTACAAGTCCAGTTATTAGCAGGGATAGATAGCCAAGGCAGTCTATTTCTTCTACCTTTACACTTCTGGCTGTAATGAAGCCTAGTCATCTTTCAGCTTTGTAGCAGCTGTCATGCATACACAAAAAATGAAAAAATCTTCTCACCACCCTGTCTTTCTTAATCACGTCAGAGACGCCTTTTACATACTCCAGAAAAAGGGCAAAGATACTTTACATGGAAGCGCCTCCAGGGGAAAAAAAAAAAAGAGTGTCCAGGAGTTTGGCACTAGCCTTGGATTCTCAACATCAGGCTCAGTTTCTCAGTTTGCCACAAGATTCCATTAAAAAGTTGGGAAAATCATATGATCCTAGATTCTTACAAGCATGCAAGTATTTTAGTGGTCAAGAGAGACCACACATCCTTTAGCCACTGGCTTTGAAAACTAAAACTCCTCCCAGGTGCATTTTTTCTAGAAGTGAATTCCCATTCCACAGAAGACTGTGAGCAGTGCCCCAGTCGTGCTGAAGCAGTTAACAGTGGTGTGACCTCAATCTGTGAACCTCCATCCTCTGCATCACCGGAGCTGAACAAAATCCACAGGCACAGAACGACAGAGCTTCAAGTAATCTGTCATTTGGCCTTATTTACCACATATACTGATGACAGGAAGTTGCCCATTTTGGGTACCTTTTAAAAGACCCTGGTAGACATTCTTCAGTGGTCACATGCAAGTTACCTTTCTTATTGGAACAAAGAGCATCATCATCCAGATCTTCATCAAAGATTTCCCTTCCATCTTCTACATAACCTATCCCATCTGTAGAAAAATTGTTTAAAAATTGCAGTTTAAATTCTGTCTTCCGATATTCCTGAAGTTTTTACACATTTAAACACTTTTCCCCCTTTAATATAGAGCAAAATTTACATAAGCAAGTATTAAAAACTACAGCACTCTCAGCTGTATCTTCTATTAGACTAAATATATTCTTACATGTTTAATTAGAAATTATCAATAACAGTACTTTTTTTGAGAAAATTGTAACACTGATAACCGGAAATAAAATTTCAAGGTCTTCATGGAAAAATGTTTTCATTATCATCCTAACAAACTACAATGCAAAGATTCATTTCCATTAAAAGACTGTCTTTCTCTTGTCTCCTAAAACAAATTTTAAGAATGTACTGACAATAACTTACCTCAAAGCATGAACATTATGAAGCCTAATTGAGTTATAATGCTAGAACCAAAATAACTCTTCACATTAATCTTAACTTACCATCATCAACAATCCAGTCATCATCCTGACGGTCTCTGACCATCTTGGAGTATTCATCCTCATCTATTTCATCATAAACACCCGTGAACTCCTCAACCTACAGTTAAGGTATATTGAGAATTAAGTTTCCATACCATCTATAATGCAGATCATTAATTAAAATATAAAAGTTCCCAAGAATGCATGTAGGGTTCCTACACTGCTACATTGTTCACAACTAGTAAGCAGTTATTAAGTTTCTTTATTGGCAGTGATAAAAGACAAGTTATCAAGTTTTTAAATTATCACAGTATATTGAAACTCAAAATCTACTGAAGCACTGGCAGAGATGTCACTGGAAAATTACTTGCTTTATTGCTCATTTTATACTATCAAAAAAGCTTTTAAAAAAGAAAAAACCTAGCAGTGAAGAATTCTGGCCTTGGCTGTACTCTCAAACACCAATTTGAGCTCAATGAAAAGGAATTTCATGTACCCAAGCAGAGTGCTCAGAGAAAATTTGCATGTTAATGATCTACGGACTTCTGGTTTCTTTACATTTATTCACCTCAATGAGGAAGTCACTTCCTGTTGGCATCACGATTGGACAATGCTACAGTATCAATGTTACACTCTTAGATTTCAGTTCCACCACTTAAATTTTGATCACTTTGTGGAAACACAGCATACCAATATTAATGGAATTCAGTCACATAAAGCTCTGAAATTAAAGTTTAAAATCATTTGAGATTTTAAAAAAAAGTACCTCCTATCATAACATTAATTATGCAATTTTAAAAACTGATCCTTCCCTGTGGCATAGCTCTCCAGCAACACCAAGTTTTGAACAACTGTGTTAGTTTTGAAAACAGAAAAAATAAATTATATTAGAAAGCAGAAAACTCCAGCTACATTCAGAAAAACATACACTATTAAAAACACAAAAGCCAATCTGAAATTTGCTTCCCATAATTTTACATATCTATAAATGGTGATAAAGCTTCTCAGCTCACGTTCACTTTTAATTAAGAAGATGAGGAAGTTTCACCTCGTATTTTAATTTTTCTCCAGCTTTGGCTTTTTTCAGACGTTCAAGTGCTTCTTGCTGGCCTCTTCTATCCTTCTTCTCACGTCTAGAACGTGATGCTGCAAAACTTCCAGACTCACTCATAGCTGTAATTAATTAAAAACAAGAGAAATCAGTTTAACAATCAACTGTTAGCTTTGGTACTTAAATGCTCAGTGATGCATTAATAGATGACTGTAGTTTTGCTTAAAACCAAAACCTACTTGGCTACAAGCACAGTCACAGATGGCTCTTCCTAAGCCAGTTCTGGAATGACACTGAAGGCATGGCCTGACAGGGAACTCAAACAGTCCTCTCATGCCAGCTCACATTCAGGGTGAAGCCATCACCTAGATTTCCAAGGCACCTCTCAAATCTCATCAGCCTTCCCCTGTAAGAGCTCCCCCCCTCAAGCCTTCCTTGGGAATTTCCAGCTCCTTTTATTTTGCATGTCTCCATGACAACTCAGGAATACCAGACTTAGAGAAGGCCTGCACTGCTACAAAGCAGTGATGTTTTTAGGCGGTTTCACAACCTTTGAGTGTGACCAGATTGAGGATAACTAGTAATTTGTTGACAGCTGACACCCCTTTTCCACTTCCACTTTCTTTCCAAACGTTCTCCCCTGCAAAATGCTTTCTACTTCTCCTGACCTTTTTTCCTTCTCTTAATTTGAGAGAGGAACACTTATCTGACCACAGGGAATAAATGGACCCATTCCAATTTCTAAAAGCAAACACACAGCCCAGGGACAAGGCTGCGGGTTCAGTGTGAGCAGCTGAATAGGCAGAAGAGACCCAGGGCTGGCCAGGGGGCCAGAGCAGTCCCCTCCTGGTGGCAGCAGGACATCAACTTGTGACTAGAGCTGAGGCATAGCTGAGACAAGTCCGGATTTGTATTACTAAAGGCTGGGGTAACAGGGCCATTTACAGTGCCTGCTGCCCCATGGGGGACGACAGCAAAGACAGAGTGCTTTGGGCGCGTTTATCTTCCGTCAATCCTTCGTCTTTACTGTACGCCAGCTCCTAAGGCAACGCGCTCCTCTGGGACAAGTGTGTTCCCAGCCTCAGCCGGGGCCACCCGCGCCCACCGCTGCTCCTTGGGCTGAGAGTGCTCCCACCGGAGGGGTGACCCGGGAGAGCCACCCCACGCTGCGGGGCTGCACCGCCGGCGCGGGGCCGTGCGGCCCGAGCCCGCGCCCCGGGCGGATCCTCCGCCGGCACAGGGTCCCGCCGGGGGGCGGCCCCGCCGAGCCTCCCATGAGGGGCGCGGGACCCTCGCGCGGCGCTGTCCGCCCTCCGCGCGCCCGCCTGCCCGCCCGCCGCGCACGCGCGCTCCCGCTCCCGGTGCGCGCGCGTTCGCCCTCGCCGCCGCCAGCACCGCTGCCCCGTCGCCCCCCCCCCCCGCCTGACAGCGAAACGCCGGCGCCTGCGAGGGACGGGGACAAGTAGGAGGACAAGGACAGGGGACCCGGCCGCCCCGCCGCCCACGGGTCTCACCGTCCTGGCCCCGAGCGCCGCTCTCGGCCATGGCGCTCGCGCCAAAGGCTCCCGAAAGTGGCGCGAGACGGGAGCCCCGCGCGCCGCCGCCGGGGCCGCATCCAATCAGCGGGCGCGGGGGCGGGGCCGCCCCGGGCGCGGAGGGAGCGCGGCCCGCGGGAAGGGCCCGGCCGCGTCCCGCCCCCGCGGGGCCCCGAGCGGGAGCGGAGCTCCGGGCCGGGCGGAGCCGCTTCCTGCGAGAGGCCTGCACCGCGGGCCGCGGCCCAGGCCGGGGCTGGGCCAGCCGCTGCGACTGGGGCTTTGCAGGCGTTTATATGGCGCCAGGGCCCGCCGCGTCCGCGAGTTGCGTTTGAGGGATCTGAGCAGGGCTCCATCTGCTGCAGGGACCATAGCCCGTACGAGTCCAGTGCCGCAGTAGGGGCAAAGCCATGTTTAAAGGCTTTGTGATGAATATATCACATCTAAATGTCACGTTTAAAATACATCCTCTGAGCTGGGAGGAGGTCGTGGTTGATGCCAGTTGGATAAAGGCTGGAGCCAGGCTGGAGCGTGAGGGATCACCCGCAACAACGTTCTCAGCGGGAGAGACTCAGATTTCCCACACGGTTTCCATGGATCTGTAAGCCCTGAAGGCTGAATAGTGATGATGACAAGACTAACATATGCATATTCTTTTTGCATATTTAAAGTAGGTATGATGATCTATCAAAAGTTTCAGGAACTTAAGTAAATTACTCCCTATGGTCTTTCAGAGGCATGTAGTGGCTGGCCAGCTTAGAGGCAAAATTTGTTTATATGTATGTGTATGTATATATATATATATGTGTGTGTGTGTGTGCATATTTAATATAAATTTATTTTATATAGTTAAAATTATGTGCACATATAGTTTTTTATATATATATATATAATATTGAATGTCCTCCTATTTTCCAAACACCTTTTTCTTTTTATTTTATTCTTTGCTATAAATGGGGAAAAAAATAAGTTAAAAAAATATATATTCAGACTGGATTTCTGATATCTCAAGAGGCCAAGTGTGGAAGGCTGTGAGAAAGCACCTGCCAGACCTTTGTCCTTGCATACCCTTGACTTGGCCAGGGTGGGGAGATGGGATGTCTTCTCTTCATTTTGATGCTACAGAGATACCTTCACTCAAATGTGTTGAGTACTTACACAACAGCCTTCAGCTGAGGAGCAACAACTGTGTCCAGAAAATTATATATTTCAATTCCAAGCATAGATGGGAGAAGGTTTTAAAAGCTTCAGTTAAGACAACTGAAGCTTTACAAGTCCTCTCTTCTAAAAGAGTTCAGATCTGTCTGTGTGTGCATTCAGAAACCCAGGGAAACTGATGGGGTTCGTGCTGTTTCACTACAGATTAACCTCGATATTTTGTCCAATAACATCAGTGCTGGCCAGTCATTACTCAAAAGACCTACCACCATCATTTGTAGAATTCTGTGGAGAAGCATTTACTGCTCGTAAAGATATGCACGCACTGACTCCAGCTTCTTACAAAGGCAGGTGGCACCACAGGGCTCTCTCCTTACAACTGATATACTGATGCAGAAACGGGAACTATGATATTATTTGGTCTGAATACACTGATTGTTTTCAACTGTCTGGAGGAGATAATTTATATGGTTCTGAAAATGAAAATTATTTTCCTTCCTTTTCCACAGGACTCCTTTGAATTGGTAAGAGAGAAATAAAAAACCTCCCAGTCCTCCAAATTTACATAGCCAGGCACTAGTACAACATCATCCCACTGCTAGACCTAGTCTTAGGTGGAAGCAGAAGAATGACTCCAGCCACCTGTGGCAACTCCATGGTGCTGAAAGGGGCTGCACACTCTGACAGCCAGTGCCCACTGCCAGGGAGAATGAGCCCTCTCTCAGCAGTACCTAGTTAATAGGGCAGCTTAGCTGTGCGTCCTTGGAAACACTGACAGCCACAGGAAGAATGCCTCTCTGATCTGCCGTTCTGGTTTCCCCTGTGATCAATTCATTTTCTTCCTAGTAACTGGAAGGGCTGTGTTTTGGATTCTAGAAATAATCACGCTGATAACACACCAATGTTTTGGTTGTTGCTGGACAGTGTTTGCACTAAGTCAAGGGCTTTTCAGCTTCTCACCCCACCCTGCCAGCAAGGAGGCTGCAGAGCACAAGGAGGGGGCACAGCCCGGACAGCTGACCCCAGCTGATACTCCATACCATAAGAAGTTGTGCCCAGTATATAAACTGGGGGAAACTGGCCAGAGGCCACTGCTCAGGAGCTGTCTGAGCATTAGTCAGTGGATGGTGAGCAATTGCACTGTGCATCACTTACTCTGTATATTCTAATTATTGTTGTTCTTCTTTTCTCTTCCTTTTTTCTTCTATTAAACTGTTTTTGGCTCAACCCCCATACTTTACTTCGGGTTTTTTCTCCCAATTCTCTCCCACATCCCACTCAGGGGCATGTGGGAGAGTGAATGAGTGGTTGTGTCCTGTTTAGCTGCCTGCCAGGTTAAACCAGCAACACTTACACACAGCCTCTCCTTCACAGGAATGTGATACTGTTTGCTTTACTTCTTTTTTTAAACACGTGCACAATCACCAAGAGCAACGTGGGATTCAAAATCAAAAGTTATTCTATTTTTAAGCTACAATAAAGAAACATTTATAAAATTAACACTATCTCTAAATTCTTCAGTTTGAATAAAAATAGAATGCTACTGCATTTCACATATACCTAGCCTTCACATGCTTTGGATTTTTGAATTGGCTGGATTTTAATGCTTTTGATTAAAATTAAACAGTGCTCTTTGTCAGCTGTCATGTGAACAGTGGCATGTTTGTCATTCAGGTGATGCCATGATTTGAGCCAGTACACAGTGATACAGTTAATTTCCCAAACGGAAGTTGTTGCCATAGCTCCACTGTGGGACAGCACAAATCAAACAAAAGACTTTTTCATGGATGCTAGTTCAATCCTGACATTCATCTCTGGCCATAACAAGAATACCTCTGTTTCCCACAGCACAGCACAGCACAACAAGCATATTTAAATGCTGCAGGGGGGAAAATAAAAGGTGGGGGGAGCAAGGGATGGGCTTTGCTTTGGGAAGGAAAAATAACCCAGCAAGATTTGGGACTTCCTCTGCTAAAGGCTTTATCACAGCACATAGCTTTGAGCTGATCTCTAACCTCCCTTTGGACAACCATACAAGAACAACTTGGACAACCAACAAGAACAACCTTTGCTCAATTGTCTTTTAAGAGCAAGAAGTGGGAATTCTGGTGGTTCAGAGCCAGCAAGATTCCCTCGAGGCAAGTGTGATAGCTGCAGAGAAAACTGCAAGACAAGCATAGTAATGAAGATGGTAGACATCAAAAAACACAGTACGGAAGAAGAAGCTCAGGAAACTCCCAGATTTCAACAAAAGGTGACAAAGATGTACTTTTTGTTTTGTTTTCTCAGAGCTGTAATTTAAATATGTAAGTTACTAATAGTAAATACTGTAAACTCATTGCAAGCATTCCAAGATAATATAAATGGTAGTTTACATTAGCATAGGGAAGTACAAATGGAATATAGTATCAAAACAAAGTTAAATGCACAAAATAATTACTGTACTGAAGATTATTTTTTCTTCCTTTTAATGACTAGAGCGTGCTAGATCTACTGCAAAAACAGTAGATGCTTTTGATGATGGAAAAAAATCTGTTAAAACTAAGAGTGGTGGTATATAAACAATGCCAGTAAATCATGAATGACAGCAAGATTGCAAATTCACCTGTACGATGTCTACTTCAAAATGCTTAAACATTATTATAGTGCTGTTAAGTACAGACTGTCTTTGTGAAGAATAGTGTGTGTGCCTGCTACTCAAGATATGAATGTGTATGTTCTATGTGTATGTTTCTTACAAACATACACATACAGTATTTCATTATCTTACTTTTAATCCTTACATCGACCTGAATTAATGCACATTATCATTAAATTAACTGCAAGTTTTTCCTTCTAATTTCATCCAGCTCTGACCACTTCTACAGCTGATTACTAAACTGTGCTATATATGTGACATTTCAACAATAATTATCTGTTTGGGGGACTAAACTCCTAAAGGAGTACAGATTTCATAAATTAAAAATAAAAGAAATCTCCAATTATTACTTTACAAGCCATCTTTGCTTTCAAAACTCTTCATATATAGTTAATTGACAGAAGTATGAAAAAATAGATGCTTCTGCTTGTGTTTATCAATAATGATAATTCAGACATTTATGTTAAAAGGGTAAATTCCTTGCTTAACAGGACTCTAAATGCCTTTTTTTCGCTGCACAGCTCCTTTTAATTTCCTGCCTGAGTTACTTGCTAACAATAGGATGAAGAGAATAAAGTTGTTACTAGGATGTTAAGGCTCTGAAATAAAACGTGAAATAGAAAAAAGAGCACACACTAATTTCCATTACAACAGAAAAAGTCCATGAAATGAACATTCAGAGACACTTTTTTTCTTTCTTAAACAAACACAATTCAATTCTGATTGCAGTTAAATTACAGCAAATCCTAGTAACTGGACCAGAATTGGTGGAATTATGCTCACTGGAACAGAGAGCACAGTCTCATCACCTGCTTGCCTAATACAATATTCCTATTCAAGCCTAGAAGAAAAGTACAAAATATTATAATGTACATTAAATAGGGAAGACAAGTGAGAGCAAACTCACAGAAAATGAGCCCTCACTTAATTATAATGTCTAAGAATTAAGTCTGATGCCAATGGTATTCAAGAGCATACAGTTATTGCCACAGCATGAAAGTCTCTGTTTTAACTACTTTCAGCACTCTCTCTTTATAATTGAACAAAAATGAACAATTAATATATAAGCAGAACATTATTGCAGAGAGGCTGTTACATTTCAAGACCTGGCTGAAGATCAAATGTGCTTCCATGGGTGAATACTCTCAGCATTCAAATACTCTCAGCATTCACTATTTCACATCCCTTTGGCAGAAAGGAGGACAGCATCATGAGATGCTGCAGTCTTGTTGTAATCCTCTGGTGCTGGACTGGTGCTGGGGAAGGCTGTGCTCACACTGTGGGGAAGAAACAAGGGCCAAGTGCTCCGTGCAGTAGGGGAGCCTGGCACGGAGCTGGGCCCTTTTCCCCCAGCCCGAGGAGTGTGAGCAGGGCAGCCTGGAGATAGAGTCAGGGTTAGCCAGGACAAGTCCACAGTGATTAGACTGGTCTCAGAACAAACCAGAAACATGACTCAGGGTCAGGTCCTGTGATGGTAACCTGGGTCAGATGCAGCCCAGTGATCACCAGGCAAGTTGTAGAACGAGCTGGGTTTGAAAGAACCTTAAAGGTGATCTACATCCAGCCCTTGTGTCACAGGCAGGGACACCTTGCACTAGAGCAGATTGCTCAAAGCTCAATTCAGTCTGGCCTTGAACACTTCCCCTGGGGAATCACCAGGTCCAGGAAGGCAGGTTCCAGGTCAGGCTAGGGAGCCAGGGGCTCGGCTGAGCTGGATGGAGACCATCACTCCTGCGGCTCAGCTCCAGCAAGGGCCAACAGCACAGGCCAGAACTCAGGGCCCACAAACAGAGGGCAGGGGACCCAGGTGAGGCTTGGTCAGGACTGTCAGTGCCCTCACAGCATTGACAGCAGCTCCCATTCCCCACAAACAAGCTGTGTCCTCACACCTGAGAACTCAGAAGGGGGAGAGGGATTTGGTTGGTGCCATGTTGTCAGCAGATAACTTTATGGACATTCAACCGGGGCGAGGACAATGACCTGGAAAGGGGCCACAGCAGATGGAACTAGAGGGTGGTAGAAACCCTATAGACCAGCCCCAAGGAGCTGCCAGGTGGGTTCTGAGAGGAGGTTCACTCAGGAACTGGGTCTGGACAGGGAGCCAGTGCAATAAGGACACCAAAGCCAGTCAGGCTGATGGCACAGGAGGAATTGCAGAAGATCCCATACAGCCATGGGCCAGGCACCACTGTGCTTAACTCAGGACTTAGGAAGGCCTGATCTAGCTGTCATGGTGTAGCAAGGGGCAGCTGCTCCATGAGGACAAAGAGACAATGACATGATATGGCTGGTGGGAGTAGGGGACTTGACGCCCAGGGCTACATCCCAGGCAGGGTGAGCTGTCAGGCCCAGCCAAGAGTCCAGATCATCATACAAGATTTTGGACCTGCCTCATCACCACAGGCAAGGTAGAAGCACAAATCAGGTCAGGCCTGGTGGTGGTGTCTCGTTTGTTGCTGTTCCAGTGGCATTTGATCTCGCTTTCTAACACTAGCAAGTCACAAATTTTTAAGTTTCCTTTCAAGTTCTTTTGATTCTTCCTGTGGACACTAGCAGGAAAGTAACTGTGAACCTGAGAGAAAAACTTTTCAGTTAGGTTTAGTACTTGATCTACGTTACTTTAGGCAAAATGGAAGATGCTATTACAGGAAGAGGCATTCAGATAATAACTAGTAAAAGCTATACTAGCTCCCAGATAGCAATTTTACAGTACGTAAAGTAGATGTTTTGCTTTAAATAAAGTGCGTGTGTTTACTCAGATTGTGAAACGTTCCAGTTTCACTCTTACTAAGTTTTTGGTACCCAAAATATTAATGTGAACCCCTAACAATCATTCAAATGCAGTTTACAGTATGCTTTCTTATGTTTAACTTGGCAGGTTTACATTTGGAATACTATGGGAAAAAAGCCGTGAAGGCACTTGCCTGAAACATTGACAAATGGAAAGATAAAGCTTGACAGGAACAGTGGAGAGAAAAAAAAGTATTGGAGACTTGTAATCCTGGAAAAGATAGCGTGACAGAACACTGATGATCAGTCCAAGAAGTTTGAAATGGAGCTGGCAGAAAAGGAAGGCACCAGAGAGATTGAATATGGATAGAAGTGAGTGCAATACAAATATGTTCAAGAAAGGTAGTCTTAGGTTTGTGTGGATTTAAGGAGATTGAAGTGCTTATCTGGAAAGCCAGAAGAAGAGAAAAAGGGACAGAAGGGATAATGACACAGTTTAAATGTAAATAGTAAAGAGATTTTTCTTAAATTATATTTACCTGTAACAATAAGAAGGAGGCAAGAGAATATGAATAATTCAGACAAAGTTTATACTGAGATATATAAGTAGAGTTCTGTAGCATTCGGCATTGTATTTCTTGGTAGCAGTAAAGTTGCAGCTGTAGTCCTATGCTTGCAGTGCTCTGTAAGAAATCTCCTGAGAACCCAAAATAGAGCAGGGAGATAATGGAAAAATTATAACATGTGACCTATGAGAAATTATTGCAGCTGGGACAGTTTAGTCTAGAAAAGTCAAGAGACATGTAATAAAAGTACAAACCTGCCTGCTGAAAGTCATCTCTCTACTCCAAATCCTCAAACTATTGTTTCAAAATCACGCTGTACCAAATATCATGTTTTTACTTTTCATAATTTATGGACTGTCATTGCATATAGAAAAACTTTGTGGGTTTAATCTGCATACATCTTATAAGACTATTTCATAAATAGTAAGTATTTTTTATTTATTCTGACATAAACAGGATAGTTTCTAAGCATTGTGCATTCCACTGGAATGATGAACTGCTCTTAAAAATTAATTAAAGCTACAGTATCAGCCAACATTACATGGAAGCAGCAAAGTGATTGGTGTTGGAGGCTATGAAAACCTATAGGGTATAGTTTAATTCATACCTTTCATTCTCTACCTTTTTTTCCCACCTACACAGGAGGGAAAAAAAATACCAACCATTGTGGGGTTTCAATCTCAGTCTAAAAATACATGGTTTAACTAATTGATCATCTCAGTTTTAAGGTATCTTTTTCTGCTATTTTTGACTATTAATTCTAACATGTCTAGAATTAAGATGACATTGATGGATACAGAGACACATAAATACAGGGATTCATGCATACATATATACATAAATAGAAATGCAGTATTTTAACAAATCTGCTCCAGACATAAACCATTCCTTCATTTTACAAAGCCTTGCAGTTGACTTTATGAAGTCTTGCAGTTAAAACCTTCAGTATCCAAAATATATCAACTGAAGGAAAATTTATTAAAGCTCATCAGTTAAATATTCAGTAATTTACTCTAGTATGTTTTCTTGCAGATGCTTGGCTTTGAAGTCAAACACTATTTAACCACACAGGTTTTTTTCCTGATGACTTTTGAACAGAAATTATGTGAGAGTCTGCTTGTCTTCATTTTGACTCAATTATAGGTCAGAAGACTTTTGCAGCCTCTCTCAGGCAAAGACCATTTTAAATGCAACTTCTGCTGTGCTAACTGGTGTTTGAGATCCATGAAGCTCAGAGAGGGATCATCCTTTCAGTTTGAGAAATGAGAGGATTTAAATGGAGCATCTAAATGTATTTTTAAAAATCTTTTATAATTAATTGTTGCAGTTTGAGAACTGAAGCTCTGTATTCAAAAACCCAAACCACTGTGTATCAGGTGGAACCTTTCTAATAACTGAGGTTTTTCCCTGTTTGGTGCCTATTCAATTCAGACCATGAAATCAGTGGGCTTGGGATAATGGTTTCCTGGCTTGTCTGCCTGTAATTTGTACACCCTTGGACAAGAGTTTTATGCATCAGATGTCTATTCAACCCAAGCAGCTGTTGCAAAGAGCTCATTCATTAAAGTCCATGGTGATGTGTCCCTGTTATTTGTGAAGAAATGGCAGGAGGCTGCCCAGGAGACCACGATCAGCCTGGCTCAGGATATTGGTTTCAGAAAAGAAATTAGATGCATGGACCTCCTCACCCATGACTCTTGCTCCACTGTTCTTTTAAAAGCTGGCTGACTTGTAAGGATTCACAGAAGATCATTTGTTGAGCTTTTCCAATCAAACCTAATTTGTATTTATTTATTTTAGAGAGTTAAGAAGACACATTCCAGCCTTTTGAAAGATCATTTAGCCCCAACAGCTGGAAGATGCAGTTTAGGATACCTTATTCAAGATATCCAATATGATGACTAAGATTTTTAGACAAATTCCATTTGGACAGACATGACAGACCCTACATCCTTCTCTGCCATTATTTCAATTTCCTCTCTCTCTTGTAATGAGGTACACAATATATTTTTTTCATGCACTTCAAAAAGAAGGACAGAAAACATGAAATATTTACCAGAGATGGAAATTAAATAAGCAGCATGAAAAGTATTCCACTTCCACTTTGAAATTCTGGCCCAGCTTAGATAGGTGATAACACTACAGCAAGAGAGATATCATTCTGTAATGTTACATATATATGGAAAAAGCTATCTGTAAAGAAGATTAATCAAAATGCATCTGGAGTCAATAGCACACTCTCAGCATGAAAGGAAAGATGAAATTTGGACTTTCATAGTCAAAAGAAATAGAAGGCAAAGGAATTTACATTTGCAGTATATTGGCAATCATCCAACTTCAAGAAAGTCTGCTTTCTTTTCATCTCTATTCCCATGCATCTGCCTTGTCAGGGAAGGCTGGGCACTCACCCTGGATATATCCATACCTGGTGCTACACCTTCAGGGCAGCAGCACCAATCTCTGAAGAGCTGGCATATGTGGTTGGGTTTATAAAAAGGCTGCCTGCTACCTCTAGCTGCTCCAGTCCTAGCACTGTTCATCTGTGCTGTCCAAATATTCTTCTAACAGCATAACACTCCTGCAAATATTTTTCCTAAGAAAATGAGCTACAAATTTCAGGCCGAGTGCTGCATTAATCATGGTTTAATCATTTCCCTTGAGTATGCTTTCCAGAATGTGTGAGTAGCTCTTGCAGAATCACTGATAAAGGAACTTAGTTAATAAGGAAAAGACTCAGCTATGAGATTCACTTAGTTTGGCTACCTGTTTTTCTTGTTTAGTCACCTCTTTTGACATGTATTTCCTTTTTTTCTTGACAGCTGACTCATTTTTTCTTCTGACATTCTCTTTTCTTTCTACTTTCTTTCTCATCTCCTCTTATTTACTTATCTACCCCTTTCCCTTTCACCTAGTTCATACATCTTTGTGTTACACTTGGTGGCAAAAGATAAATACGTTTGAAATTCAAGTCTCAAGGGGAAAGATCCTGAGGCACAATTCTCCTGTAACTCCTCACGGGTCTGGATGGCCTTAGACGTTCGTGTCCTCTGATGAAGTCTGATTTTTAAAAACGACACTGATAGTGCCTATTGAAGCCAAGTACTACTGAAATCCACTTTTTTGATTCTATCAAGGTTAGCAATAGCCAATGGAGCCTCTCTGTTCTAAAAATTTTGGCTTTATATTATTTTGGTCATATTCTCATGCTATTTAAGTGTAAAAAGGATGGTAATTTCACTTCAGCAGTGCAGAAGCTACAGTTGTGTGTGCTGAAGCAGCTGTACAGCACAACTGAATATATAGTCATGGCCCTTGGGCAGGTGTCAGCTAGGTTCCATGTGAAAAGCCTGGGAACTCTCAATTTGCCTATGAGTAGAAGTATTTTGCTGCATTTACTGATGCCTGGAGAGGCTATCTAGAACAGAGGCTAGACAGTGTTAAAGGAATAAAGTAGGTATTTATTAAAAAGGCCTTCAAAGTATACACCTTGGGCAGTACAAGAGCCCAGCCAAGGCTACACTCGAAATGAATGATGGATCACACATTTTCACACTTGTATAAATTTTGGTCCATTTTCATATTGGGGTTAATTGTCCAATTACAGCTTCAGGTTATGAAGTCCCATCTTTGCAGATTGCTCTTATCAATTCACTGTTGTTTATACTTTTTGGGCCTGAAGCTGCAATGGTATCCTTGGTTCTCAGGCTGGACAAGGATTGTTTTGTCTAACTAAATTGTGATGAGAACTTGGTAACACTTTATGTGAAATTCAGAGTTATATACTAATGCAGTAGAGAATCTGGAAAATATGAAAGCTAAAACTTAAGGGATCATTAGAGAAAGCTCCTACTACTATTACGGCCATGTTCTTTATCCATCTCTCGTCGGAACAGAACCACGCTTTTACCAAAACTGTTATAATAGCTTTAACTAAAAGGTAATTAATTTCTTCAGCACCAAGAATTTGATACTCCCAGCACCGTGCTCCTCCCCGGGTAGGAGCGGGCAGTGGCCCCGGGCAGCCCGGCGGTGGAGGCGCCCCGGGAGCGCGGCGCGGCAGGCGGGAGCTGTCCGGTCAGCACCGCCCAGCCTTCGGCTGCTGCCGAACCAACCAAACCTCAACGCGGGTCGCTATGACGGGGTACCGGGACCGCCCGGCCCGGCTGTGCAGCCGCGCCGCCCGGGGCCGGGGCGCACACAGCGATGCGGCTCCCGGTGCCGCGCTGCCTCCCGAAGGCCCGCACCGCTCCGGCACCGACCGCGCCTACCGTGCTCGAACACGGCTGGGGCTTGAGCCAGCAGTGCCGTGGGGCCAGGAGGGCCCAGGGATCCTGGGGTGCATCAGGGAGAGCATTGTCAGCAGGGAGGGGATCCTGCCCCTCCACTCAGCCACATCGAGGTGTGCCTGGAGTGCTGTGTCCAGTTCTGGGTTTCTCAGGACAAGAGAGACATGGAGATCCTGAAGTGGGTCCAGTGGATGGCAACAAATATGATTAAGGGAACATCTCTTTGACAAGGAAAAGCTAGGAAGTTGGGCCTGTTCAGCATCTACAAGACAGGACTGAGAGAGAACCTCATTAATGAATGTCTATACATATCTAAAGGGGTGGTGCCAAGAAGACGGAGCCTTTTGGAGGATCCTCTCGGGGTTGCCAAGCTTAGGACAAGAAGCAACTGGCAGAAACTGATGCACAGGAAGTTCTACCTGAACATGAGGAAGAACTTCACTGTGCAGCTGACTAGTCAGTGGAACGGATTGCCCGGCGAAGTTGTGCAGTTTCCCTCACTGGGGATGTTCAAGAACCTTCTGGATGTACTCCTGTGCCATGTGCTGTGGGACAGTCCTGCTCGAGCACGGAGGTCGGAGCCGGTCACCCCGGCGGTCCCGTCCAGCCGGGCCCATTTCGGCCTCCCGAGACTCGCGGGGGCGGGGTCCGCCCGCGGAGCCGCCGTGGACAGCGCACGGTGGCGCGGCGGGCCAGCAGCCAACCAGGAGCCCGCATGCAAATGACTGAGCCCCACCCCCTGCGCGCGGAGTGGGGCGGGGCCCGGCGGTTGCCGTGGCAACGCGAGCGGCCGAGCCCCCGGGCGGCTCCCGGGGAGACCCCCCGCGCCGGGCGGGCCCGGGCGGCGGCCATGCCAGTGCGTGCGGCCGGTGCTGAGTCAGGAACGGGCATCCCCAAATCCCCCTCCGAGACCATGGAGGAGCTGGAACACACCTGCCCACAGCCGCGCCTGGTGAGTCGGGCCCGGCCGCGGCCCGCCCGCTCGAGCCGCCCCGGGTGCTGCGGGGCTGCTGGGCCGGGGGCGAGGGAGGGAGCCCCCGGGCGGCCCGTGCCGCCTTACTGCGGGTCCCTTTGTGCAACGCCAGGTAAAGGGCGAGCGAAAGCTGTCCGAGGTGGGCTGTGCCGTGCTTTGCAGGAACTAGGGGCAGTATGGTGACAGCCAGGCAGGATTCTTGGTCTACCCGTTAAAAACCCGGTTCCCCCGCGCTCCCGACGGGTCCGGGCGCGCCCGAGCACCGGCGCTGCTGCCGCATGTGTGCGGGTGGCGGGAGCGGCGGCGGGAGGCATGCGGTGCCAAGCCGTATTACGATCTAAAAAGCTGCCTGTTCCCAGTAGTGAATGCAGAGGAGCGGCCCGCGTTCCAAGGAGCCGGCGGCGGGGAGCGATGGCCGCTCCCAGCCTCTCCCGGTGCCGCTCCGCCGGGAATGGCAGCCCCCTCAGTGACCACCCGGCCCCGCTCTGCCCTGCGGGCCGGATCTCGATCGGGCTGCTGCGCCCGGGAATCGCTAATCCCGCTTTTTTCAACTTTTAAGAGTCCGGTGAGGAGTTGCTCGTTTGATTCAGGGTGTGTAAGGAAGAAGAGAGTCTCGGAGAGGTGCGGATTTTGGGGGGACAGGAGAATCAGGAAGGGCCGGGAGAGTGATGCTTAAAATAACTCCTGTGATGTTCTTTGCTTAAAGGCTCTCTCAGATCGTGTAGGCAACTCTACAAGGCTGCTGTATTCCAAGAGTAGAGGTTATGAGAACTGTCCTTCTTTTCATGTGCTCATTTGAAATATTTTGAGTGTTTCCTTCCTTCTTACTTAAATCTGTTATTATTCCCACTAGGAAAGATCTCTCCTTACCCCAGCATGGTATACACCATTGGCATGGTGGTAGAAAGTTAATAACAGCAATACATAAATGCAATCACAGAATTGTGGAGGCAGTGTCAAGATGTGAAAATGCATGATGTATGCAACAGTTTAGTCCTGGAAATTAGATCATTTAACACCAGAATTCAGTCGCAGTGCTAATTAAAACATATTTAAACATCCAACTTCAGTAATTAAATTCAACACTATAGTTGAGACATTGTTCTGATATGACAAGAAATAGCAACAGTCATTGGAGCTGACCTAAATTAATGTTTTCTTCTTGTTCATGTTATAATTAGATTCAGCTTTAAAGAAGACTGTTAATTTGTTCATGGAAAGCTTTTGGAGCTGTTTTAATAGGGAAAGTTAGCTCAGGTGTAGTTACTGCCGTGTGTTCGTACAGGCTGTCTAAAATTTCTCTGTCAAAAGCTCAGATATAACAACCTGTTTGAATATATTACTCTGTGTAGTCTGACATTTTAAAAGATTTTAAAGAAAGGAGTGACAATATGATATCAGTATTTACAGTATCATGCATTCTTGTATAATTTCTGTGGAAATTAAGGTGACAGAGTGCATGAATGAAACAGGAATTCATTACAATGTTTTAGATCTTCCTGAGTACCAGTAATGGACAATGGAGACATTTTAAATAAATATTTGTGGAAAGTGTGCCCTTATGAAGTGATATCTCATCAGTCATCAGATCTGTGTTATCTTCGGGCTAAAAAAAAAAAGTTGTCTGGTGAAGTATAATGCAATACACTGAACTCAGAGCATAGGGAGTGAGGCAAACAAGTGTAGTGAAGCAGTGCCTGAAGTGAGAAAAATTAAGGGCAGGTGTTCTGAAGAGTTAAAGTGAATCACCCCTTGACAAATGGTCTAATAACATGGTCATCAAGTTCCTATCAGATCTTTTTTAAGATCTTCAGTACTTGGTCTGATCTCATCCTTTGAAGGCAGCATGTGCAGTGGTGGACCAGCAACCTTGTCACATAGATTATTAGTGTAAGGAAAGAGGGTGTCTCAGGTAACATTTTAGTATTGTTTGGTACCTCGATGATATAACTGATGACAAGTCTGTGAAATTTACAGATGACTTTTTAAGGCTGTTCATTGGTTCTCACACATGTCTAAAATTAATTATCAGAGCTTTCATGTTACATATAGGTCAAGTTGTAGGAAGCAGTTTTTCTTGAGAAATCTCCTCAAATTTTCGAAGGTGAAAAAGGGTTGGTTCTTTCCTGAAGCTGTTGTCATCCTAGTCATTGAAACAGGAATTATTTCTTTAAAGCCTTAAAACTGAATATTTTTAATGGATATCTGCCATTAGACCTCTGATTTTAGGCTATGAAGTCTGCTAGCTTGTCAGGAACTGTCATATTAGGACTAAAGGACCTGTGTCCTTCAAAGATCAGGAAATCAGGGAACATTGAAGGCAGTTCTAGGGTAAGTTTCAATGTGTATTGAAGCCTGATGTTTTCTAGTGCCTGGTACTGTTTTAATTATAAATTGCCATTATTTTTTTCCCAATACCCTCTGTGCATTTTCTTAACCAGCTGAAGCATTAATGAGCGTTTGTGTTGCTTCAGTCAATTTCTCTGCTCAATCTCTGACAATATTTGCCTTCTTTATGTTCTCAACTTCCATGTATCTTACATTTCCATCACAGTACTTAATTTAAGAAACCAGATAAAATAACCCACCTGAATTAGCTGGGGTGAACTACAGGGGAGGAGAGGGAATACATAGCTAGGTATGTGTTTGGTTTGGCCCATGCTCACAGGCACATCAGTGGGTACAGGGCAAGGCAGGAGGAATTAAGCAGCTGTTTTCATTAATTTAAAGTGAATCTATCTCTAAGATGATGTAAAGAAGCAGGTAAGTGCTTTTTGTTCTGTCTGCTCTGCCCTAGGCAGTGCTATCCCCAAAATACTGGGCTGTTCAAGGGTGTATGTCATCTATACTACCCTTGGATGTCTGTTCTCAGGCAGCTGAAGCTGTGGCCAGATCTCGTTTCTTGTACAGAAAGTGGCGTTGGGGCCCTGTATGGAAGTACCCAAATAGTTTATTGGGGGCTTTTTTCCATCATCATTTCAAGGACAGACTAGCTGGATACTTTGTCTATCCATATGGCAGATGAAACATGTTCTGCCAAGGCACTGCAAGTGTTGTGGCCATTTGAGTTTCACCCTTGCAATCCCAGCACTGATCCAAAGCCCAGATTTCCTTCTGTAGTGTTGTGAGATTAAGAGGCTACAGGCTTTAACAGGTCAATAGGAATTAGGTATTAAGTACCTTGGGGCCACTGAATTGACTGTACTTGGAGAAGAAGACTCAAGTACAACTGAATATGACAGATCTCACATAATTTTAGGTATCTGCTACTTTAGCCATTTTGTTTATTTTCTTGATTTTTTATATAAAATGAGAGTACATGAATTCAATTTTTTCTCAGTTATTCAAGTACATTTGGAAAACGCTGGGTTTTTTTTTTATTTTATTGAAATGTAGAGGAGAACATTTTAGTGTTTGCACACACTGGAGCTGTATAATGGTTCAAGGAGTCACTACTTATTTAGACAATTTCTTATTGCTGCTGTTAAGCAATGAACTCAAAATTCGAAACACAAAATTCGAAATAATTGCAAGGAAAGTGTGCATGCCTTGGATTCCTGTGTTTTCATCCCTTCATATTTACAGAGACTGTTTTAAGAGGTTCTGATGCAACCCCTAGAATAATTTCAGTATTTTATTTCCATGAGCTTTCATAGATGTTCATATTCATCTTTCCTATATCACTGGAAGGCAATTTTAATCAGAGGAGCCAATGATTAATGTAGGGGGGGTTTATTGTGGTTAAAAAGCGTCCCATGCATCTATTTCTCTCTCACGTGATGTTATGACAGGGAGCCTGCCATCTGTTTACTTCAATGTGGAATTAAGCATAAATAAATATGTAAATAGCCTTATATTTAAGGAACCCGAAATTAGTTTATTTGACCAAATATTTATTAGGTCATTTAGAAGTTTGGGTTTTGCTCTGGATTAATTTTCATTTTCATCAATGTTGGCTACTATATAAGACCACAAACCATAAAAGCGTGCCAAGTGAGGTTTGTGCTTGGGGACATGTAGCAATTTTTGCTGCACTGAAAAAAAATAAATTGCCCATAGACATGAAAAATCTGGTTAGATTTCCCCTTCTTACATCAGAGGACATGTAGTTTATATACATTCAGAAATGTCACCCCAGGACATACAGTTTCTGCAAAAACACATTGCAATACATAGGTGTCAGATGCACAGAACTACAGGTATCTTTTCAGGAATCAGAAATGACCCATAAACACAGGGAGAAAACATTACAGTCTATATATTGCATTCTGTGCTTGCAAATGCAATGGCATTTTAGGAACGGGTTTTATTAGGAGAATATTACCAACTTCTTAAACTGTGCTGTTGCCATTACTACAAAGGTTTGTATCATCTTTAAAAAGGAGTGGAAAACCATTGTAAATAGATTTTCTCTGCTCCCTTCTCAGGAACATAGACAACATTATAATATAGCATATGTACAAAATGTAAAAAGAACTCAGCACATGAGTGGATGTGGAGCAGAAGAAATACAGAAATTAGGAGGCAAATACTGACTACACAGGCAAGAATGTGTATAGTGTATACTCACACATCCACAATCCTGCACAAACATTGAGTACAGCCATAACTGTCTATCCCAGTGTGTCATTTGTTTCCCTGTAATCTGCTTTCCTGTTTTACACACATATAAACAGATGGTATAAGGTGAAAACCTCTTGAGAAAGGCACTGGATGAATCAGGGATCTTGTAAAGAAGCCCATCGCCCTCCCTATGGGTAAATTGATCTTCCCAGAGTTTTTCTGCTGACAGCTGAGGGACTGCAGAATATGTATCTCCTGTGCAGAAGGAAAAAAAGGGTTGGGATTTTTTTGCTGCTTCATAGCTCTGTTTCTGAGTACTGGTTTGTACAAAATGCTGTCCTACATCTGACATGAGAAAATTGATAACTGTAAAGTATCTCTGTAAAGAAGTACGAGTAGAGATTGATTATTGGGCCAAATTAATCCAATAGTTTAGCTGAGGTGATCTATAACTGTGTATAACTGATATATATATACAGATATATAACTATATAGCCGAGTTGCTTTCAGAAGATTAACCCTTGACTGTGTTAATGCAGGGTTGGGTTCTTTTAGCCATATATTGGGTAAATTTGCAGATGACACTAAGTGAGGTGGGAGTGTTGATCAGCTTGAGGGTAGAAGGATCTACAGAGAGACCTGGCCAGACTCATCAATGTGCTGAGGACCGTTGCAGGAGCTCAATAAGGGAAAGTGCCCTGTCCTGCACTTGGGTCACAACAACTCCATGTGCCATTACAAGCTGGGGGAGCAGTCGCTTGAGAGCTGCCCAACAGAAAGGAACCTGGGGTTGCCAGCTGACCATGAGCCCATGAGTGCCTAGGTGGCCAAGAGGGCCAATGGCACCTGGCCTGTATCAGCAATAGTGTGGGCAGCAGGACTGGGGCAGTGATTGTCACCCTTACTCAACATTGGTGAGGCCACACCTCGAGTACTGTGTCCAGTTCTGGGCCCCTCACTTCCAAAAAAATACTGAGGTGCTGGAGTGTACCCAGAGAATGGCAGCAAGGCTTCTGAAGGGTCTGGAATGTGTCCTGTGAGGAATAGTTGAGGGAGCTGGGTTTGTGTAGTCTTGCCAAGGCTCAGGGAAGCTCATTCCTCTCTACAACTTTAGTGAGGTAGGAGCTGGTCTCTTCTGCTATGCCTGCAGTGAGTGGGCCAGAGGAAATGTATTTAAGATGAGACAGAGGAGATTCAGATTAGATATTGCAAAATTTTTTTTCAGTGTTAGAGTGGTCAGACATTGGGATAGGTTGCCATGGGATGTCTGGAGTCAGCATCCCTGGAGGTGCTCAAGAGGCATCTGGGTCTGGTGCTGGGTGATGTGTTTTGGTGGTTTAGGGGTTACAGTGCTGGGTTGACAGTTGGACTGGATGATCTTAAAGCTCTTTTCCAGCCTTCATGATTCTGTGATGCTGTACAGTAATGTACAAGTAAAATAAATGTGTAATAGACATTCAAAACACAGGAGCTGATGTTATCACCACTTGAATTGATCAGTAAAACACAGAGGGGCATTAGAGCAGGGGTTACCCAGTTTTGGTCTGTTGACCATGGCCAACCTTCAGCATTACTCCTGGGCCAGCAAACACTTGCCACTGGGCATTGAGTTGCAAATGCTCCATAGCCAGTTTGGTTCTTGGTGATGGTGTCTGGTGCCCCTTTGAAGGAGCCACAAGCTTCTTTATCCAGGAATGCTGTGTGTCACTCCTCAGTGCTGGCATATCTGACAGCTTTCCTGTCTGTAGCCATCAGGACAGGAGAACATCCAGGATCACAGGCTGCACAGTGCCCTGCTTTCACTGAGTCCTGCCTGGACCACTGGCATGCAGAGCTCCTTTCAGCCGTGCCAGGGGAGCAGGCTCAGCTGGATGAGTTGCAAGGGTTGCATTTCACTTCCAGCTAGTGTTCATGGAGGTTGAGGTGCTTCATTGGCAACTCTTTCACTTGAACTCTGCTTGACTTGGGGCCCATCCTACCTCTAGGATGATTTTGTTTTCTAAGTAATGTGTTCCAGTTCAGTCAGAAGTCATGGCTGTCGTGCAGGAATCTTGTAAAAAAATTATTTGGCCTTTTGCAAATATTAGACTAGATTACATAATAGTTGTTCTAGTTTCATAATCTATGAATATCTACATATATGTATGATTATGCTTCTTGAAAAGGCAGTGGAAGCTGCTTTTCTTCTGCAGTATCTTCAATTTGTAATTTCATCTTGAACTTAACAATTACTGACTTAATACTAATGATGAGTAAAGTATATTTGGTTGAAGATAAAGCCCAGAAAGAGCAACAAAGATAATTTGAAATGCTTGCAAACAGAATGCTGAAGTTACTGTTCTTATAAGATTAGTTTACCATATTTTTAGTTTTCTCCTCCCTGGGTCAGCAGAACTGTGAGACAGCAGGCTAGACTTTTTTTTGATACTGGCATTGATATTAGAACTGTTTGTAAAAAGTTTACTAGGAGACAACCACCAGTAGCATTCAATTACAACTTAAATGCTCATAAATTTACCTGTTTGGGTCAAGGTTACTGACCCAAACAGGTAGGAGACAGCGTGGTTTTCCTTTTTGACAGTGTTTGCTCCCTGAACCTCTAAGAGAAGACCTTGGTAGTCCTTAACACGGCCTTTCCACTTGCAAAACTGTTCATGCCTCAGAAACTTGGCATATATTTACTTTGCAATAGTTTTGATAGTTTTTTTTTTTCTTAAATATTCCTTGAAACTGATGTCAGTGTTTCCTGCTTTGTAATTATTGTTTCCCAACATCAGGAGCAGATTGCCAAAATTATCGTTCCTCATATGAGTAGACCTTATCCACATGATTTGTTCCAGTGAAATCACTTATCTGTTTTAAATACTGCCTCTGACACAAAAGGTGGCTACAGCATCAGACCTTCTGCAGAATTTCCCTGCCAGTTTAATTTTTTCACCTGCTTTATCAAGTATTGCCTCTGTAGCTGTACTGGTTCATAATCTGAATTTCACTGACCTTTGTTGACAGCAAAATCTTAGATGGCAATACAACTTCACTAAGAGGAGGAGAGAAGGTACTGTTGCATGAATTAGAAAAAAAAAGCAGTAGCTCCTTCCATCAGCTATGTTTCCTACAGTCACCCTGCAGGCAGAGTTACAAAGGCAGGTGCACTATGGCTGGGATGGATCTACATTTGCCTGCTTAAAAGAATGTTTCTGTCTTCCTTGTTGCTGTGTAAAAAACCCAGCCCAACTACCAAACATACAGAAAGCAAGCAATAACACAACAGACTGTAAACAAAAGAGAAAGTGTGGGTGTGCCTATGCCTTAACCTGTTATTTCAGTGATAGGACTCTACAAATCGCCAACAGCTTTCCTTTTAATCGTTAGAAACAAGCATGAGTGTTTATCTTATGTCTAGGAGCTAAGTTAAATGGCTACAGTAGCCTAAGAGACTGTAAAGAGTGATAATAAAAAGGCAGCATCAAGGTCCACCTGAAAATGTGCTTCTAGCTGTCATACAGGGTTTCTTCATGAAATGTCCTGGCCCCAGAACCAGCTCAGGGCTATCAGCCAGACTGTGCTCTCTTCTCTGGGCCACTGTCTCACCAAACAGAGCTGTGCGTTACAAAGACGTTGCTGGTGCATATGGAGCTGTGAGGTGCTTGCTGAGAAAGCCCCATTATCTACCTTCTATCTTTTAATGTCCTGAAGTTTATTGAACACCATTCAGTTCTTTGGCAAATTTCCTAGAAAGCAAGTAAGACACTATTTAAACTTCTCATAGAATGAACAGCTTCTAATATGCAAGGGTTACTAAAAATGATGGTTTCCCATTTTCATTTTACTGAATGCTATGTCTTAATTTCCAGCAAACAGGACTCCTATTGCAAGAGCTTTTTATCATCTTCTGAAGTAAATATCATTAATAAGTCCTAGTATTACCATGACTTCTCCATTTGTGACATGTGATAAGCTTTCTCTCACATATTACTACAGGATGGTGCAGGTTTCAGGAGCTTACCTTGGTCCAAATACAAGGCTAATTTCACTTGTTAGACTAATTCAAAGTGTAAATGCCTAGAATATAAGGAAGGCAGAGATGAAGGGAAAAATCTCTCGGAGAAAGACGGAAGTACAAAGTCTGTTTAACCATCTGATTATTGGCAAAACTAAGCAAACTTCCAAAAAAACTTCAGTGGATTAACCAAAACGAAAAAGTTGCTATATGAATTTCTTGCTGTTTTCTCACAATTCTAATTATTACTGTCAAGAAGCTGGAAAGAATACAAGTAATTGTATACAAACTGAAAAGGTTTTATAAATTATTTCTGGGTTTTAATAATTTCTTGAAATATTTTTTCTTATGGGCTTATATAGAAACCAAATGGTCTCATTTTACTCATGTTTTTGTTAAGCGTAGCAATAATTTTTCTAGGACAGATAAAATAGTAGTGAGTAATCATTTGGAAACTATTACTATAGATTTCCTTTGATCTGTCAGCACATGGTGTTTATGCTTTTCTCTGTATGGCTTTGACAGAATATGGCTGCTTTTAATCTATTGCATTTGATGTATTTTCATATCCAGTAACTGAGAGGTAAGAGAGTAAAGGGAATATTGACAGGTCTTGTTCTAAGCCCTGATCTTTAAAGTGAGCTTTAATGATGAATATTTATAAAAGCTGGACCGATGGGAAGCTAATAGAGGTTGTTCCTCATTGAGCAGAGACTGAAAGAAAAATCTCTGTGTTGCAAAGGTGGTTACATGGATGAAAAGCACCACTGTGTTTGCCTGGGGGGAAAAAGAGATATCTTCCTGCAAACCTGGCCCATTTTCTTCAAATAACCTCCAAGGAAACAACTCTACCAAGCTAGGAGCTGATTACCAGTTGCAGGCCTCAGACCATAGCCATTATTGTTTTAACATTTCTGCCTTCCTCTTTATCTCAGCAGGAACCAGGCTGTATGGGCTGCTGTGTAACTTGACCTTGCTTGGAGATAAAAGGACAGATTAGCACCCAGCAATAGCAAAGCCAGAAGCAAAAAGACAGTATTTAGAAAATAAAGAAAAGAGCTGGCACTGTATGATTATGTGTAATGTTCTACACTGTGCAGCGTAGGTGGCCTGATGAACAGGTTCCCTGTATGAAACCAGACAGAAACTTGGGCTTGGTCATAATTTCTCCATTTTTAACCTTGTCTGTGCAGAAATGCTGTGATTTTCGTCATGAAGATACTAATGATGATGATTTCCTTTAACGTTTGAGAGTATGGGGAAAAAAATTAAAAAAGAAAAATGGAAAGGAAAAAAGGAAACCTACTTGCAGTAAACAAAAATTAATAGCAAATCAGCAGAAAGAACTGGATATGAATCTTTAAGTCTTTGTTGTTTTACTCTTGTCCTCTGAGCTTTCCATGCAACAAACTGGTGAGCCCAGAGATCAGCAGCAATTAGGCATAACATGCCCTAAAATGTCTCAGAGATGCTAAAAAATGCTGAATACTCAGTGACAATTCAGCAACAAAAATCTGAAAAAACAAGGGACGCTGTTATGATCACCCATGGGTACGTAAGCTGGAGTGAGAATTGTACATCAAATGGTCACTGTCAAAACCCAACCAAACCACAGCTGCACAGCCATGAACTCCCAGTGAAATCATGGTGGAGGCAAAGTGACAGATTTCCTTCAGCTTTTCTCAACCACCACGTCATCTCAAAAACAAAGCAAACCAAAACTCAGCTATGTTTTTGTAAAGATTTCAAGCCAAAACCTATAGAAGCGTGTTTCTTTCCTGTCAGACCATATGGCAGATAATAAATATCTGACGGTCAGATGGCTGATAACTTCCTACATAGACACGGGCAGAAAATACAAATTCAGTAATCAAATTTCATGACAGATAATGCCACGTCAGTCTTCACACATCCTCACACTGTCTCATATATCTTTAGGTTACAAGCTCCTCAGAGCAAGTACCCTTGTGGTGCTCTGATTACAGTTAGAGTATTCTAGTACTATTACAAAATGTGTCAGACCAAAAAGGAGTTGCAGCTCAGTCAGCTCTTGTTAAATGGGACTTAAGGTTGCATCCTTGCCTTTGTTTTGAATGGCTCCTCAAAATTATAGAAGATTCTAAAACCACAACAAAACCACCTGTACTCCCAATTATCTTTACTGATGCCAGTGGCAGGAAAAGGTGCTTGTTAAGAGGTGGCTCATTTGCAGCTTTCTAAGTCCCATTTAGTTTTTCCAGCTGTTACTTACAGGTATCAGAATACATTTTTCCTTGAGCCTTTGGAGTCACTGAGAAGGGTTAAGCTGCTCACACCATCCAACCTGACTTTGTTGTGCAAAGAGGAAAATTGTGTGTGCCTTCACCCATCTCAAAGATAACCAAGCTTCTCTAACAGAGACAAAGAATTCAGTTACCTGACACGTTTAAAAAGCTTTGTTTTTCTCACCATTCTACTTTGTATTAATTGTGTGTTCAGGGGTGACCAAAAAGCAAAAATCCCCAGAGAACAAACCGGCATGAAGTCTGGTTACAGCATTCTGCCACAATTAAATGGTTCTTCTATAACTACTTGGTGGTGAAAATAAATTTACTTTCTTTGTGCTTTTTCCTCCTTCCAGACTCTGACGGCACCTGCTCCATTCGCAGATGAAACAAGCTGTCAGTGCCAAGCACCCCATGAGAAGTTAACCATTGCACAAGCCCGCCTGGGAACACCAGGTATGTGGAGAAAGCTACACCCACAGGATCATGGGCACTGCCAAAGCACTGCTTCTTCCATACAAACATCACTTAATGCTTACTTGTGCCTTCTACTCAAAAGTGAAAGCTAAAGTCTAATGTCTGGTGCTATCAGGTAATGGAGAAGAAACCAGCAACTACAGAACCATTATGTTCTATTAGACAAACAACAAGAGAAAACATTTCAAGTTAGAGTTTGATGTTTTTGTGGATGTTGGTTGGAAGGAAGGCTTGCTAGCCCACTCCAGCCAACCTGTAAATTGTGTTATGTAATAGCTACCTTCTGGATTCTCATCTCATACTGCCTCTGTATGCTGGAAGACTCTTCTTTCACTGATTTTCCTGTTAATCACATCACACCTTCAGTGGCCTTAAAGGTTACTTGCCAATTTCTTTAGCTGGGCATCTGTGACTGGACTGGGGAAGCAGGATGATTTCACATGAAGTCCCAAATGCATCCTTCACACCTCCCCCCCCCCCATATTTCAAGAGGTTATTTTTTTTAAGTATCTGTTTACTTATTCTACTTATATAAAATAAGCTTTTAAACTATGTACACATTATAGGACACATTATAGGAGCAAGCTGCAGCTTTCCATTCAGCTGTGCAAGGAAGAGTGTTCTCCCATGGACTCTTGGGTGTCCTGACTGCAGAGATATCTCTCTGCTGTCACTGAAACACAGTCCATGGAGGTTTGAGCTCTGTTGCTTTCATCTCCACTGTGCTTTTGCTTGGATGTGGCAAAGCATGTAATTTGAAATGGCAAGTCCTTTTTCAGTCTGGAGGCTGCTGCTGAAGATGCTGTACAGAAAGAGTTATAAGGGTGATAGCATGAGAAAAAGAAGTTATAGGATCACTAGAGAGAAGAACTTAGGGAAAGTCTGGAAAAAGTGAAGTAAAATGTTTACATAGAAGAGGTAAACAATAGATTTTTGCAGCAGTAAGCTGTGGAAAAACTCAAGGCAAGAGGGGAGGAAAGGGAGATGATGGGAAAAAATCCATAAGGCATATCTTATTAGAAAGGCAGAGAGAAAAGAACAAGACATATGGTGGGACTCAGAATGAGGCAGGAAGATGACATTTTTGCTAAATTAGAATATGGGGATGATGGATGATAATAAATAGGGTAACTGAGGGAACACAGCAAAGAATACAAAGAACAAGTGATGTGCAGTATCAAAAACTGCGGGTTCACCTGTGATGCTTTTTAATATCAGAACTGGGGTAAATCTCTGAAATCATCTCATCTGGGGACAAAATGCCATCCACCAGAATTAAGTGCAGCTTGTTTGGGATCTGAAAAATCACAGTTGTGTTTCTTTCTCCACAGTTGACAGACCTGTCAGAGTGTATGCAGATGGAATATTTGACCTCTTCCACGCTGGCCATGCTAGAGCTCTTATGCAAGCCAAAACTCTATTCCCAAATAGCTACTTATTAGTAGGAGGTAAGATCAGAGTTATTTATTGCACTGGAGTTTTGCTTCTGTGCTTCACTATCAGAGAGTTATTGCTGTGCTCCCACCCCCAGCTGTTTGTACGCTATGACTGAATGCTACTTTCACTCAGGGGCTTTCTATAGGTGATTTGCCTTGAATTACATCTTAAAATTGCATCAATTAAAGTAAAAGTCAAATTCTGCCCTCAGCAGCACAGGCACAATTCCTATTCTAGTAAAGCAGGTGCCTGCATGGCTCTGAGCCTAAAATAGCTCCATATGAATAATTTACCTTTTTCAGTTATTTGCTCAAAATTGTTCAAGGATGGAGATGAGTGAATGAGAACAGCAATTATTTATTTCTGGCTCATTGGTCCCTTTGCCCACTAGGCACAGACCATAACCCCTGCCTGCCAGGTCCAGACCCAGCCTTCAGCATCATCACAGAAGCTAGGTCTGGCCTATTGTTGTTGAAGACCCAAATGTAGGTCATGAGTGGAATGTAATTTCAGTTCACAGGTGTCCCCAGGCAGGTTACTTTCTTAATTTTTCTTTTTTGCTATGAATATCTTCTTTTCTTGCTGTGCCTGGCTAACAGCTGTTCAGCAGTTGGCCTGTGCCAGAGGAGTTACTGGAGGGTGGCTCTTTCCTACCTAGTTGGCTGTGCAAGCCCTGCTCTCATAAAGCCTCATAAATGTGCAGTTGGTTCCATTTTCCTTGCACCTCCAGGGCTGAGATACTCCTCGCAGAAACATTTCACAGCAACCTTCATTCAGCTGCTCAAATGCTTTACAGTGAACATGATGCAGCCTTCAGGTACTATAAGGTGCATTATTTTGTATATTTGTGCCAAACAGTTGATGCGGGGGGGAAAAGACCCAACACAGAGGAAAAACAAAATCTCCTTATAAACATGTTTTTTTCAGTTTTACTCATGTTTATGAAATGTGGCAGTTCCCATGGAGCTTCTTGTGAGGTAAAAGACAAGTCCTGTTTGTTAGGAAGGAAACATTAAGGATTCTCTGGGCCACACAACTTGCAGAAGAAGCAAGTGGAGGCACAAGACTGTGAGGTTTAAAAAAATGCAAGTTATGTACATTTTGTTGTTGTTTTTAAAGGATTAGGGGTTGCTCCAGATAAGGGAAGGAGCTTTTGGGCAAAAGCCTGGCTCCTTTGAAATTCATTACATAGCTTCACTTTGCCCTTATTTTTGGTGTGAAGGACAAAGCAGCCAGCACTCATTTTCACCTTCTCCCAGCAAGGCACTGTGTGTTAGCATGTTTAAAAAATGGACACCTTCCCACACCCACATACAATTTGTGCTGCAAAAGCACCAGTGTCATATGTCTTTGTGGGCATCACAACCAACACCTTCTGTTTCTTCTTGTGAAGACAATTATTTGTACCTGAGATCACTTTTCTTTTTAAAATGGACATTTATACCTTCCCAACTCAGTCATTAGAGCAGGATGACAGATTCAAAAGAAGTACAGAGAAAGATATTGTGTCTGTATTGTACATGAACAAATAGTAATCAGAAAATAAAATCAAACCTTTCTTCAGAATTCAAGTAAAAATTGCTATTTTCCAATAATTTTGGTAGACCTTTTCTTCTAGGAGAGGGTAGCCTAAAGATGTCATAAAGGCTGTAAATAAACACAAATACAGTCTCTGAAGGGAACTTTCTCCTGAAAATGCTTTGATCACCATTAAGTTTCTTGTCAGCAGGCATCAAAACTGACATAATAGGACAGAGTAGCATTTTGCTTGCTGAAATTCATACATATGTTATTGTCTGGCTTTGAATTTTGCACAAGCTTCAGGGCTATCTAAGCCTTTCTACATTTTTCCTACTTTGAAAGTCCTTAATGACCATCACAGCAAGAACATCCATTTCAGATCTCAAAAAGCCTGCATCTTTGCCAGCACCTTGCCTGATAGGTTGATATTTTCAAATTAGAAAGAAGCAGCAGCTGTAGGGCTGCTCTCACACTTCACTGCAGCACTGGTAATGTTGCATTTATCATTTGTCAAGTACATTTACAGACAAAGATCCAAAGGCACAGGTTTGACCTGTGGTGAAGGACAACCACTGGCAACCCAGCTATAAAAGGATATCACATTATTCCATGTGGGGTGTCAGATGACTGTTGTAGCTGTAACGTTGGACGGTGATGGTTGTGGAGAAGGTCACTGTTTTTTACACAATGTTATGTGGATAGAAAGATAATATCTAACTTTTACCATCCTCTGGTAATGTGGGTGTTGCTGCTACTCATTTTAAAAGTAATGTGACAAAGTATTGGTACATCCAGAGTTAAAGATGCAGGATTTCTGGATCTTCAACTCTGCTCATTTCACTAGAGCATATGGCTTCTCCCTGTCCTTTCCTTGGGGCTTCCTTCAGCAACTTTCCATTTGAACATGGCACAAGCCTTGCTTCTCTTTTTGTGAAACCTGCTGAACTCATTGCTAAGCTCGGAGATAGATTCCTGTAAAGTTTTCTATGACTTGTTTTCTGTCAGGGTTTATTTAATGAGAAACTGTCCCACTGTTATTTCAAACTTTGTTAGCCTATTCACCTTTTAGAGTGTTGTTTACATAAAAATAAAAAGCAGGAAGTGGAGGCCCAGAGAGGCTGAGGCGTCTCCATCTGTGGAAACCCAACTGGACATGGCTCTGAGCAACCTACAACTGACTGTGCTGGAAGGAGGGGGTTTGCATTAGGTGATGTCAAGTGGTTTTCCTGCCTTGACCATTTTGTGATACCTGAAGTTAGTGAGCGCTCTGTGATTGTCCGTGCTGTGTTCTTTGGTTGGTTTCAAAGCATTGGCCATCACCCCTGAAATATCACAGACTATGAAATCCTCACTTAAGAGTGGGATTGTTTTACCTTAGCATGTAAAGGATACACCCTGAGGTATCTTACAATATCCTATTTGGCCTCTGGCTGCAGCTCCAGAAAGAGAAGGTTCTCTCATTATTACACAGTTGTATCTGCTAACTCCAAGCAGAACTGTTAGGAGCCTTGAAACACCCCAAAAATTGCTAAGCTAATAATTAAGTACTTAATGGATTTATCTAGGAATAATCAACTCCTGGTCATGCTGATTTTACTGAATGTAGAGCCATTTTGCTCATACTTCTATATTTTAGTTTGCAGTGATGATTTAACTCATAAATTCAAAGGCTTCACTGTGATGAATGAAACTGAGCGATATGAAGCCCTCAGACACTGTCGTTACGTGGATGAGGTCATCAGAGATGCACCCTGGACACTGACACCTGAGTTCCTTGAAAAACATAAGGTACATTTCTCCCCTTCTCTCTCACTTCCCCTTTGTAGACAGGCAATTGAGAATGAGCGAGTCTGAAATTCTATTACATGGAGCAAATTATTTAATTCAGTTAATTCCAGTTGCTGAAATTAGGTACATAGCATTCCTTGCTTCCATCTCTGTCAGAAAACGTTGTATTTATTTTGCCTTTTTTCCTCAATATGCTGAGATGATTTCTCTACTGGGACTTTTGAAGAGGTAAAAAAACCACTGTAAATATTCAGAAAAGGAGATGATAAACCAGGAAAGCTGTCACCTAGTGACTGAAGTTCTGAATTAAAGGCTTGTTTCTTATTAATGGCAACAGGTGCAATATGTAAAAATGCCACGTGCCCTCTCAAAGGCAGGATGGAGTGTTTTACATGCTATTGATTGCCTTGCAACATATATGAATCCTAACAAAAGCATAATTAAGTAGGATGTATTTTAGTGTCTGCATCACTGGGTGACAAAATGACAGCATGACAGTACTAGGTATATTTGTATATATGCACAGCCCTAAGGACCCAAAATCAATTATCCTGCCTCCATGGTTTTGAGAGCCAAGGCTTCACCACTTGCTTTTGCAGTAGGAATAAAAGCAGGAGCCTGTGTCTTGGGTTTTGTACTGCATATCACACTGAGCCAGTCAGAGTGATATGGTAGTGGCAGTGCTTTTGGAGAGAAGGTTTCTGTTTTTTGATAATGGATCATACAACACAGCAGTTGCAGGCCCAAAAGCAAGTTAGCTGAAGTCAAGAAAAGAGAAAACTCTTCATAACAATCCCTCAGTGAACCAAAATTTGGTGATGGTGGGATGTGATTCTTCTTCTTTTCACTGGCAGATTGATTTCGTAGCACATGATGACATCCCGTACTCTTCCGCTGGATCGGATGACGTGTACAAACACATAAAGGAGGCAGGTACGGGCAACTTTACAGTTTTAGCACCTTCCTTTTCAGCCTCAGTTCAAATTCTTTTACTGCCTTTTAACCACAACTGCTGGGAGAGAAGCAGTAGAGATAAGACCACATTGTCTAACACCCTAATGGTAGGTACTGGTGACTTGAGCAGAAAGAAAATCTCGAAGGACATTCTTGGCTGCATTCTTACCATAACCCCAAGGAAACCATTCAGATCTAGCACAAAATAGTCCCATTTTTGTTTTTAAAACTATTTCATAGTGCTTGATTAAGATTTTTGAATGGATGAAGATGAGTTCAGTTCCCGCAGCAGCCCAACCAACTCTAGTCAGTTTTTGATAACCACAAACTGACACCTCCTTGACACATCCCAGTCCTGAATATAGGCAAGCACAGGCAATCTTCAGGAGCCATTAGGATCCACTTGCACTGAGGGTTCTTTTCATTACACTGACAGAGGGTTTAAATCAATATCAGAGTAATTAATTTGCCATAATTGTTTAGCAGTTTGGTTGACTACCATATTACACTGAACATGAAGATGCTGAACTCATTAGGAGTTTGTGTCTCTTCAGTTCAAGGAAGATGAATTAAATTTGAGGAGATAACGTTAAGCCACTCTTTACCAGTAGCAGCTATCCTAACACAGTGAACAGTGCAAGGAGGAGGAACAAATCACATCCTTCTGCTGCTGCTCCCTGGAGATGCTGCTTTGAACCCTGGCAAATCCAGCCTCTGTTCTACATAAACATGTATATTGGAGGCTTGAAAAAATTCCACAGCAATCTGCCTGATGGTAATATACCATGCAAAGTGACCTTCTCAAACTGTACAGTGACATCTATAGACCAGGTATTGACCTGAGCTGAAGGAATAAACTTTTTATAGCAGCAGTTCTTGATCTTTTTCCACCTGTGAACCTCCCTGTGGTATCAGACTCACGATTCTCCTTTGGGAATGACTGTTCTATAGTTTCAGAGCCAACGCCAGCTTCCTTCAGTAGGCAGTGAAAAAAGGCCCCTCTGGTAGGAATGGGTCACCAAGGGACATACTGCACACATGCTGGACAGGCAGCTATTCTGCTTTTCTTCTGAAAGGTGCTGAGTGACAGGACAAAATGACAGGAGCTCTTGGTGTCACTGGATCGTTATTAGGCTTGGTGTGAGTGCCCAAATCTGTCACACCCTTCTCTGCTGTCATTGAGCACAGGCATGGTGCACACACGACCCAGTGAGAAACTCAAACTTTGCAGAAGAGACTTGAAGCTTGTGGTCCATTGTGTCTGTCACCACAAGATACCAGAGAAGCATCTTGAGTCTTGTATGGCTGAATTTTGCTACCTGTGAACTGGGAATAATATTAACTTATTTGTGATGAGTTTTGAGATACAGTGCTGTAGTAGTCCCTAATGCTCTGGAGCAGCATTATTACAATAATGAATTTCCCCTTTCTCCTGGGGGTTGTGTTTTAAATAGACCATGCTGTTTTAATACACAATGCTGTTGATGCATTCGCACATTTTTCCATAGTTCCAGTACTCCCATTTTCCCACATCAGGTTGTTGGAGAGCAGAAAAGTGGATGGGAACTGGGGAACTCCTTGGGTAGATTCTCATGGGCCCCCAGTTCCCCACTACCTTCAGGGGATGGGAGGGTGTATGGCTAACAATGCACTGACTAAAACTGTGCACACCTGTGAACAATTAGCTTGGAAAACATGGATCAATCCAACGCATGAAGCAGATGAAAGCAAAGTCAGTGACTAAGGGTAATGTCCCCCTACAGTTCCACTTTCAGCTTAACAGAGGTGGGATTTGGATTTTTTCCATGTATTCTTGTAACTCCTATCTATAAAGGTTTCAGGCTCAAAGTGGGTTTCACTGCATTCAAAAATAATTTCCTGAGTGACTGCTGCAAGCCTGAAAAGTAGCAATCAGGGAAACATGTCTGCTCATGATAAAAGTAATCTTTTTTTTAGCAGAGTATTAATTAGAGATCAGAAAGAAAAAATATCACAAACCATTTAGTCACAACAGGCTGCTAAGCTTCTTGATTCCATTTCTTTTTCCAACCCTGTAAAATTAGGTACCAATGCCTGCTTATTCTAAGCGAACATGTGAGGATTCATTTGCCAGGAACTATAACACTGTTTTAAGACAAACTACTACTTTCTTTTCCCAAACTATCCCTTCTCTCTTGTTCATCAACAGCTTCGTGTTGCAATTACATATAA
The DNA here is from genome assembly GCA_037013685.1 of Acridotheres tristis. Classification (NCBI taxonomy): domain Eukaryota; kingdom Metazoa; phylum Chordata; class Aves; order Passeriformes; family Sturnidae; genus Acridotheres; species Acridotheres tristis. The sequence continues at coordinate 101,892,431 of CM072884.1, read as the reverse complement.
CTGAGAGTGGTGATTTTTTGTAGCCCTAAATAACTACTAAACCAAGGTGTGCCTGCACTCTGCTACTATTGCATTTGTGAATTGCATTAACAGTTTAGGTGCTCCTGCCTTGGTGAGGAGTAGTTGGAAAGCCACGTATATTTCAATTGTGTTGAGGAAAGTACAAGCAGTATTGGTAAATGGCCAGTTTTCTTGGAGACTGATTTGTCAGAGCAGAGAGAGGATGGTTATGCAGCCACTGGCATGGCTGGATGGACATGAAACACTAGCATTACACTTCATCTTCCTGTTACAAACCACTAGCACCTCCAGGGTGTTTTCCAGTTACTGTCATGCATCTTTTTCCTGGCTTTTGTCAAGGCCAGACGCTGGTCTGTTCTACTCAGCAGAACAGAGACTGTCAGATGATGCAGCACAGGAGTGAAAATAAAGGAGAGCAGCAAACCTCCCTGCTTCTTTATATAACATAAAATAGGGGCTGTGCTTATGGAAAGAACTGCTCAGTGAATTGGCCACAGCTGTGAAGTTTGCCCTTCCGGGCTCGGGAGCCCCTGCCAGTCTAATAAGTTCCACATCACAGTTGACACTCTACAGAGGGCAATTTTTAGTCTTTCTAAAGATTTGAGAAAAAAACAAGTAGTATAGCAACCTTGCCTTCTCCAAACTCACACAGAAACAACAGGCGAGAACTAACCATAAGGCAGCATTGCAAGCCTCTTACCTTTGTCAGGCATTTTTGTGTTCATCCTCAGCTCTCTGCTGCAGTCCTGCCAAGCTTTATCAGTAGGCTCTCTTTTCCCACTTTGCTCAGGAATGTTTGTACCTACGCAGAGAACCGAAGGTATCTCCACGTCGGATATCATCACGCGCATCGTCCGGGACTACGACGTGTACGCCCGGCGCAACCTCCAGCGAGGATACACCGCCAAAGAGCTGAATGTCAGTTTTATAAACGTGAGTACACTCATCCACATTTGCTCCTCAAACGCTTCTCCTAGCATGAATGTGAAGTAAAGGTTAAGAAATTGTATCTTCCTCCTGTTGCTTTTAAAATAGCTGGAAATAATTTAATTTAAGAGAAACTGGTAAGCTGAGGATAGTTTTAATGGCTCCTGTTAATTAGCAGCTTTTTTTCCATCTTACACTTTTAACAAAGCTGCTGCTCCCCATTCCTCCTTGAGCTGTAGGTGACAATGACACACTAGGAAGGAACCCACCCTACCACCAGAGGCTGCTCAACCATTCACCCAACACACGATTTCTTTCTATATTCCTATTCCAAGAAGGCAGCCCAGAGAGCATAGATTTTGAGATGCAAAATTTCTCTACAATGTGATAGGATTAAAAAACCAACAAAACAAAAAAACCCAAAAGCAAATAGCAGAGCAGTGAGATTACTAGGGAAAGCTACAATGATTTTCAAAAGGCAAGGAAGTATGCTAGGAAGCTGGTACATAAATGATGCTGCTGTAGAGCTCAGAAAATGGCAAAATGGCAAGAGAGCCATGTGAAAGGATGGCTCAGATTATTCATCTTCCACATGCAGACCTGCCCCTCCAATGAGGAGGAAATTTGACTTTACCTTCCTTAGTTTTCTGCCTCAAGTGTTGACTTAAAACCTCAAGATAACCCATATAACTGAAATCTCTGTTGTGACTGAGATGGCTCACAGCAGGACTGCTCACCTCCTTCCCTGGAGCTTGGAAACCCCCTTGTGAAGGACTGAATTGTGTCATTTCATTAGTTTATCTCTTTCTTATTTTGAAGTCTGGCAGATAAACCTCAGACCACAGGGCATAAATATTTATTTCACTGTGCTTTTTTTTTAAATCTTCTACACCTTTAAAAAATACTGCTTGTAAGTTCTCCACCCAGAAGAATCACTATTGCAAATATCCATTAAAATAAGGCATGCTGGATGCCTTGGAGGTTCTCAAATTTATCCTTTAGCAGCTGTGAGGTTAAGATATTGTTACGTAAGTTATGCTTGCCCCCATCTCAGACACTGATGTCTCCTGAAGAGCCTCCTGACATCTGATTGTTTAGCTTACAGTAATTTAAATGCAGAAATACTGATTTGTACCGGAGGCTGTTTGTCTCAAAATTAAATCCCCAGGATTTCACAAGAGCACTGGTCTTGTTTGTAGAAGAGCACTGGTTTCCTCATTAAAGGGCTGATCACCCTTTAGGTACAGAGGGAGTGGGGTTTCTTTGGACCCTGGGGATTTCCTTTGTGCTTGTGGCTTGCAAAGACAGTTCTTCTACTGATCTGTGAGCTGGAATAAACTCCATTTGTTCAGTGCTTTTTTTTTAAAGTAAATTCAAGTGGCCATTAAATGGAGTTAACAGAAAATGAAAAGCCAGTAGTGATCTGTGCTTCTACACAAACCACCACACAAGAGCACAACCTTGCTTATTTCCTTGTACCAAAAATTTGTGGAGCACACTAGCATTTCAAGACAAAAGCTCTTTAATCTTGAAGTATTTAAGAAGCTTTTCTCGGGAGCTTGCTAATATTATCTTCTCTCTCTCTTTTTCTGTGTGACCTAGCAATTAGGAGTTGCTCCCTTTTCTGTGAAGTTTGCTGGCCACAAGCCACTGGCCTACACACATCTGTATTGCAGCCAGAAGCTCCTGTATTAGCCAGGCTCAGAACTGATGAGAGTTCTCCTTCTGCTCTGCAGAAATCCACCCGAAGAAACATTTTGGTCCAAGTTAACATGCAGGCTGGCAAGTCAGCAACATTTGCTAGGAAACATAGGAAAATTTGCTTTTTGCCTACTGTTAAGTTTGAGCTGTTAATTTCTCAACTCCTATCCTTTACAAGATTCACATCAATTTCAAAGTGCATTCAGTTTGAAAATACAGAAAGATTAATGTAGTGCCCTAAACACAGTAATCACACAAGAAGTCTTTTCAATATGTACCTTCTGCACTTCATTCCACAAATGTTAAACTTGCATTTATAAAAATAACGTGGGAATATCTAACCAAGGCCATATGTATTAGGATGCATTAAGGCAATTTTTTTTTCTTCTTCTCAACTGTCCGTGGCTATTTCTGAGTTTTTTTATTAATCTTTGACCACACTTTTAAAACAGGAGAAGAAATACCGCTTTCAAAACCAAGTGGATAAAATGAAAGAAAAAGTCAAGAATGTGGAGGAAAAGTCAAAAGAATTTGTTTACAAGGTGGAAGAGAAGAGCCATGACCTCATTCAGAAATGGGAAGAAAAGTCCAGGGAATTTATTGGCAACTTTTTAGAGCTGTTTGGACCTGATGGAGCTTGGGTAGGTATTCTGCCATTCCAGGAAGTCTGAGTGCTTTTATTTCTCCTCTCTAACACAGGTCAAGAGCAGATACTTTTGCTGTAGTCTTTGTCTCAAAAGCCAGCACAGCAGGATAATGGCAAACCTGGCTGCTGAAGCCATTAATGTATACCAATACTGCAAAAGAAGGATTTGCTGCTTTTGGCTGTTGCATGTTTGGGATGATATCTGTATTTTGTGAAGGTGTGATGCTGAACATAATACTGCATTCAGCAGAGCTGCATCACAGCACCACACGAGCAAACAGGCCAGTACAGTCTATTGGTCCCATTAGCATTAAATGTAGCCACTCAGACATCAGGGATGTACACTAGAGGTAGTGAGGAAAAATAGGACCATTTAAAAGGTTTTCAGTAATTCTCTTTATGGTCTGTATTCAGCAGTAGAAGATTATGATTTTTTAACTTCAAAAACTACTGATAGAAAGTTCCAAGAAATTATTTTACATGTCAAGTTCAGGCTCATCTAACTGACAGCAGGGAAGGCTCAGGTGGGACTGAAGCACTTGCAAAGTTCTCCTTGGTATGTGCTGGCTTCACAGCTGGCTTCACCTTTACTAAAGGTCCTCAAGTGCCTTGGAAAGGCACTTCAGAATCTGCAACAGCATCTTTCTGAAGAGAAACCTGCTCAAACCAAACTCATGCACTGAGTGGTGAGTTGGTGACACTTCAGAGCCCCAAAAGAGGCTTGCTCTCCATCTGTCAGTTCTGATAGCTTGCCAAACCTCAAGAAGTTGTTTGCTTGTATGACTTTGCTTTGCTGCATTGAAACCAGTAACAAAGCTTAAATTGAATGTAGAATTTATCTGTGTTGGGATGAAAGCCCAGACCCTCCAGTGCAGGCACCATCTTAGACATACTGCTCTGGTTGCAAACACTGGGTGAAAAGGCACCTTCTGTTGGAAGGAGCTCAGCAGATATTTTGTTTGTAAACAAACACGTAGGAAGAGTCACAGAGCTTTTGTGAATTAAATAGTTCACATCAGTGCTACCAAGTCATGCAGTACTGGAGTTCTTATCTTTGCACTGACTTGCTGTGTTGATTACCACTCAGTTGAGAAAAACCTAAAATTAGGCTGCGAAGGCTTCAGAACAGAGACTGTGTCATCTTACAGCTACTTCTGTCCATGCAAAGGCAGTGATCACTGAACAACACAGGCCCCAGCCACATGAACGACTTATTTAGCAGTTTGTTCATTGACACTGTCATGTTCAGGGGGTGGTGCAGGAATGTAACTCTTCTGATGAAAAGCCCTGATCTACCTGCTTTGTCCACATCCACATGAAGCTTCCTCTGTGAGTTGTTGCCCATAGAGTTTGGTGTGTGCTCCCCACGTGGGATAGTCCTTTGGCCATACATGCTGAATAACTAAAGCTGATGCTAACAGAGCCCGTGACATCCACAGGAGGTGAGATGAGTTTAGCTGTACAGAGAGGAAAAGAATTCAAAAGCAGTTGATCCTATTTCCTAGCTCTACCCGCTCAACACTGCATGCTAATGGCATTTTAAAAAACCATTGCTGATAAAACATTTTACCAAATTCAGTTAAGGAAAAGGTGCTCTGCAAAGGTCTTTTAAAATCTAGAAACTCTTATTGTTTGACCACAGAGTAGGAAGTCTGGTGCAATCACAGAGACCTTTGCTAGGAACAAGAGGAAATCTCTTCACAGTGTTGTTGGAAAAGCATCAGTGACAGCAAGCTGAGAGGTGGTATAGCCTTTTTAAAATCAGTTTGAGCCTTGGCAACAGGAAAGACTTTTAAAATAATGATAACTTAGTATTAGTGTCAAAACTGTTATTAATGTTAATTTGCCTTATCACTGTTAGTTAGAAGTTGCTTTTAATGTTGACATTAAAAGTACAGGAATCATCATGGGCATGCTGGATTCCTAGATCAGTAATTTGCATGCCATTAATATGCTATTATTATTTCACAAATAATTATTATAATATACTTTATGCTAGCATCAATTTTCTAAAAGGAAGGGGCATGTAACCCACAAAAAAATGTCTGTTTGTGAAAGAGGTCAGAATGTCAGTTTTCAGATGTCTAGATGTCAGTAATTCATTGGCAGTTTTGCCCACCTGTGCAATCCCTTGTGCATATGTTTTCTGTAAGAGTCACAGAGAGGTCAGAAACAATGATTAGTGTGGCATGAAACTTTTCTGCAATGTGAGACAGGACCACCACACAGCCTGGCACGCAGGGCCTAATGGCAGAGACACCACTCCAGGGTGCACGTGTCCATTCCAGCTCCTCTCAGACATGTACAAGCAGCCACCTACAACTGAGGTCAGTGGAGAGAAAGCACAGCTCATAGGGCAGCCCAGTCTCTCTCAGAAATGTCCCTTCAAATGAGGTGTCCCTTCAAGGAGCTGGATTCCCCCTGCTCAGCACACAGGGGCACTTGGGGAAGGTTGCCTTCCAAACAGCTGAATCACTTCAGGCATCAGCAGGGGCCCAGATAAGACAGATTGCAACTGGAACCTGGGGATGGTGTTTAGGCCACACCACCTGTCTGCAGCCTGGACCTAAAATGGCCTTGGAACAATCAGCAGCTCAAAAGTAGAAGCCTTCTCTAATACCTAGCTGGCACTTGTTTGTAAAGCAAAGGGGTATCAACACACAGGCAGTAAAATTCAGAAACAGGCAAAATATTTTTTTCCAGTAGTGAGTTTTCCAAAAACAAACCCTAAACTGGTTGGGTGTACCTTATACTTGCTGGAATCAAGGCTTTGAAATACTTCCCTACCTCTGGTAAAGGACCACAGTACTTTCAGTCTTGTCTAACCCTCCAACACTCCAGGGAAGCCATTGGCAATGGCCCAAGTAGTTCCTTGCCTGCAGAGGGCATGGCTTACTAACCCTGCTAGGGCACAGCTGGAGAGTAGGAGGTGTTCTGAGGCTGGTGAGTGACACCACCTCCTCCTCCTGCAGGGCTGTCATAGCCAGCAGCCTGGTGGTTCCAGCACTAATGCAGGAGGCAACGTGGAGGGGCTGGGCAGTTGCCCTGCTGAAGGTGTGAGTGCATCAGTTTGTTCAAGCAACAAACTCTTCACTGAAGGCCTGGGAAGCAGGTGTCCTACAGCCTGACTGAAGGACTTCACAGGAAGGTGGGATTCCCCTTTCCATCCTTGGCCTCTGTGACTAAGGCCCAGTTGAGTACTCCCTGCCACATGGGACGGTGCAGGCCAAGCTAGGGTGGGGCACTTGGATGTCCTCCAGCACTGCTACCACACCACCACAAAGTGCCACTGAACTGTTTGAAGTGACAGAAGGAAGCCCAAGTATTTTTATTGGCCAGGAAGAAGATACTTCTTATCAAACGTGATTTTTTTGGGGGGGGATTATCTTCAGTGAGAGGGTGAAACAAGCCAACAGAACCTCACATTTCTGTGATCTAAAGAGAAATTTTGCACCCCTACCACTGAATTGCAAACAGGCTCTTGGGCTTTGCCAACCCTGGTGACATCCCTGCAGCTTTCAGCTGCAGAAATCCTCCCCCATCTAAATGCTTCCTGGCACTATTTATCAGGAGCAACCACCATCTGCTAACTGTTGAGATTTTAGGAAGTCTTGACTAATTTGGACCTAGCAGTAGTGCAGGGGTAGGTTACACACCATGGGGTTTTATGCATGAGAGCCTTGGTAAGTGTAGTTACAGGCAGGAACCGTTCTGCCACTCCACACTGCGGCGACATCCAGGCTCTAAATCAATAAAGGCTAATGTGGTGAGGATGTAAATTAGGAAGGGAGCTCACAGAGGAACAGCTCAGTTCAGTATTTGTGAATACTGAACGGTATTTTTGCATTTGCTTGATTTTTAAGCCCTGGGATTTAGCAAACACCCAGAAACCTGAGAGGGAAACCAACATCTGCCTCTGCTGGTAGGGAATACTGAGTTTCAAAGAGGAGGAGAAAGAGCAAGATGGGCAGCCAGAAACTCTCTGTCAGCACAGAGCAGAGTCACTGCAGAGAGAAGGGGAATAGCAACAAGATGAAAACTCAGCTGAGATGAAGTTTGCAGTTGCCCAAACAGGCAAACATACATTCTGCACAAGTATTTTCCTCTCAGGCCTGAGTGGTAACTTAACTTTGTCGGGGCTGGATCTTCCTTTCAGCCAAGCATCGCCTGTGACTCGACTCCCAGTTCTTCAGCCAAGGTTGACGCTGCTTGCTCCCCACCCCCAGGAGGAGCAGCAGGGCACTCGGATTTGGGTTTTTCCACGTGAAGCCTGCAGCAGCTGCACAGCACACACCACGTCTTCCGTAACCCAGCATGACACAAGGCCACATTGCTGCTAACGAGTAGAGGCACGTGCCTTAGTGTAGCAGATTGCTCGACTGCAGAGTTGTCTCTTCCACCCCACCAGCTCTGGCAAGCCTCCACTCAGCTTTACAAAGCAAAAGTGACAATAAAGCTCCAAGCAGAACACAGAGCCTGCAAGTGTTTTCTCTTTTCAACAGACACCCAAATTCTGACATTCCCACTCTCAATTTATGAGTTTGGGTTGTGCCTGCTCCAGGGAGCTGGGGAAGTGGCTGCCAGTATTTGGCAGGCACTGGGCTGTCTCTCTTAAAAAGGGACAGAGGAACAAAAGTTGGGAAAGCCAGGAAGCTTAGGAGGAAAGGGGTGGTCCTTCCTAACATTCTAGAAGGAAAAGGCTGTGGGAGCTAGGAATGTTGGGTGTTTAGGCAGAAAACTGACCTTTGGAGGCAAGAGTGTGACCAACACATAAAAAAAGCACAAAGGGAGTCCCCGATGTGTGGCTCAGGCCAGTAGACACACTGTTCTTACGCTGGGGGTGGCCCAGCTGAGGTAAAAACTTGCACGTTACCATGAGCACGGCAGAGGCAAACCAGCCATGCTCCAGGGCTCTGGCTCTCTGCTCACTCCCCAGTGAGAGGCACAGTGCAAGCCCTGCCTGCCCACAGCCTTCCCCTCTGTGCACTACTCAAAGAGCATCTTTTCACTTTGCTTTTGCAGAAGCAGATGTTCCAGGAACGAAGCGGCCGAATGCTCCAGGCTTTTTCTCCCCGGCAGAGCCCAAACAGCAGTCCTACGCGAGGCCGCTCTCCATCCCGTTCTCCATCTCCACCCTGGGTCATCAATAAGACCTCCCCTCCCTCTTCTCCAAAAGCTGCCTCTGCCTCCCTCAGCAGCATGAGCGAGGGAGACGAGGATGAAAAATAAAATATATATTTTTTTAACCATGAGACAGAAGAACAAGATACGAACTCAACCACTGGATGGGGAGAAGCATGAGGAACACCAGGGGTTTCTCTGACAGCAGGGATCGTGCTCTGGGAGATGTCAAAAATGAACTGGAGCACAGCAGGGGAGATCTCAGGAAGAGCTTATCCCATCCCCTCTCCCTCAAGGTGCTGGAGGCCCAGCCCCAGGGACTGACAGAAAAACACACCCATGTGCAAGTTCCTGCTCCTGTCTTGCTGCTTTCCAGCTGCTGTTCCAGGCCAGGGCCGTGGGAGCTCTGCACCGAGGAGGGCTGGCAGGAGCCATCCAGGTGGCTCCTGATCCAGACCCAGCACACAGAGAAGTGCTGGCTGCAGACTGCAGAGAGAGAAGATGCAGTTGTACCCTGCTGACCTTGAGCTCTTCTGGCACGTGAAGGAATGGCATTGCTGCAGCAAATATGTTGAGAAACAGGGAACAAAATCGGGTTTTTTTTCCTTTTGAATAACATCTGCCCCAGAGCCCAGATCATGTACTGAAATGAAGAGCTCTCCAGGCAAGTTGGTGGAAATCTATTTAACATATTCAGTGCTGCTTGTTGACCAAGCCTCTGTGTGGGGTGTGTCTAAAGAGTTGGACTTTTTGCTTTATCAAATCACTCTCCATGTTCCTAGTGCCTGAACAACTGCCTAATCACTTCCAGGTTTGCTCCCTGGCTTTGCACTTCGAAGGCAAGAAAGTAAATGAAAAGACAGCCCTAGCTGGAATGTGGTGGTGTAGGAAATAAGAGAGTTTGAAGATGCTGATGGCTTTTACTGGTGAATTATAAAAATATCCCAAGGCCTTGGGACATGGCCTCCTAGGAAAACCTGCTGCTCCCAGCTGTGTATCAGCCAATGACAAGCAAACAGTGCTGTTGTCACATGGTACTCAGCCAGTTGAACAAACTTCTCCTCAAACCCTAAACAAGATGTATTCACCGACACACTGCCCCTGCAGAGGATCCCAAGGCTATTCCTCTACACTAATACAGAGGAAAAAAATGGAAACTTTTTGAACAGGATTAGGCACAACTTTTTTTTTTCCTCCATCAATGACACCTTTACAGCCCCAAGCAGAAACACAGAGGGTAGCACAGGTGAAGCTCCCCCCTCAATGCTGATCTTTCTAGTTGGCAAAGCTAGTCCCACCTGACATCTGGTCCCATGTTCAGATGTCATGAAGATGTCACCTCAGTCCCTCAGTGGCTTCAGGAGCTGGCAGGATTCCTGAGCCCTGGGGCTGCTCTGCCCCACAGCTGCAGGAAACCCCCAGTGCTGTGGTGGGGCTGTGCCACTGATGCCATTTGGCTCCCAAGCTTGCCTGGCACAGCTGCCTCAGCACACAGGCACGTCTGAGGCTCTCCAACTCTCTTTGGTGGCAGGCCAACACGTAAAGCCTGCCAACTGCCCCTATCTCACAGACAGCCTGCTGGGCACAGCCTCAGGCAGCCCAGGAGGGGGCCTGCAGCCATCGAATCACTCCTGTGCCACTGCTGCCTGGAATTGCAAACCCACCAGGATACACCGGCTGCTGTGGGCAGAACCAGTCAGCACTTGCTGGTTCCCTGCACAGACAGCACACGAAATGCTGAGGAAGGGAGGGCTCCTTGTAGCTCTTGGGAAAAAACTGAGGCACCAAGATGCCTGAGCATGTGGGGTGATTGTGCTTGTTGGCAGCAGCACCACTCCAGCTGCTGTCCTTACCTCGCTGGGTGACCTGGTTGGTAGGTAGACTCCTTTCCAGATACTCTTCTGGGCAAGTAAATTGCAGACCTTGGTACTAGGCACCAAATTAGCCCCACACTCTGCTCACTCCCTACAGCTTTCCTCCCTCTTCCACTACGAGGTAACCAGCTTTTCTTTGGGAACATTTTGCCAGACACTTCTCAAACTACCACAAGACCAAGTACACAGCATCTTGTACACTTTGTCCTCTGGAGTCAAGCTAGTTCCTTCACAGAGCTGCAAAAACAGGTGAGCAGGAAATAGGGTGGAATGTGCAAAGGGACAGCCACAGCTAATTCAGCTGCCACCAGCTGTGTGCCCGATGGGATGATGCAATTAAGACCTTTCTCAGCCTTAGGCAACCTGTTACTGTAATTTCATACCTGGGATGCACTTGTTAGTTTTTCTGATCCTTTGCAAGTCTTAAGTCTTCCCATCGCAAACCACTCCTCCACCACAGGAACTGCCTGCTTCTATTGGTGCTGTTGATAGACGAGCCATGTCCAAATGCAATGGAGGTGGGCAAGGATTTGTTCTTGGCTTTTACTTGTTTTTTGTTCATTTTACTTCCCTAACACTTACTGTTCAGCAGCCCTTGCTCAGTGGTTTGAATGGAGACAGCACCACGACTTGTAAATGGGAACTAGAGAAAAACTCACCAGTGACCTGTTCTTAACAGAAGCTGTTTCTCAGGGTCACAGGTGGCTACCCAGCAACAAAGCCATATTCTGTACCAGGTGTCTTGTTTGCATTTAGGATATCACTAAGCTGAAGGCCTTTGCCTTGCTGGTACATTCATGTGCTGTCTCCAGCAAACCAGAACCTCATGGTGTCTGGACATGTGGAAGGCAATTTTGCACTTCTGAGTCATGGTTGGGTTTTCCTTTTCACAAGTGTTGCTTTAATTTAGTCCTATTTATCAGCCAAGCTCCATATGAACAATAAAGTGTATGACAGACGCAGCTGCCTCTCCCCTTCATTTTACAGCTTCTTTGGACACATGAACATGCTGCAGAGGAAACCCCACTGATGGCACAGTGCCTGTCACCCCCATCCTTGGTAGCCCCCAGGGCTTTACATCCCCACAAACCCACGAGAGCAGCTCTGCCAACATGTCCAAAATGCTGCTGCTTGAGTTCTGCTGCTCTCTGCACAAACACATCACCTGTCCTTGCTTCTACCCTGCAGCCAGAAAAATGTGGGTCAAGGTGGGGAATTGCTGTCCCAGCTGGAAAGGTGCAGCATTAGACATTGGCAAATCTGATACCTTCTTTACCCTATCCTGGCACAGTGGAATCAGGAGCCACTATTTTAATTCTTCAAAGTGGAAGAAAGAAACAGTGCTTTTGCAGCCACTCTGATTCCACTGCTGAAAACCATCCCCAGCAGCAACTGAGTTGCTCTTGTGGGTGCTAAGATGATGTATGGCTGTGTCAGATGGAAAACTGCAGCAGCAAACACGAGCCACAAAAAACCCACAAGCCACAGGGACAAATCCTGACACTGGCTTTTGGACTTGACTTTTCCTTGAACCAAGTCAGTCTGGTGTATGAATATTCCTGCTTTGCTCTTTCCTGTTTGTCCTTTCTGTAAAAACTCAGTACCTGCAGCAGCTCTAAAGATTATTTATTCAACAGTCCTGCCTCAGGCAGGGAGAAGTTGAAACAGCAAATGGAGGCTCAGGACTTCCTAGCCAAGATATTTTTAATTACAGAATAAGCAAATTTCAAGGTCACTGAGCATAGAAGAGAAACGAATGGAACAGAGTCCACACCAAAATGCTCCCAGATTACCAAGGTTACCTCTATCACCTGAGATGGATTTGGGTCTGTTTTCAGCAGTGCCCTGGTCCCACTTGGGAGATACATAAGGACCAACCCTGGGAGTGAGCTTAGAGTGTGCAGCCCAGTCCAGAGGGGACCCTTGTTCTGGTTCATGGCAAAGCCCTCAGGAACAAGGCAGCCCCTGAACCAACACCAGTCCTGTCAGCTCAGCAGGAAGGAAGGGTTTGGTGCTACAGTAAATTTGCTTGTAAAAGGGTAGCAAACCATCACGGAAAGTCTCCTTATGTGTGATAGCACATAACCTGACCTTCTCATAAAACAGAGATGAAAATGAGACAGAAAATGGAGCCAGGGCTTTGCCTCTTGCATGGAGATCCTTTCAAGTACCAAACCATCTTAAGAACTCCTGACTGGATTTTGACAAGAGATTGCTTTCCTCTCCAAACACAATGTGTGTCCTGCAAGCACACACACAGGTATTTTCTGCCCTTTTCTTTCCAAAGGGAAGGTCCTTTCCTCGTATAAGGAAGGGCAGCATTAACATTTCTAATCCAAATGGAAATCAAGGCCATGGCCTCATGGCTCAGCCTAAGGGAAGAGGAGGCAGATGTAGACTGAAATAAAAATAATTGAAAGCCCTTGGACATGCACTTTTCACTGTGCTAACTGGAGAATGTGGGACTGAGACTCCAGCAAAAACTGAGGTGCTTCCTGGGACAAGTGCATTTGCCAGATCTCCCTGCAGAATGCAGCAGGATCTCATGTTACCGTCAGTTCCTCAAATATGAGACCTGAACTTCCCTGCCCTAGCAGTTATTCATGGCCAGTTCAAATGGTTCTTTCACACCTGGTATCTCCATCCCCTTTTAGATGCTCTCTCCAACAGCATCAATCCCTGCTTCAACAGGGAATGGGGAACTACAAGTTCTGAGCCAGGTGAGGCAGATCTGCCTTTCACAGAAACACAATTTAATTTTTTAAATGTTTAACAGGATTGATCAAGACAAAAATGTTCCATTATGTCAAAGCAATTATTCCTGTGCCTAAGCACGTGACAGCAGGAACACTCAAAGGGAAAATCCTCCCTGGTGGCACTAACCAGGCTGCATGTGCACATCAAGTCTCACACATATTTCAAATTCTAGAAACAGCTTTGATAGAATAAATTATGTCCTCTTCAGCACATTTTGTGGGTTTTTTTACCATATTCCTGTGATTCTCTTATCATATTTCTCTACAAACACTGTTTTTCCATAAAATAAAGTGATGGTGAACTGCAAAGGCATCATCTGCTTAGTAAAAGCAGATTAATTATAACCTGCTCTTTACAAGTCACCAGCTCTGATTACCAACAGGGGATGTTATTTTAATGTTCTACACACCATACTGGGCTCCATCTTTTTCATTTCAAAACACATTAATCAGTAGGGATTCCAGTTACTTTGCTACTTCGCCATACTTAGGATAGTTTATATCATCAGTTTAAAAGTTAATGAGCTTCATTTTTATCAGTGTCCTAAGCTTGCACTTCTATGGTATTTCATTAAAAGCCAAATGCCAAAACAAAATGGGAAACTATCCCTTGAGGGAAATTTTCATATTTCTTCTACTCATCCTTCCTTGGTTATCTAAAAGGCCTCTCACAAATGACTGCATTTATTCCAGAAAAGAACCAACCTAACATTTTAAATATTCATATTCTTCACATGCAAACAAAACTGCATAAAAGCCATACCCTGTGTAAGAACTAAAAAAATGTCCCCCAAATAGCTGGTTCCAAATTAAATCCAATTCCAACAGCATCACAAATCTTGTGTGGCTTGTTTTATTTTCTTTTTCTTCCTCAAAAGAACTTTTGCTTCAAGTGACCCCACAGCACAAACCTGTGTCACAGCCACAGAGAGAACATGAAGAACTGTCAGGGAACACACAAGCTCACAGTCTGTATCTTTCAAAGAAACTGGAGAAAATATAATGCTATGAGGTCAAACGCCTCTATTCTGACACCTTTAAACTTCTACTTTGGGAAGCCAAATCAATTTCTCATTAAAAATGTAGAGCTAAACCACACAGGAGCTAATTACAACCCAGCCATTATGCAATGAGTGGTGGTAGTACCATGCCATCAGCAGAGCTGACTCCAGCCATTCTGACCCGAATGAAATTGCACCCACAGAGAACTATCCAAGTTATCTTCTTGCACGTTTTACCCAACTGTTTACCAAGAACCCAAAAGTTGAGATTGGTTATGTATTTGACATAGACAATACAGAACAGCAAGACAAAATGCATTTCAAAAGACCAGAACAAAGCATAACTCCAGCCTCTTCACCCATCACAAATGGCTATTTGTGAACTAGTTCATAAGTGAAGCCTTGTCCATTGTAACATGCAGGACTTAGTGATTTTACACAGGCAGTTTTCAAGTGCTGCATCACACAGACCACAGACACCATTTACTGAAGGGACACCTGGATCTGAAAACCAAGAAGGAAGAATGGTTTCCCTGGGGGAAAAACTTAACCTTTAGTGTAGACAGAAACTACTACACAGCCATGACTCACACCTGGCACACACAGAGAGCCAGGTTCCTTTACCTCAGTGCAAACCTGACCATGCCTCGAGTGTTGGACCTCCACCAAACCAAAGATCCCATATCAAGCATTCCATGTCTACAAAGAGATTGATTAACCAAAGGGTGAAGAGCCAACTGCATCAGGCAAGGAAGGGGCTTAGGGGCAGCCATGCACACCCACAAGCCCGAGACTGCCAGGACAGCTCTCGTGGCACAACGTGCAGCATCAGCTTCCACAACCACAAGCACGTTGATGAAACTCATCTGAAAGCTTCCAAATACCAAAACAGTCAACGTGCAACCTTGAAAATAGGCAGACCTGAAGCTTTATTCTGCAAAAAATCTCTTAGATCAGTGTACTGCAGGTACCTGCACACTTACTAATTTCAGGAGAAGAATCCACAGTGGCAGATCAAAATAGAAAATCATTTTACAATATTCAAATGCTGGCTCCAGCTGCACACTGGCAGAAGCGCAGTGATGTGCCTGCTGCCTTTAGACTAGGAGACATGTGAGGGGAGTAGCTTGGGCCAAAGAAATACAAAAATTAAGCAAGTTACTAGGATGGAAAAGGACTTTGAGATTGCTGTGACACCATTTTGAAATGGCTGCTGCTCTTAGACAACACACAGCAGGCATTATTTACTACACTCCACGTAACTCCCAGAGATGGTACAAAAGCTTAAAGTAAAAACAGCCGCTGAGTTAGATCACGAATATAAACTGAACTGACATTAAAGTAAGTTTTTTTTTTCCTATCAAGTATGGCTGACATGTTTTATATGTCTCACTCTATTTAAAAGCTGTCTACTGCAAGACTTCTTTCCACTGAAATCAACAAACTGAAGTACTGAGTAAGTCTACAGCCATCTACAAAAGGCATGAATTGTGTAACAAGAAACTGATCCCTTATTACAAATTGTTCTCCCACATATGCTCGTGTTCCTAAACCCATAAATCTTCATTATACTGCTGCTGCAACTGTTTGGTTTATCTCCTACAGGCAGCAACTGTCAAATATGCAGTACATGCTGACACATTTTGCAATTTTGAGCTACTTAACTACTCAGCTCCTGTGAATACACCGTCATGGCAAATGGTAAGCAGTGAGAAAGTACAACACACAGATTTTTTCTCAGCTGAAGTTTTAAAATAAATTTTTCATCTGAAAGAAAATTATCTCAGTTCTAGCAAAATTCTGGCCATCTGGAGCCTCACTTATTACTTAATAAGAAAGCTAACGAGCCAAGCAAGATGGGTCCCCAAGCATTTTCCTGCTCTGGAATTGCTTGGTAACAAACTTTGGGTTTTCTCATCTTCTTGAATAACTTACGAATGCATATAAAACGTCATGGAATGTTGAAGAAATTTCAAGTAGAAGCCTTGGGTGTTATGTATCTAACAGCTATTTTGGCTTTCAAGAATAATCTGAGAATTAGCTTTTGGGAGGCTTATATAGCAGAAAAAACCCCAAACCCAAAAGCTGCTCATACACTGAAATTCCTCCTGAGCTCCCAAGAGCAGCTCTTTGAGGGTGCCCCTCTGTAGGCATGTGAGAAATTGACCTTGGACTGCCAAATCACAAACTGAGCTCCATACTGTGTGAAACCAACCAGTCCCTTAAAAATGTCAACATGTATTTTTTTTACGTCATTTTATTTGTCAACCACTGAAAGAAAAAAAGGAGTATACACAAGTCAAATACACAGGCAATGCACTAGAAACAAGACAAGTTACAGAAGATTCAAAAATAAATTTAAAATATTGCCAAGTAATCTCATGAAGAATAACCTTCTCACTCCTCCATTACAAGTTTAGTAGATTCAAATGATGCCACCTCAGAGGAAAGGCACCACGAGACCACTTTCCCTCGTGCACACCAAGTGCAACACAGAGCAGCTCACCAGGAAGAGCTGTCCCATATCTGACCTTGAGAACAAAGGGACTTCATTTCCACCCACATGACAAACTCATCACACCCCAGTGCAGGGTCAGTGCACCTTCCATGTGAGGTGAGCCAGCCTGCAGGTCCCTGAGGATAAGCCCTGCTGCAGTGCCCAGACCACTGAGGGCACTGCCTGCAAACTGTCTCTGCCTGATGGGATCTACAGAGGCCATGGATTTCAAAGAACTGTGTCCAACACCTTTTGGCAGTATTCAATTCAAAGGAAAAATTCAATAAAGCAATTAACACCAGAAGGACAATGTCAGAATTACCATACACTCATCAATCCTTCTAGTCTTATATGAAAACCCCTCCAGATTTAAGAAGCAAACAAGTTCTCTGTGCTGATTCCTGAGAACTTTTAAGGCAACATAATACTGCAATTAAAGCACATGAACTTTAAATGTTCTTATTTATTTTTAATTAGAAAGCCCCTTCAATTACACAAATCTTCATTCTTTCAAATTAATATCAACAGCCTGAGTCCTGATCCTGAGAACTGATTCATTGAAGTGGCATTCCTCTCATACACTGTTGACTTGTGCAAGTATTTGCAAGATTCAGCCCTGAACTCACTACACAATTTACAGCTGCGTTCTCCATTTGTGAACAAACTTAACCTCTGAAGTCAGTAACACTTTGTTCTGTCATGTGCTATCATATTCTCTTCATTAAATGTGTAGCAAAACACATTTACATGTGTTAATCCACAGACAGGTGTGTATGCCAGGAAGAAGCAAGGAAGAGCTACCTGAAACCATGGCAACCTGGAAACAAGGAAAGGGAACACTGTACAGTGGGGCATGGTTATCCTCAAGATAAATACTAACACTAAACATTTAAGCTGTTTTCTACAGAATTATTTTCATGAACCTTGACCACTTTTGCAGCACCTCACATAAGGATCTAGAGGTACCTATTAATAAAATGAGGAGGGAGGAAACCTCTTCCATGCCAACAATGTCAAGATACCACCTTAAATACTATGTTGGGTGGAAGTGAACAGGAGATTGCACTAAAGATCACTCTTGCTCGTTTCTTGGAAAAAGGGAACAGTTGTTTCAAAGCAAATGCTACTGAGGACAAGGAAAAGAATGCTACCCAGTTGCAGCAGTAAATGTACCCTCTAATAGCCAAAAAGTAGCCTGACTTTTCCAAGAACACTACAATTAATATCCATATTCTTTAAGCATGGATCTGCTTTAAACACAGCCCAAGAGGTAGCACTGACTGCAGCAGGACAGAAACTTTCTTTGTGTTCTCCTAGGTCATCACAGTCAATTACACAGGCAAAGACTGCGCCTGAGTTGCAAAAGAAGCATTTTGGTATCTTCTCAATGTTTCTTATCAAATGCAGCCTCCGAAAGACCCCTTGTTGCTTCAAAACAAAGCCCAGAAAAGCAGGGAACACAAATATGTACGTGATTTAGAGACTTCTGTATCTATTAATATTAAACTAGGCAGGGGATTAATAAAATTACATTCAAGACACATACACCAGAAAAATGCACAATGGACAAAAAGTAAACTATTTGTTACACTATGACATACAGAAGTTGTTTGTAAATTCTCAGGAAGAGTCAAGGGGCAAACATCTCTTGTTCAGTTTGCTAATCACTAAACACAACAGGTAAGGAACATTTTCACTGAGAACACTTTTTTGTATTTGTGTGTCCTGTAAGTCAAGACAAGCAGGTTGCAGTGACGTCAGCAGGCCATAACTCTGAAATTCATAAAAAGGAAATATACTTTTGTATCATCAGAAAGTTTGGAATTAACAGCACTAAGAGATTAAAACGTAGTTATAAGAGATTCCAATCAAAGGTAGAAGTAACTGAAAAAAAAAAAAATCAGTATCAGTAGTTAAACCAACTATATTAAAAACCCACCCATGCTCATCCTGCAGGCACAGCCATGGAAAAACCCTCTCCTAACTGAAGGTCTGTTGCTGCTGCTGCTCCCTAAAACAGTTTTCAGACTAATACCCCTATGTAGAAACATGGCATAAGGACAATGAGTGGAGAACAGTTGATGGCACACCTGGGATTGCCACTAAAGCACAGGCTGGATAAGGTTAGAGAGAAGAAAAGTTGCTTCTCTCTCGTATACATTGTAACACCCCCATGAAGACCTCAGGGAATGGAAAGAAAATTAATTTCTTGTGCTCCACCCTGGTGCTGTGAGGTGTTTGTACAAGCTCAGGGTTCTTGGAAATGGAAGTCATTTCAGGGGAATTCAGTTCTCAAGTACTGGAACACTCCAGTCTTGAAAGTCAGCCAGTTGTTCTGTGGATCAAGAAGTGACATCTCTAACACACCATTAACATCCCTCCACGGTATCTTCAGCTTTTGTTCACAGTTTCCTTGGTTTACATCCCATGGCCTACATTCACTTCATGAAAACAAGTCCAATATGTCAGCATCCTTCTTTTGCTTTCTGTTCCCTCTCCTCGTCATGTATAAGGAGACAGCCAAAAACAAGTGCCAGGTCAGGATTTACTACTTCAAAATACAATTTCTAACAAAAGCTGAAACTCATGTTTCTAATGCAGACTACCTTATTCCTTGGAATGTTTTGGGTAATGTTCTATAAAAAACTGATCACACGCAACTGAGGAAATACTAGTTTCTTCACAAATTTCTATCTTTAAGCAAATTCTTCTGCAATTACTATAAAACATACGCAACTTGAAATAATTTTTTAAATGGTACGAAGTTACAGATGGAGGCAGAAGATAAAAGACTAAATTTTAGTAGATATGATTTGCAAGCAGTGTTTCAGTCAAACCATTCCCCTGGTTTCACCCCAGCAGCACAGCTGTATTGCTTGAACAGCACTCTGCCTTCTCTGCAGCAGTGCTGGGAAGCTGCTGCTCTGGAGGCCACCCATGTCACACCCTCACCATGCCCTGCCATGATCCTCTGGCCAGGGCCAAATGAGTCCAGTTTGGGAACAGAAGGGCCCCATCAGCCCCCTCCTCTTCCTGCCTGCTGGCAGAGGGGGCTCTGAGGGCAGAGCCTTCAGCAGCTGCCCTGCTGCCACCTGATCTGCAGGGAAGGGCAGCAGCCCATGGAGACAAGGACCCAGTGCTCCCACGGGCCTGACCCAGTCCCTGTGTGTGGGAACACCCACGGGACCTCAAGCCCTGCGAGCTCCCCACTGCTCACACGAGTTCAGGAACTCATTGCAACAGGCAAGGCAAGAACTTCCGACTCCTCAGAAATGTGGCTCTATGGAGTTTATTGCTCAAAGCACTTTATAATCCTTCAATGAAATGTGCTATGAAGTGCAAAGTACTATTGCTAAGTCAAACTAAGATTCTTTTTCTTTTTTAAAAATACCTAGGAATTTCTCAGTGTTTCCCTAATAAATCAGTTATTTATAAAAATAAATACTGGGAGGACAAAAGGGACAATTCCCCCACAATTTTAGTAAACAAGTTTCATTTTTCCATGGTAAAATCTCTATTATCTTTCCAAAAAATATCAAAACACCTAAGAGAAATTGAGGGTGCATCAGAGCTGCTTATCACTCATCTACTTTATTGCCACAGCTAATGTATCACCAGAACTTCTAAATTTCACAGGTTTTTCTGAGAGGCCATATATCAGAAAGAGAATTTGGCAAAGACTTTGTGAAGAACAGTTTTCTAATAGTCAGTAATGACCCTTCGATAAATTTAAGGGGAAAATACTTGGATTTTTTCCATCTTTGATATTTTTAAACTTAAACCAGGTACCGGCCACATTTTGTCCCTCCCATTTCTACTGTGTTTCCAGTTTCATGTACTCAGACCAATGACACGTTTCAAAAGCTGGTGTACAACATCTTTATATACACTACAAATTCAGACTACCAGACTGAAGTCAGACATTGAATGTATAAATAACTTTGCAAACTATTTACAGGTTTTAAACTAATCAGGTTTCAAGCAACCAACACTCTTAAGGCAAATTCATTTGTATGACTGGCTGTCTGGCCTCTCAGCATTTCTGTCCCCTCCCCAATTCCCCTAAAATGACAGGCAAATAGGAAATTTAATTACCCCCTGCCCCTGTACTGACAGAATTTCCAGTAAGGAGAGATGATCTAACTACTTAGGAGCTTTCCTCAAAACAAGGAAAAATGCATAGAAATGCATTTCTGTGTCAAGAAAATCATTAAGGTGCATACTAAGAAGTGGAAGTTCTACCGCCTTATAACAACACAACTTTTGTATGCACATGACAAATGGGTTTGGGAATTTGGAGAAAGCATCAGTTTAAAGCTGTACAACCCTTTTTAGAACTATGCATTTATAAATTCACTAGAGATCTGAAGAGCTCAAAGGGATTTTCTCTTAGGGGTGACACTGTGCAATATAAAATGCTGCATGAAGCACACGTTTAACTACATTAGAATTTTTCTCTTACACCATATTGCTGTGCAAAATACTATTCACCACTTTAAGGGATTCTGCACATCTTATCAATCCTTAGGTTGGAATAAGAATTGGCCACTTCAAATAGTATCTTTTTGTTACAACATTGTGTTCCTAAGTGCAATCACAGTGCCATCCCTTTTGTCAATGCATGACTGAAGCAACCAAGCATATTCTGGTGAAGTACACAGGATTCACATACCAAACGTGCTCAGTGCCTTCCTGTAAGTCCCAATCATCACTTTGTTCTTAGTATTTTTCAATGCCCTGATTAGGTCTTTGTTTGGAAGTAATTAGCTACTGTGGTTTGAGGGATTTTGGAACAAAGCAGAGACTTTATACTGAATGCAGAGGTCATCTCCAACAGAGACAAAAGGTGGCAAATTATCGATTAGCTTTGTATTTAGAAGCATCCCTTGGTTCACTGCTAGGATTGCTCCAGTCGTCTGCTTCAGGTGTGGTCTTGTAGTGCCTCCATGCTGACTTATTAAAAACAGGAAGTCTTTCAAATGATTCACTTGAAAGGGCCTATGGGAAAACAAAAGCAATAATTAGGTATCACTGAAGATACAAGAGCAAAGTGATACTCTGGGGAGTTCTACAGTTACAACTTCTGTACCCAACAAGTGTCACAGTTATCCCAGTGTTACACCTCACAGCACTACTTTGAAAACACTTGAGCTGTGACTTGTAGCTCTAGTCATACTCAAAGTCCCAGTCAAAGTTAAAAGAAAATAATAGCATTGAAAAATAATTCCCTTCTTTCCAGGGAGTGGTGTCTACACCGATAGCAAGAAAAAGATTTTTGGTCAGAAACATTTTAGTGAGATTTGTCATGACATAGAGCAGACAGCTACTCCAACATTTCCCCTCCCCAATGCATTTGGGCTCTGCCAGCACACTGACCTGTGGTGGCTGACCCAGTTCAGTGCCCTGGGCCACCTTTTTCCTCTGAGAAAGGCCAGACCATTTTCCTCCACACATACATGCAGAGGGTGAAACCTTGCTATATACAGCAAGGCACAGTGACAGTGCAAAGCCAACAACCTGCATGAGCTATACACTCTGTTCTTTTAAACTCTCTGATGGAATTCAAGCAATGTCAACTTTTAGCCCCTGAGTAGCCCAGGCTCTCCCACAAAATGACAACAGGATCAATACAGTCTGTTGAATCAAGAATTGCATAGAATAGAACATATTTACTAGTCAGGAGTTGGCCATTAGTCTTCTCATTTCTATTGTGGCCAAAACTTAGAATCAAAAGGCATTAACCAAAATGACCTCTTGTCATAGTTCTTGGAAGATTCACCACGTATGGTAGATTAATAATGTGCAACAATCCAACACAGGGACTGAAAAAAAATCAAAGCAAACAAACTAGTATTCATGCCAGATTAACATATATAACCTTAGAGTTTAGGATTTTATATAACTGATTTAGGTAGAAGTGTCAAAGATAGCAAAAAAAATTTTGAAAACAAGCTGAAGAGTGAAAAGAACCTGCTACAAACAACCTGCACTGCATTACTAGTTTCTAAAAAGGTGAAATTCATACCTTCAAATAAATAACAGCATCTGAACCCACGCCTTCCATTGAGTAGAGTTTAAGGTCACCTTGAAAGTACCTTGCATACAGACGAGAAATTGGCAATCCATAGCCAAACCCAGCCTGCAAAAACAAGAAAACAAAAGGAAAACCATGATGAAAAGTTTAAAAAGTGCAACAGATCTTTGTGTTAATTTACAAAAGAAAGGATACCTAAAGCATTCCTGAAGCATTCCTTTATTTCGCAGCTTATACTCTTAAGTCCATATTCAGCCTTTTGAGCAAGCTACTTTTTTCCTGTGCATTAGTTTTTAGTACAAAAAGGGCTGAGTCCTTTGCTAGAACTCTCTTGTCCATTTGCATTTCCTCAGGGAGGTGCAGCATACCACATCTGCTGCCTGCAACCAGCAAAACAAACCAATGCTCTACACAGCTTCCTCACTGTGATCACCATTGCTACAGTATTGCATTCTTTCTTTGGTAAAAATCAGAGTTTTGACAGCGCATTTTTTCTCCCCCAAGTCTGTGATTATTATCTTAAATGTCTCCACACTCGGGAGACTACACAAGAAAGCCAGAGATAACTCTTGTCTGCTTCATCTAGGTCACACTATTAAGTGACTGCTGATGCCACTGTGCCACAGAGTCCTTCAGAAGAACACAGAGACAAGGCAAAGTGATAAAAAAATTGAAAAATTGAAAAAAGGTAAGGCAAATTATCCTGTTTAACAAAAGACCAGGTTTCCACAGCACTGAATGATCTCCTGAGGACTGAGACACAGTACGGTCCAACACAATTTTGAAAGCATAATGAACTTGATGGGTACAAAGTTCAGATTTTAAATTGACAAAACTAATATTTGTAACCATGCCTGCAACAAGATCAATCAGTTGGCAACTCTTCCAACCCTCTCTTGTCAGAAAAGTTGTAAGAAAACCCTCCAAGTCTCTCTCACTGGAGCCAGGGAATAAGATTTTGCTCAAAAAATGACTCTTTCAGATGACTGGCTATGTGTTGAGAACCACAGTGGTTGGTTATGCACCCAAATCCCACCCGAATTTTTCAGGACTATCCAGTGCAATAAAGGAATTATTCCAAACACACAAGCATTTGGAAAAAAACTGCAAATATATACAAGGCAAGGTAGTATGGGTGGACTACGAGAAAAATGAGACACTTGAAGCTTTCAGAAAACCAGTAAATTTGTTCCAAAATAGTATTTCTACAAAAGCAATCTGACAGAGCAGTGATAAACATGCCCTGAATTCTATAAACAAAAGCCTAAAATGATACAAAAATGAGAATGCTAAGAAGGATTTGCAAGCATTATATACAGTTAATATGTGGTATCACTTATAAAAAATCCCTTGAGGGAAAAGTGAACATTAAAGAACTTGTACTACAGTGTCCATCACAAATTCTCTTGCTGTCTCCTATTGTCTACTACAATATCTTTTGGCCTTTTCTGCCTTGTTTTTACAGAATTCTAAATTAACTATTAGATTGGTTTACAGTTGCTCACTCCGTTCTTCTGAACAAAATGAGAAACAGAAATGCCAAATCTGCCTTTTTCACGCCGCTTGTCATAGTCCTGAGTGTCCATTAACAGAGTTAAAGCAGTTGCTTAGCTGCACTTTTCCCAACATCATGTTTTAAATTGCTCAAAGAGAAATTTCCTCTCCCACTAGACACATATGCCTCACTTCCAAACACCTGGCCTTGAAACTTGAGAGACTTTTTCTTAACCTCTAAAAATTTGATTTGACTGTCTTAGAAAGAACTAAAAAAATATCAAAAGCTGACTTTCTTTTTTGGAGAGTGGACAATAAATAGATTACAGAAATTATAAAGCACAGTGACTAAAAGGGAACTTGTGGACAGTCCATACCTCAAGGTCCAGCTCAAATAAAGGGCAATATCAAATAATACTGAAAACATTTTATATTTTCCTCACTCCAGAACTACCCCTCCTTAAAACTCAGCTTCTGTTTGTCTCTTGTTCCTTTATGATCTGTGCTAGCCCACATCATTATTTCATACAACCCTCTTTCAAACATTTCCTGTCAGCCTCTCTGTGCACTGCCTTTAGGGTGCTTTCCAAACCAGGTAACTTACAAGACATACAGAGACAAGAGACCCCAGATAAGCATCTTGTTAAATGCTTGCCTTGAAAAGCTTCTATTTTGCAAAAGATAATTAACAGGAGGTGTTTACTACATAGATCTGTGTTTGACCTAGAGGACAGAATAGTCCACGATTGCACATGTGCCTTGAGAAAGGAAAAGCTCCTTAGAGCAAATTTATCATTAAATGTTAGGGCATGCATTAAACAAATAGGAAGTTATTACATTTCTGTGTTATTAGCATCAACAGATTTAAATTAAAACTAATTTAAGCCACGTTTCTCCCATTATAAACAAATGCTGTCAGAGAGAACCATTAAATTCCCTAAGAAAACCTACTATCATTAAACATGACCATGTCTTTTAATGTGTACTCTATGTGCAGTGCAGATGAACCTAAGACCTGCTAGAATCTGAATGCTGCCATGGTAACAAACGTTCTCAGCAGGATTTAAACAACATTTGCAATGAGAGGCAGCAAAAATTTTCCCCAATCAACAGAAGAATAACTCTCTTCCACTGCCCAATTCCATGAATGTTTCATAAACTAGACAGGGGATGGTATAACAAGGGGAAGAAATGCTAGAACAGAAAAATATGTCTATTTACACTGCACCTCAGCTTAGCTTAGAATATTACCCAAGTCAGGGATGACACACTACCAACCTTCTGCAGCACCGTAATTCTTTAGTGGTTTCATCTTCAGCACTAAACATTAAAGAAATTCCTTCTGTATGGACAACAAAGAGGATTTATATGGAACCTTTCTGCTGAAGGATTTTTATTTCCAGACCAACATACAGAGCATTTAATAATTGTTTTTACAACTGGATCTGGGCCATAATACGTAACTTGTCAAACTTCACTGCTAAGACCTTCTTCCTCTTAGAGGCAAGATATGGCACAGACTCCCAGTTTGACATCTTTCTTTTTGCACACACATATAAAAAACAGAGCTGAACAGCTTTTCTCAGCATTCAGTCTTGTGCAGGCATTGGTCAGGCTCACAGGGCAAAAGCTGCCAGACTCACAAAAGAGGGGGATCCTTTGTAGGTTTGAATACAGTAGCATAGACTGGGAAAGGAAAATAAAGCCTGAAAATGGGATACAGAAGAAGAATTCCAAGGATAAATGCCATAGAATCAAAGTAAGCAGTTCTGAAGATGAGGAAATAAACATAACAACACATTGCTAAAGATGCACTGGCAAAAGAAAAAAGTATAGTGTCAGTCCTAAGATGAACACATTTTACAATCAGAGCTACAAAGGAAGAGACAGTTTAATAGTGAATACAACTGGTAATCAAGGTATAAGTTTATCCTGAGAACAAGTTTCAGGAACTCCTTGTAGTCTGATATGGTAAATTGCTGATCAAAAGTGAGACAGAACGAGGGTAGATTATGCATCAAGAGAGATTCTACCATTTGTGAAAAAGAAAAAAGCTTGTATGTGAATTAAGGCCTGTTCCCTCTCACTCATCACATTCAAGAAGATTTTCTACGAAAAAGCAGAAGTTTGAAACATAACACTCAGATGTGCTGTAGAGGTAGGAGCTGTGAAGGATCAGTACCAAGTCAGTGCAGACACAGGACTGGGCTTCCCACAGTGCAAAGGGGTAAACCCAGGGCAATGCACTGCCATGCCACAATGGTACCCACTGTGGACCAAAGCAGCACCATAAAGACTTTCTGCTTAGAAGCTAAGAGGAAATTTATTACCTCTGAGTCACTCTGAACTGATTTTACCCTTAGTTTACTTAGTTAAATATTTTATATCCAAAACAGTCATGTGGACAAGAGGGAACAGCCCCAAGCTGTGCCAGGGAGGTTCAGGTTGGACATCAGGAAGAATCTCTTCAACTGCAAGGTTTGTCAGGAATTGAAACTGGCAGGTCAGGGAAGTACTGGAGTCAGTCACCATCCCTGGAAGCAATCAGGAACAACTGGACATGGCACTTTGCTGTGGTTTAATCCACATGGAGGTGTTTGGTCAAAGGTTGGACTTGATCTTGGGAAGTCATTTCCACTCTTAATGATCCTGTGATTCCATGCTCTGCCCCACATCCTATTATCCATCTGAAGGCACTTGAAGCACAGCAGTATCAGTAGGGGAGAAAAAAACCCAACCACTTAGGAACATGCTAGATGAGAATGCTCCTAAGCAGGGAGAGGAAATTTCTTAGAGAATCAAATTCTCAACAAGCTTAGAGATAAAGGATTACATCAGAAGCAACAGAGATGAGAAGAGGCAAAATACAGTATCTGTATTAATCCACTTACTGAAAACCAGTCAAGTGGAACAGTAGCTATACAGTTTTTATCACAATGAGCCAATAGGCAATTTAATAAAACAATTTTGAAATAGTATTTTAATTTTTTTAAAAATCATGCTTGCTGAAAGAATCTATACATTCAACTGAAATAATTTCCCTGCCTAAAAGAAAATATGGGGAATTATTTTTTGTTTGAAATATGGTGCATCTCAGAAAGGAGTATCACATAAGATATTCCCAATTAAATAGGAATATACCAAATATGTTCATACCACATGCAGGTTCAGGAATGTATTTTGATGTGTTTTTACAATCCATAACTTACAGTAAAATGATCTTCAAGTCTCAGTATAAGCTTGTGCATTGCCAGAAGGTGGTTCTCAAGTGCTGAGCAGCATGGCTCAGCTTTTTAATACATTTATGATAGGAAACTTAGATTAACAGTAATTTATACACCAAAGAGGAGCTCATTAGGTCATTCACCTGCTCAGTAATACAGCACTAAAGATCCTGCCCATTAACCTGTGAAAACACTGTGCTTATGCAGGTTTTTTATGCTTGTTACCAAGAATGTAATTTTCTATTCTGTAGACTAAGTGATGATAACAGAATTCATTTTCTCCTGTTCTACCTGGACAGACTTGCTAATGATAAATCATTTCCTCAATGGAAAATCTGATCCAGCAGATTGCAGTGAAGAGAAATGTAAAATCAGAGTGGTGCAAAGGGACATTTAAATACATATTTCAATTGCTTACCAAAGGCACAGCCCTCGAGGGCTCCAGACTGGGCCTGGGTGCTGTTGAGTACATGTAGTTAAACAATCTGTCTATTTTTCTTAGAGGTACACCTCCACCTTGGTCACTTATCTAAGGAATGAAAATTGAAGAGTTTTAAACATTAGGTTCTGAAAAACAACCCCCACAAAATATCAAGAAGCATTATCTAAATTACTTTAGAAATATTAAAGGAGCAGTTAGGCTGTCTGCTTTGGAGAAAAGAAGGCTGGAAGTGACCTTGCCATGGTCTCCAGCTTCCTGAGGAGGGAAGTGCTGATCTCATCTCCCTGGATCCAGTGATGGGACATGTGGGAACAGTTCAAAGTTGCAACATCAAGGGAGGTTTAGAGTGGACAACAAGAAGCAATTCTGTATGGGAAGGGTGGTGAAAGAGCAGAACAGGTTTCCTGGAGAGATGGCCAATGGCCAAGATGCATTTTCACACTCCCCCTCACAAACAGCCTTTGACTACTGGTCAGCCCTGAAGTGGTCAAGCAGTTGGACAAGACTTTCCTTGTAGGTCCTTCCCAAATGAAAATATTCTAATGAATATGAAGCAGGTGATACAATAATTAATTTGCTTTTTCAAATTAAAAGTCATAATACTCTAAACCTAGCAGGTTTGCAAGCTGTGTATTATTTTTAGGCATTTACCTTAATAGATAGATCTTCTTTCCCCAAAGTGACTAAGGTTTTGATTGATGGACAGGCTTCTTTCTTACCTTCATGCAATTCCACTGTAGCTCTCATTGAATTCTGAAGATTAAAGAAAATACAGTCTCTTTGATTCTAAGTTTAACATATAAGCTTTTTATGACAAATTATAACTTGAATTTGTTTTGTAGCATCTACTCTGTCCTACAGTTGTGTACAAGATAGAAAAGGCTGTATTTAACACAAATTTAAGTGCCATCAAGTCAATGAAATCCTCAGTAAATTTTTACATTACAACTTGTTATATATAACTTTTATTCATTTGATATAGTCAGAGAAAAGAAAGAAAGATTTTTTTTTCTCCTCGTGTGAAATCAAGTAAATATATCTTCAGAATGAAAACATCCTTCACCTCCATCATGCACCACACCAACAGTGATGTTCACCACAGAAAGCTAGTTTTCATTTTCTCAGCCTGGGTCACAATTTATAAGTTATCATATGCCAATCTGATTTCATGTTAACAGAGTTCCCACTGCCAGTCCCTCCCAGTTCTTTACAGTTACAACTTACTGGCTTCAGCCTGTTTCATGACTTGTACTCAAAACATACTCACATGTACCATACAAATCTCATCTGTTCTGCCTCAAAACTTATGTTACAAATGGCAAAATGGGAGAAGACTTAAATAAACATAATTGACAAATGTCAGAAATCAAACCCCCAAAAATGTTACTTTGAAAAAGTTTCTCTCTGGTGAAATACAAGGTTTCCCCTCAATTTCTGGTGTTCAGCTGCACCAGTTCAGAGACCTTCTCTCTCATTTCAAACCATATAACAGCACTCACATGTTCCATTTTCACTCTTGTTCCAATTATTCAGAAAACACAAAATCAAAACAAAGAATATCATCTACACTATTCAAAGATACAGGGTCTGTTTTCACAATAAAGACACTGGTCCTAACCAGCCCTCAAATATGCAATAAAGAAGCAAGCTCATAAAAACTGCAAGACTATGAATATTCTGTAACTGCCAAACTAGAATGTCATGAGTGTTCTAAGTTAAACAAAAAAGCTACAAAAGCACAACAGAAGTGGGAAACCAGGCAGTTTTTAAGTACACAAGGTCATAAGAGAGAGAGTTGAAGTTTGGCTTTTAAACCAGCAAAGAGTGTTTGAAACTTAAAATAAGTTTAAGAAAGGAAAACTGAAAAAACATTTAAGAGCTGTAACTGAAAGGAATCTCATTTTTAACAGTGATAGAGTCACAAAACTCTCCCAAATATTAACAAGTGTAACCTACCTTGAATAATTCAAATAACATATGAAACAAATGAGAAGGTACATAGACTACTTGTATAGGCTTGTTTGGAGCTTTAGCTAAAAAAAGAAATAAAAATGTCAAATTATTTTTTTTCAAAACAGTATTTTGTAGCATTGCCCTTTACTAGATTAACATGAACATGTAGGCACAGACAAGTGTGTAACCATGTTTTAATTTTCCTATGAAAATTAGTTCCATGAAGTAAAACCAAATTTTAGTCACTAGCTTTCTGCTATTCACCAGAAAGAACACATTATAATTATGATCTTCAAATCCATCCAGTCAGCAGACTTTGTTTAGATATGAAGCTTCACTAAGCAGTGGTAGGTTTCATAGAACAGTGCACATTAACCAAGAAAACTTTCCTACTTATGTGGGTAACTTTCACATGCTCATATACTATTTAAGCATAATATTTGCTGCACAAAAAGATTCCTAAAGAAAAACTCACTGTTTAAATGTTCTAAAAACTACTACATACTCTCCCTCCATTAAAACACACAAAATGTAAGTATTCATAAAAATTTTCAAATATACTTCAAACAATATCAGAGCTTCCATATTCCAAACCACCACTGAATTGTTTGTCCTCTGCTGTCCCACTGTGAGTGTTTCAGCAGAGGGGTATGGCTTGGCACAGCTCTGAATGCCAGAGTGCTCATTGATTGCTTGGGCAGGAAATAATACAGCTGCATTTAATACATTCCAGGACAGTTCTAGTGCTGAAGATGGAGTCATCCCTGAAAATTCAAGTATCTACTGGAATAAAATTATGCAGTGACAGAGAGTCAGACTGAGCAGCAGTTCAGACTGAAGGGAAGTCTCAAATTGTCTCTTCATAAATTCCAGGAAGATATAAATATGCACAAAGAACATGACTGGAGTCAACTTAATTCTTTTTGGCACTGAGGGCTGGTAATAATACCAGTCATTATTTTCAGAGACATTGTAGTGAAAACTCCTTGGAAAAGGAGAAGACCAAAGCAATGCTCTGCAAGGCAACTTGATATTTTCTTTTATTAACTTTGTCTGTTCATACTCCCATTCCCTTATGCCTCACCTAAACCAAGGCAAACTGACTCACACTTGTTTGAGAGAGAGATAGAAAATGAGTTATTGTTGCTCTTGTGAGGTAATTGTTGCTTTCCTCATTTTGATAATAAGCTGATTTAAAGGAAACAGGTAATTCTTTATTCACTTTTTTTTCAGTTCCAGCAATTTGCTTTCTCTACTGTTGGATCTTTTTACTTATGCCTTCAGATGAATTTTGCATTGATTGATTCCTCTGCTGCAACACTCAGTACTTTTATCTCTAGGATCACTCGGTTTAAAAGGGGAAGGTCAGGTCCTTTGGATTTGGTAGAGATGGGTGGCAATGCATCACTGCTGACAGTATCACCTTGTGTAGAGAAATATTTTTACACTACTCAGTAGTACTGTGAGCAACACATATTCCATTTATCACACTCTCCCATTGAGTGTTACTTATTTCTGAGACTTTTGCAATTCTTCTGCTGAGGTTTGGAACCATCTTAGTCTTATGTTTGGCTGCTGTCCAAAATCTGAGAGAGGATCACTCAGGAAATTTTTTTAACTTAAAAAAAAAAAAAAGCTCCCTTTTGTCAATAAAATAATGAACAAAAAGCAGTCAATATGCTGACAAGGACTGTCTCATCAGTTTTGTGTCATCCAATTTTCATCTCTGCAATCAACTTGAAACAGATTTACAGATTTTCATGTGAGAAGTTTATGTTAGGACTTGAAACAGACTACTTAATAAAAATCCCAATTTTGCCATCTTACACAGAAGGGCTCACCACTCTGCTGAGAGTGCCAGTGGAATTCACGGGTTTATAAGCACACTTCAGAATGAAACAAGTTTCAGTTCTGTTAGAAGATTAAGAAGGCAGGCATGTTTCCTTCTCAGTTATGAGGAGTCTTGGTTTATTTTTTTTAAAGTGATAGTGAATTTAGGAGATAGAACTCTTCCTTCAGCATAAAGAAGGAAACATCATGATGATAAACTAATAATTCAGATACCAGAAATTAGTTTTCTTACATACATCAGTTAAATTGATTTCATAATTACCATTGAATTCTTCAACTTCCAGATCAGGTGCCATTGTATAGTACTGTTCACATAACATCTTAGCTGTTTCATAAGCATCTACAAAACAGAAAAAACACTAATTTATGAAAATCTTCTAGCAATGATCAGCAGTGTTCATCCTTCCTGTAAAAGACCACAAACAGAACACTCACTCTGAGCACTAGTTTACAAGCATGAAGCTGGTATTCAATCTAATCCTTTTTTCTCTGTACACTCATAGCCCAGTTGAAAGGGAAAACTCTATCTAAAGCTCTACAAAGAAAAGCCCAGTACTGGAGAGAAGCTATTTTTCTTCTTTGTTCGGGGTTTGAAAAACAGAAGGATATAATCTTAGGCTGACCATAAAACCTACTTGCTTTTATTTCATAATCACAATTTAATACCTGTTCTTTCCATCTCCAATAAAAAAGGATGACATTGCAGTCATAAATTCAGGTTTCCCAAACACAATATTGTTTACAATACTTTCAAGATCTTTTGGGGGAAAAGCTGGATAAGATTCTTAATTCCTTCCCGTTGAACCAAAAATTACTCCCCCTGAAAATACTTCCCCATAGCCCAAATCACGTATTGTTGAAACACAGGTAGAAAGTTTAAGTTACCCTTTGTCACTAGTGGTGGCCCCCAAGGTTCAACACTGGGCCCAGTATTGTTTAACTCATTCATCAGTGATGTGGAGGAAGGGGCAGAGGCTCCTCAGTGAATTCACTGATGGCACAGAGCTGGGAGGAGTGGCTGAAACCCCCAGAGCTGTGCAGCCCTTCAGAAGGGCTTGACAGGCTGGAGAAATGGGCAGAGGAATGGTCTGGAATTCAGCAAAGGCAAATGCAGGGTCCTGCCCTGGGGAAGGACAACCCCAGGCACCTGCACAGGCTGGGGCCAACCTGCTGGAAAGCAGCTCTGCAGAGAAGGGCCTGGGGGTCCTGGTGGACAATGAGCTGCCCATGAGCCAGCAGTGCCCTGGGGGCCAGGAGGGCCCAGGGATCCTGGGGACATCAGGGAGAGCATTGCCAGCAGGGCAGGGAGGGGATCCTGCCCCTCCACTCAGCCCCACTGAGCTGTGTCTGCAGTGCTGTGTCCAGTTCTGGGCTCCTCAGGACAAGAGAGACATGGAGACACTGGAGTGGGTCCAGTGGAACACTGGAATATGATTAAGGGACCCGAGCATCTCTCTAACGAGAAGAGACTGAGGGAGTTGGGCCTGTTCAGCCCTGAGAAGAGAAAACAGAGCAGGGAGCTCATCAATGCCTAAGAATATCTGAGGAGATGCCAAGAGGATGGAGCCTTTTGGAGGGATCTTTTCTGTGATGCTGAGCAATAGGACCACAGGCAGGAATTGATGCACAGGAAGTTCCACCTGAACATGAGAAAGAATTTCTTCCCTGTGCAGTGACTGAGCACTGACACAGATTGCCCAGAGAGGGTGTGGAGTCTCCCTCACTGGAGATGTTCAAGAACCATCTAGACACAATCCTGTGCCATGTGCTCTGGGATGGCCCTGCTTGAGCAGGGAGGGAGGCTGGATCACATGACTCGCTGTGCTCCCTTCCAACCTGACCCATTCTGCAATTCTGTATTTGAAAGATTTCTTACTGGTTTCTTAGCAAATCTGGGTCAAACAGTCTGAGTGCCATCTAACATTTCACCTTCCTCTAAAAGCCAACTCTTTGGCAGAGTCCTAAGACTGCGAAAGAGACTGTGAAGTTCAAAGCATGCTTCACGGTGTGGATGGAGATTAAGTAGCAATAACAGTGAGGGATCTATTGGTAAATGTAAAATCCTGATTACAGGAAAAAATTTGAATTCACTGTCAGCCCAGAAGTCTTATGCAGGACAGCTAGCAAGACAGAGACAGCCACCTCAGGCAGCACAGACACAACACTTGGTGTAGCTGCTTGAAGGAAGAAGTGGCAGTTTAAATCATTTCTTCATTGTTTGAAGGGCATACAGGGCTTATAGCTGCGACATACAGTACCAAAATCAACATTTTTAACTAATAAACTGCTCAGAATGCTGCCTGTGAACCAGAACATTTGGGAGCTAGGACAGCATCTAGAACATAAATTAACCCCTCCACCAATTCTACAAGGAAAAGGCTTCAATCACCTTGACTCCTTGACAGGACTATACAGTCCCTGTCTTGAAGGACATTTTCTTTCTTTGAAAGGCAACACTGGACACTGTTTGCTATGCCCTTGTTTGGTCAGTGTTGTGTACAATCTATTTTAGCTACTTGCTCGAAAGCTGGACTTAGCACCTTCTGACACTATGCACTCCCCTGTCCAAGGCAGCAACTGTGAATCTGATGATCAAAATTCATTCAAATATTGCTATTAGAAGGCAAAGCTAAATAAACAACATAGCTCTAACATATAAAATGCTGAGATCAAAGTGGAATAAGGTCAATCAAAAGAAAAAAAAGCTGCTGAAAAAGGCCACCTTAGGAGCCAAGAAGAGCTAGAAAAAAAGCTGTAAGAGAGCTGTAAAAATCATTACAAAGTGAGCTATCATACAGGTCAGACCTAGAGATAAGAAAGGCTTCCCTCTCTCTTCACCAAAGGCTGAGAAAAAGTGAAGGGGAGAAGCACATTCTTCCCACCCTTCGCAGCTGCACAAACAGCAGCCAGGGACACAGCCTGGAATGCTCTCCTACAGCAAGACCTGCATTTGCAAACAGACACACCCAGACTGTGAACCTTCGATGGAGAAGTTCTTGAAGCAGCCAGCATTGCCTCATGCCTCCTTGCTAACATTCTGAAAGCATGAAAACCTTCACAACACACAGCAAACAGGACTTCTAGTGTGACTGTGCCAGATCAGTCGGGTACAACCATCACATCCGTGCCTTCTGCAGCAGACAGAATCAGCTGTGGTATGATCAGATGACAGAGCCAAGTGGAGTTTCACTGGGATATCTGTACACCTGAGCACATTTTACTGAAAGGCCTAGCTAAACAAAACTAAGCAAAATGGAAATTTCACTTACTCTCAGTTTTCTGTAATACCAGCATGTGATACAAATGCAGGACATGAGAACCTCTAAGTATTTCAGAAAGAAAATATCTAAAGTTTAACAAAACATTTAGACACTTCATCTGATATTTAAAAGTACAAATACTAAAAATCAAATTGCTTTCTTAGTTCTGTTAACAGACCAAAAATTTCTCTCTTCTCAATAATGAAGATATTAGAAAGTCTCAGTAAGCCCAGGGCTTTATTGTGAGCAGAACTTTCATTTAATAAAACAAGAAAAGAAATTGATTTAAATCACTTTCAGTTTCCTGTATCTCAATAAAATCCTTCTGAATATTTTAAGTTGGGAGATTTCAGTTACAAAAATATTAACTTCATCTTACCTTTAACCACCTCTGCCACATCACAATTAGGATCAATACTTCCAATATGTTTGGGATGAGCAGGATTAATATCTCCACCAAACAGAAGTGCTAAAATAAAAAAGAAATGGTAGTAAATTATTTATTACCCTTGAGGAAGGCCTGAAAGTTTCAATTTGATGGTATCTGAGACTTATTGGATACTGCATCATTTTGTAAAAAGATACTCCAGAAAATTGCCAGAATCCTCATTTAAGAAGACCACTTGTCTAACTGCTCATCTTCCCTCCCTTTTTTTAAAATTTCAGTTTTTACAGTTAAGACTATTTAAAACAGAACTTGTGATATGTGAGGGTTAAGGTGAAAACCTAAATTTCAAAGCAGATTATAAAAAATTAGACAAAATTAAAATGTAAACCACTTCATTCATACCATTATGTCAGAACAGAAGCATTCACAACAATGAAAACATTACAGTAAAAAGGACTGTGGAACTGTAAGGCATCATTAAAAGCCTTTTACACTCACCTAAGCTGCAATTTCACAGCTGGCACAGAGGTCTCACTCACTCACTCGACTTTCTCCCTGGATCTCAGCAGTATGATCCCCACTCCCTCTTTGTACAAGGGTCTGGTACTCACCAAACCCTTCACCAAGAGTTTAAAGGAGACTCTCAAAGAAGTAGAAAGGTTTTGAACTTTATTTCAGGAGTGTTTTCCTGCCATTTTAGCAAGTTAGTGAGCTCTGACATGAAGCAGGTGCAGCATGAGGTGAGCAAAAGTCTATATCTGAAAGCTTTTCCTACCCTGGGCACAGCAAGCTCACACACTGGGCACTGTGTCCTGCAGAACAGTGCTGCAGGAAACAGTCTGCCAGCAATGTAGGAACAGAAATGCAAACTAATAGAACTTGGGTTTGCATTCTGCTTTCCAATTATCTTTTTCTTCAGTGCTTCAAGATTAGTATTTGCCATCACAGACGGACCACTAACACTGCTAACACACTGACATTATACAAGGTTAACTAAACTTTAAGCATCTACAAGCAGTTTTAAGCTCCAATCAGTTAGAGGAGGATCCATAGGAAAAGCTAGTTCAGTTCAATGAATCAAGTTTAATATTTTAGAGTAAGTGCAAATTATGCTAGCACTTAGCCCAAGAATTCTATTAGGACAATGTTTGTACTCTATTGCTAGAACTCTTCGATGAAAACCTTTTAACTTAGTTTTATGTCTGTCACCTCTCTGCCCAGGTGCAAGTAAAGAAAAAGCTGTACATTCATCTCATTTTGTATGCTTAGCCACATTCAAGTTATCTGTACATACACAGGAAGGCATTTGTTAGTCACATGAAAGGTTACTGGAAAGACACAACTTGTAGTAAAACACCTCATACTCCAGCATCCACATTATCTCTAGCGTACAACATTTTCTAAGAGCTCAGAAAAGCAGAATACTGAGCAGAGAATGAAGCTCTAGAGCTAAAAGGCACAAGACACACTAAAACAGACCAGAAGACTGTCCTTAACTTTACACAGATCATTTTCTGCATGGCTGCACATACTGGTTAATAGGAGCTGTGCAAGTAGCTCCCTTCACTCTGTAATACGAATATAAAAAAGTGAGTTTATTAGTAACAACAAATGAAACAGAACCTAATGACAAAGGATGACTAATTCCAGCATTTATCCATAAATAGGAAATAGGAAGTAAGGGAAGACAAGAGCTATAATTTAAAACTTTAGTCAGAAATACTTAACCTCTTTAGAAGGCAAGAAAGTCTAGATAATTTGCCAGAAAAAAAAATATGTATAGTACCCAATCTATTCAAAATTTACAGCATCTTTGCATTTCATTATGAAATAAACATGAGCTTTACAAACTATGATGAAAGCTTTGTGAGCAGGGAGATACAACTACTCTACTACTACCACCTAAAAATACTTCATGTATCCCTTCCCAAGCCATCTCAGCCAACAAGATGAAAAAGTGACAGCCACACTAAACAAAGACTGACAATTCTAAAAGAAAGCACACTGGTGTTTTGGATTCATTTCTGATCATTGTAAAGTATCAAATTAACCAGCTGCCAGTATATCTTTCGCCATAATTAGCACAGAATAGGCATGAGAAAGAAAAAAAATACAAAAGAAAGCTTTATCTTCAGATTTACAAGCAATAATTAATGAGTTTTCAAGGAAGAGAAAAGTAATTACTTACTGTGTTGGTTAATAAGCATACGGAAAGAGATGCGGTTGGTGTAGAACCTATCTAGAAAATACTGGATGTTACTGCTAACAAATGGATCAAAGCCATATTTTTCCTTGTATTCAATCACCCCTTGGGCCATGGTTGGAACCACGTCATTGTGTCTGTTCCTGACTTTAATTAAAACATCTAAAAAGCTGGAGGAAACAAAATTAGAAACAGATTGTTAGAAATAAAATTAAATTCAACAACAGCATAACCATATTATCTGTTTACTATGCCTCCCAGTCAATAAAAAAATATCAGAGGGAAAATACAAAAATACAGTACCTAAAAACAAGCCTATTTAAAGACAAGTATTTGATCAACCTCTCACTCAGAAGACCAGTGAAGCATTTAGAGCCCCAAATATTCCTTGAAATTAAATTAATCTCTCTTCAACACTGACGGATAGTAAAAGATTCTCTTTCACTGCGATCATATGCACCACCATAACTGTCATCCCCTGCAACTTCTAACAGCAGCTGGGAGACTGGAAAGGAACTCAGGAAAAACAACCTCAGCATCCTTTATAATTTCCTTAGAAAAATTCATGTTTTCTTCCCAACACCTCAACCCATGCAGTGAACTTCGAGTGCACTTCCTTCACGGGGCATCTCTTGGGCTAAGTTAAAATCTCAGGACATTATGTGACATTGTGCGATTGTGTGACTCTTGTTCAGTTTCCTCTTGACACCACTGGATGGCAGAGTGAATACAACGGAGCTCTCTTCCAGAGCTCGGTAACTTTTAGGATAACAATCCCATCGCTTTTAACAAGCACTTCCTTTGAAACAGCTTGGAGGATTCCTGTTTCTCCTGCCAAGGCAGCTCAACACCTATGATCTCCAATGTGCTCATCCTTCTTTCCCCCACAGGCAAACCCATACATACTTGAAATAGCAATTATTAATAGCTTTCTGAAGTGGAAACACAGAAAATCAGTACTACTCAACTCTGCTACATTCTCCAATATTAATTTAATGTTAACATCACAATATTTATGTAATGCTATTTTAGAAAGTACAAACGGTGAAATGCAGCTTTCCAAAGAAAGCAGAGCTGGAAGACTGGTTCAGCTATGTCTGTATCTGCAACTCTACAGATCCTTTTCCAAAACCATCAATAGAACATTCTTTGTGGATTTATAATGAATACTGAAAAGAAATGTATTAATTATTTTTATCAAAAGTAGAATATACACCAGCTAATGAAAGAATCACAGAAATCACTGAAAGGTCTCTTAGTCCAATCCCCCTGCAAATGAACAAGGGAAAGAACAAAGACCAGAAAAAGTAGAAAAGACCAGCCATTGGTCACCACATATAAATCAGATGTTTTCTTCCTTTTCAGCACCACTTAGGCCAGTAATTTTTTTTACACCATTCTTAACAAATGATACATTTTAAAAATAATTTCTCCCACTCTACACTGCCAAAGGAATGTAGGATTCATTTTACTAGTTTTTTTCCTGATCCTAAGACTAGCTGTCCGTTTTTGCCTGTGTATTAACAAACAGTTCACCAGTCTTTCAACACTACTCTGTTGCATAGAAAAGGGGAAGTTTTAACTGCCTAATTCCCCTTCTAAATACTATCACAGGACAGAATGACTGTTCTCTTTCTTACCAGTCTTGCTGACTGGGCAGCTTGGAACATTTAATGCCTAAAAGGTTTATAGACTTTGAGTGTTTATTGAGTCTTGGCTCTGTGTGATCTGTTACCTCTGAGAGGTGATGTTAGAGACTGGTGCCTGGCTGTACTTGTGCTGCTTCTCTGTTTCTGAGCAACAAGACCCTAGTGAAGAGCAGAGCTGGAAACAATGTTTGCAGTCACATCTGAAACAGAACTGACAACACTCTTTCCTGTTGTTTGCTCTGCTATTTGTTTTTAAATACCTCCACTATCCCCAATACATATCTGATGCCAAGAGGGCAAATTGTTCACTGATATCCCACTACCAAAGTGCTTAAATGCACAGAGCATGCCAAAGGGCAAAGGGCTGAGATTTATCTGCTGCAGACGAGCAAAATCATAGCTGAAGCTTAGTCAGCATATAACTAAATATATAATAAAGGAATGCCTCATTATTGCACTTATATGACAAACCCCTTGTTCCATCTTCCAAGAGAACTGAGTTCACCCATGTGCTTCCATCAAGCAAATGCTTTTAAAGGGGCAAACACAAGAAGAATATATGTATATTTCAAAGTAGCAGAACACAAATAACAACACATCTCTTCAATCTTAACATTCATTCCTTACAGTCCCTCTACCTGCTACACCCCTGAAAGCCACAAAGCTTTTATTGCACTCAAACTGTGGGAGACCATATCAAGCAATTTTTAAATTGTTCATGGGATTAACTGGGAATACTCCAAACCAGCTCTGAAAATGTTGCTTATCAATTATTTTTCTCTCCACAATTCTGTGTATTTTCAAAACCACAAAGAATAAATAATGTCATTGGTTTGACAAATGAGAAATTATTAATTAGAAGCTACTTTAGTTAAGTGAGCTCCAGTGGTTTCTGTATTAACAGAAGAATACTTAAGGCATTACCACAGATGGTAAATAAACAAAGGCTAAAAAATCATGCAAATAGAAATAACTTGTGTTGTGACATTCATTAATAATAACCTGTATATATTATTCTATTTTGATCTATCGCTACAGTGCAAAAAAACAAGCATAAGAAAGTCAACATAAAGACAAAGGGATTTTTTTTTTTTTAGTATCTCTTGTGGATAGTATTACCTGAAAGATGAAAAACACGAATGTGATGAGTAGAATAAAAACCCTTTTAAATGCAACAAATGCAATGGTTTGGGGTTTTTCTGAACAGCAGCTCTTTTTTGAATCAGTGCTAGCTGGCAGCTGAGTATCACCAGAAAGAGAGGTGAAAGTTCACACTCTGAAAGATTTCTGTACTAGAAAGTGTATCTACTTCTAAAGTTCAAAACTAATTACAGTAGCATTTCACATTATGTAAAAGTAACAAAATGGCACCTTCCTAATCAGATGTACTCCAATATTTATTTAGCTGAAACTGCTTACAGAACACTCTTTTAATTGCAGGGCTGCAGAAAGGAAGGGTCCTTGTTTACCAAGTTCCTTGTGGCATGTTATCTCAGACATGCTGGCAGCTGATGGCCTCAGTGGCTCCCAGCTCTAGGACACTCCCCTCACACCCTCCCTTGAGAGGGCCACGAAGGGAAAAATCAGCAAAGAAACTCGAGGGTGTAGAGGCTGCACTAAGTGTCCTTTGAGAGCACATGTCAACAGCATGTTTTACAAACCCTTCGATTTTTGAAACACAGCTTCAACCTCTGTGTTTACTGGATAGTGACATCTTGGGAAATTTCCAACACTTCTGCCTGCTTGCACCCTTCACCAAGCGTGGACACCTTATCTCAGGGCTCCTGTTATCACACTGTTTGGCAGAACTGCAGAAAAACTTCCACCTGACACCTCTACAGCTCAAAAAAAATATTTGTGTTACCAAAAAGGTAACCTACCATTTGACAAATGCCCATACTACTGACAGTGACAGAAATGAGGCAATGCTGCAGTGAGGCTTCATAAGGTCAGCTAACCAACAGAAGGCAACAGAGAAATTGAAATACTTCTAAAATGCTTCTTTAGAACAATGCCAAAGAAAAAAATATCTTCAAAGGATTTGCCCAATGTTCACAAAAAGGTAACGCCCAAGAACATGCATCTGCCCTCCAATTCATACACTAGGAGCAGAGAGAAGCTGGGCAACTCTGAAAAACACTAGGCTTTAGTTTAGTCTCTGTACCTACTCCTATAATCACTCACCCTTTCCATTGCAGGGGCGTTGCTGCCTCTGTTGGCCACGCTCTGTAACATTTTAGGGATCACAGAGCTGAAAGCA
Source organism: Acridotheres tristis (assembly GCA_037013685.1). NCBI lineage: Eukaryota > Metazoa > Chordata > Aves > Passeriformes > Sturnidae > Acridotheres > Acridotheres tristis. The sequence continues at coordinate 101,851,129 of CM072884.1, read as the reverse complement.
GGCTATTCTTCCACTACATCCATTTCCCAATTCACTTCACTGTATAGCCTCACACACAGCTGTGCCACTACATGGATGACATCTATAATACTGTAACACTAATACAGAAAATGCTTTCCTCAGAAAGTGAGCCCAGACTCTGAGAATACCACTCAGGCTCCCCAGACAAGCAGCGATAAAACCACACATAGTCAGGGGACAGTTTTCTGTTCAACTGATTAAAAAAATTGAAGAACTACTGCCAACACTGATAGAGCATATCTGTGGATATCCAACCTTCCTGAAGGATCAGTTTCTGTTCTGGCTAATCCGGGTAACAGAAGCAGAGGAGAGAAGGGGAGCTAAACTGAAGTTCACCTCAGCTGACAGGAAGGCACTCTAATTTCAAAAAATCAACTTGTCTGTTATTCTTCATGTTTTTTGAGTGTCTGAGGTGGACACCAGCTCCAGACAGAAGGTGCTGGGATGGTACTTGAACAAAGGCACTTCCACCCGGGCAAGACTCACATCTTGTGCACTAATTAAGGGAGAAGAGATGGGGGCCATCATGAAATGCTTAAATCACCTGATATCCCACAGGCCTCAGACAAGGATGGGCATTCGATGGCCAAAGGATGCAAGGCTGGGTCTTGTGTACTATGAGCCAAATACCCTGTAACATTAACATGTAAAACCTGCTGTTCTACAGCATGTTCCATACAGGAACAGGATAGTGGAAAGGAGCCAAGAGATGAAGCTGCTCCAACCCCTCATTATAGGCTGCTCTTGGCAAGGTACTCAGAGATACCTCACAGGTACTGCCTGCACAAAAAAGGCTTTGGTCCAAAGGTCCAGGCATACCTTATCTTCTAGGATTTTCTTTAAGCAAACCAATTTGGTTGAAGAACTATTCCTATTTATGCATCCCTAAAGACACTTAAAGTCCCAGACAACACTCAAGTTCCCTATGTAATGATACATGCAATCTGAAAAGAACAGAAAACTTTAGTGCAAACTTAATTGAACTCAGAAATGTGGGAGTTTTTACCACTGAAAAGCAGCTCATTTAACTACCAGGATTCCTGATATGCTTCTGACCACAACACATAAAAGTAGGATAGGGCTATGTAGCAGCAACATGGAATACTGACACAGGAGTTGAGAAATTCGTTAGATGTATCTGCAGGTTGTTATAAGATAAATATGGACACAGTTAAGAGTATTTTTGAAAGACAGTTTGTAAAGAATATTTAAAAATTCTAATTACAGGTCAATATGCAATTAAATGGCATAGCCTTCAGTAAGTTAGGAATAGACGACATCTCAGAGCAGAAAAGTAAATCTGAATTTCTAATCTTAGATAGCCTATCCAATACTGCCAAAAAGAACAAATCTTCTCTTTAATCGGATAATACATTTTTAATCTCTTTTCACAGGCCAGATGCAGTAGAGAAGACAATTCTTACTATCAAAGAGCCTAGCTGAACTTCACCTCAATAGGTAGCAATAAATTCCATGCATCCTTATTATACATACTTAATCACACAGAATACAACAATTGCAAGATTTCAAAACTTTTAACAAACAGTTATCCCGAATGATATTGATATTTGCTTCATTATGAAATATTTGTTCTGCCATAATCATATAGAGCATTGCAAACAGTATTTGCAGTTGCCATGAAACAATATCATGAATGCCATATCCATATGGCAGAATCAGATAATTCATGTGTTAATTATGACTCTAAAAATAGATCTCCAAGAGAACTACTCATTAGCTTTTATAAATATATATATTTATTATACTGTAATCTACCTTGAACCTCTGAAGTTCATAAAAAGCTGAAATTCAGTTACCTAAATACAGAACACCAAAGATGGTTTCAGAAGCTACATAACCACCTTGCCTCAACCCACACATCCAGGACATTAAAGGCCTAAGAGAACCTGTGTTACATTTGCCAAGCTCAGTCAGATGTTTAGGACAGCTCATGCCATCTCAAAGGGCAACAGATACCTTAGTTTTGGTAGCTTAATCCCATAAAGGAAAGCCTACTGATAAACTAGTCACAAATAGAAGTTCCTGTGTCATCAGCAAACAGTAAACACAGAATCACAAAATGTAACAGCTAGCAGTGGCTGAAAAATTGATTTGATTTATCCTCAACAGAATAAGCACGTCTAGAATGCCACTAAAAACTATCTATTTTACAAAAGCTTTTAAAATGGGATGCTCTATAGCCTTCAGTCGGTTCTCATTAATATTACAGTCTTTACTTTTTGCCCATATTCTCAACTTTGCCTATATTTTTGAACATATTCTCATCTTTAATAAAAACTAGATATTTTTTAATTCTCCAGTTATTCAGTTAGAGCAACCAATTATCCTTTCTTACAGTGATATTATTTTTCTGGCATACACAGAGTTCCAGTGTCTCCACTATAAATTTTTTTTTGCCAGTCTAAACAAATGCCTTCAGCGTTATTCAGAGGTGGAACTATCCAAGTCTCTAAATCTTGCTCCTTTCACATCAGTAATGTCTGTGAGTGTTTTAATTTCTTAAAAGGTAATACCCAGAACTGCAGGCAGCATTCCAGCATAGCACTCACTCTGAGTAAATGGGTACTTTCCCCTTTTTCAGTAGCACCACAATTTAGTCTGTAATCCTTATGGCTCCTTCTACAGCTCTGCCATGCAGGTAACTTCCTGGTCCTGCACTTGAGCTTCTCCTACATGTACTGGTTGAAACACAAAAGCTAAAGTGTAAGATCTCAGATAACACATTCACAACCAAAAGAGCACAACATTTGAAATGCAGCACCTCCTAAAGCCCTTATTTAACCTAATGTAACATGACAGCTAATGTATCTGAAATTTGCTGAAGGCAAAACATCATTTTTGCACAGCACAGGCCACATGGTGCACAAACAGAGTAAGATGTTTTATGAGACTCTCTATAAAGCACTGCTTGACCATGCAGGATTTCAGAGCTTAAAAAGAAATCCGAAATACAAACTACCCTAAGAAAGCTAACTGATGGAACAAAAAACCTGCAATAAGTAATATCCTGAAACAAATTGACTGCTGTAGGTACAGGGTAACAGCAGACCCTAGTGTTGGACAGGTGTGTGTGTTTTTGTTGTTTTGCTTTCAAGTCTTTGATGCATATGTTGAACCTGCTGTTCTCACATGTGGGGTTCTTTTCTGTTTTATGCATATAGATTTCAAGGAAACATTCTAATAGCGATTTTAATATTTTGTTCATAAAGAAAATTGGCTAAGTTTTCCTTTCTTCTCAAGTAATGTTATTCAGTGAAGTAGGTGAGCACCAACTAATTGAAGTCCATTAAAAAAGCTTTTAGATAAAAACCAATGACTGACACATTAGAATGCTTTCAAACTGAAAAAAAAATCCAACTATTAATGTGTTAACATACTCTCCACAACAGAGCACTAAGCTCAATGGATACTAAAATGACATTTTAGTTTTAAGGAGCTGATACACAAGTATAGTCTCACATCCATGCTGTTTTCTCAATACAGCCTTGGAGGAAGCATTTCATTCCATTTCTTAAACTACCAATCTGCATAAATACAAATTACATTGTTAGAAAGCACTTAGATACCTACATTCTACTCCAGATTACAATTTTGGCTTTTGCCATACATATTCTACCTTACAAATAAGGTACCTGTTTTCCTATATTACCAAACCATTTGGTATTTGAGACAACTTATTTTAAAATGGACCATTAGAATAAATAAATTACTCACTCATCCAGAACATGAGGATCCTCAGGACTTTTATTTTCGTATTCTAAAAGCTCAAGGAAACTCTGCATATACCTGAAAGATGCAAAAATTATAAAAAGAGAATTAAAATACTTAAACCCAAAATACTTTTGAATTTCTTTAATTTTAAGACTACAGGGTGACATAAAAGTAATAAAAGCACAGTACACAGCTCTCTACAAAGACTAAAAGTAAGTTGGATGCTGCAACAAAGGGAAAGAAAGCAACTACAATATATGATATTAAATTTAAAAGTATTACTTAATACCTTACAGTCTGCAATTCAGGAAAACTGCTGTATAAATTAAACTAAAGTTCACAGAAGTAAAACCTCTCCACAGATAAGTCTGTAATTTCAGGTAGTTTGTCCCTGTACTTTGGTTTTTCCACTCTGTACAGATGTTAGTTTGTTTCCATATTCCTCAGAGTGCAATCCAACTTTTGTTTCAAGATAAATCTCAGGGGAACACCCTCCAGAAGACACAATAACAGGACTGCACCAAGCTGGTCCTACCAGAGCACTCCAGGAGAGCACACCCATTCACACCTCCCACAGCTCCTGCGTGTGGCACAACCCTCGGTTTCATAAAAACCCCTCTTACACAACACAGCTCTCTCTTGTTCACATTTGGCTCACATGAGATTAACTTAGAGCCCCAGAGGTAGCACAAAGGACCCAAATCAGAAGCCCTCGACATGAAGGTGGCCAGTCTGCTGTGTAGGATACTGGCCCAATATAGTATAAATTCTGCCACCTCACACACAGCACTGGCCAGGAGCAGGTATCACCCCTGGAGTAGATGCATTCAGCAGCACCAATGGAGTTTTAAGAACTACAGAACCAGGACCTGTTTCCTGAGGTAAATCACACAAGGTATCAATCACACATAAAAGGGAAGGTTTCAATGTTACCCTCCCTTCTTCACTTCTGGTTAAGCACTGCCACTCAAACTACGATATCAACACTAATCAGATGTTCATCAGATGTGCACGTCAACAGCTCCAACTCCCAGCAGTGGTGAAATAGATAAATGAAAAATCAAACAAATCTTTCTCGAACATGAAAACAATTAATTGAAAGGTCTAAACAGCTAAAGCTAACATGAGAGAAAAGATAACCATAGAGCCTACACAAGGAAAAGCAAAACAAGTAACCAAGCCTCTCCCTTTACAGTAGCAGCTACCCAGTAGATTAGGTCAGCTCAACAAAATGACCTGTGCATAAACTCTTTTGGTATCAGTTCTATGTTAAGACCAGTTTATTAATAAGGCTATGAAACTTCACCCTGCAACTTCAAGCTACAGCGAAGCTTAGGACAGCACTGTTGTCTATGTGACTCCCTCCAGAACCACACACCACTTACTCCACCCCCACTTCAAGCTGCAACCACAGGTCACTGTGACATTCCTCAAGGACACTTGACATTTTCAGCACTGTCAGCACGAGAACACCAGCTCCTGTCCCTCAGTGCATTTGTGTCCTCCTGTAAACATCAGGAACCATTACAGAAATCTCCCAAATATTTGTCACTTGCAAGTAGGGCATGTAGCTCATACCTCTAGTATTGCCTGTTTTAAAAGATGTTATTTTATGCTGCTAAGAGATGTCACCAATTCACAACCATCACACTCTGAACTCGCCTGATTCACATGCAACAATTAAATCATGATCGTGCTCACTCAAAGAGATATATGTTCTTCAACCTCCACTTGTCATCATGTAATACCAGCAAAGTCTTGTTTCTAAAAGACACCACCACACAATGTAACAGGTTGTTTTTAATACAGACTTCCTACCATAAATGTCAAACATCAGCAACCCTGTGCAGACACAAGGATAAAACAGCAATGAACGTTGCCGGTACTGAGGGTAGGTGATACCTGATTTTTGTACTATGTGATTTGACTAGTTGCCATTACTGGTGAAATTATGGAAATGAGCAATGCTTTTCCTTTAGAGGTCTCTCCCTCTGATTCTAAAGTAAAGGAAATACTACTTTAGAAATCAAGTTCATTAGCAAAAGCACTGTATCCAGCAAGCTACCTCAGACAAAAGGTGAATTTCAAGCCTAAGTTACTCAAATTTCTTCGAAGCCTGTGACTAAATCAAGCTAGAAGAAAGTCACTTCATGTCAAACAAACCTAACCCACTGCTCAGTGCCTATCACTGTACATCACCCAATCTGGGATGTTGTAATACCCTGTGTCTTAAATCTCTGAATAGAAACTCAAGAGCTGCAAATGCTGTACACCTTTTTCTTTTATGCAGGTGTGATTTCCAGTCTGTACATGAAATTCAGCCCTTCACACCACACCTTCTCTCCTAAACAGCTCAAAAGAAATTTAAAAAAATATGTTTAAAAGGAAATTCATAATTGTTCTTAATGACTACCACCATTACACTCTGAGGACAGGTGAGCAGCCAGCAATACAGTTCATTCCTGTGAAAGTGTGTGTGAAAAAGTAATTTCCTTTTCATACAATCCATCTACTTCCTTGCATTTTCTTCTGATTTGAACTGTAGGTGCAGAGAGGGATAAATGAAGGTGGTAACTACAGGATTTATCAAGTAACGAAAAGCAAGACCTTGTGATGTTTAAACATAATTCACATACAATCACTAGCCAGAAAGAACAAAAAAAGAAGAACCAGAATAATGCGTGAATTGCTGTATCATTAAGAAATCAATACAACTATACAGAATACCAAAAAAAAAAAAAAAAATCCAGAACAGATAAGAAAATGTCAGTTATATTTTGCTGTATTTGGTGAGTCATCAAAAGTAGAAATCAAAGTCTATGCCCTTCAAACATATGTTCATTCTGGTGTAATTTTTTATCACAATGCAATACAATTCATTGGGCAAGATCTTTGGTTTCAAGAACCCTTTTTGCCTTGTTCTTCTGTTAATTACTGCCTCGTAGATTGAATTCTTGTTAGTCTGTCATATGCAATAATTTTAGAATGGCACATTTCATACATGAAAGCACTGCAAAAGTCCATAATGTCAGCTCTGGGTTTTCTTTTCTTAAAAAATTCATGCAACATACTTCTGTTTTTTCCGTGATGTGTATTTCACTAAGATTTTCCTTTACAATCATTCTAATACCAAAGCACTAAAATGAGAAAACAAATCTCCATGGTAACACAATCTTGTTAGCATAATCTCAATGCAGAAAGTAGAGAAAAAAACCAATTATTAATCCCCAAACTGTACTTATTTCTCTAATGGGTCTTTCCCAAGAGAGAAATGGAAATTTATAGCATTTTCTACGGAAAAGCACTAAAGAAAAATAGAGAAATTTGTCCAAGGCTAAATAAAATGTGAATTTTACATATAACTGAGTAACATACTGTGCAAACCTCATACCTACTTTTGATATTTTATAAGCTCGAACCATATCCATTGTAAGGTTTTATTGTAACTATTTTGGCTCATCACATTAGTGACCATATCCTTTATTAAACAATTTTGCCATATGTTCAGTATCCTGCCTGCACTTTAGCTATAATGCCCTCAAAAGCTGGCCTTGAAAAGACCCACTTCTTTGGATCAGGCAAATGGCCCATTGAACTTGAAAAGCTGGAAACAAGAGTTGAAAACAAGATTGTCGATCTGTCTGCTATTTGGAATCATTGCAGTTCACAGCCAGAACATATGAACTGTGTTACTGTCTTGAGTCACTTTATTCCTTTCCTATTCCTTGCAAAAGATACACATAAATTAAGCTACGAACTTGAACTGGGACAGAGCTGATGTTTTACCTTTACTGAAATGCAAAACTATTCTTTTTGGTTTGTTGAGCTTTATTCAGGAATGTGCAGCTGAGCAGTACAAAGGAAGGACAGTGGTCCTGCCTCTCCTCAGTGCCACACACAACAGGCTGAGGAACCCAGAAAGGAAGGAGAAAAAACCAACAGCACCTTTCCCAAGAGCAATCAAGCAATCAGATGTAAAATCTGATAGGCAGCACAGGAAGCAAAGTGCCTCCAGCACGGCCATGGAGATGGATTGGAGAAGGAGAGAACAGGCCTTGCCTGCAGCAGGGAGCAACAAAACCAGGCTGCCTCCCAAGGGAATCATAAGGGGTAAAAAACAGAGGCAATCCAGAATGTCTGATGGCTGGAAGCAGAGAGGATTGATGGGAAAGGATCCATGCTGTACTGTAGGTAGCACTGATTTCTTATTCCTTTATTTACAGAGTGCTTTAATTTAAAAGTCTAATAAAACCCATCCTAAAGATAGGACCTTTTTGTATTAATTTTTGGCATGCTGGCATTAAGGAATAGATTGGGAACTCAAATGTTAAAGCTCCAGCTAATTTGGAGTCTCACCAAGAGCATATAAAAATATAAGTTTTCTAGTGTAAAATCGTAGTAAAAGGGAACAAAACATGCTTGTAACTATATCAATTACTGAATATTAGTAAATAAATATATTAAAGTGAATAAAGAATTAAATGTCTTGCTCTCTTGTGGCAAATGTACAACAGATTCCTGTTTGCCTATTAATGAACTGCCAAGCTTTTTAAACCTATGGCATAGCAAAAACAAAGGATCGTGAAATCTGACCCGCAAAAAAAAAGATTTTCTTGAAGTAATTTTGAAGTGCATCGAGAAGAGGCTTTTTCATTTTACGAGGTCACAAAACAGCTGAACAACTAAATATATATTTGTTAATTCTACTACATAAAACTCAGGAATCTCACTCTGGGTATCTCTAAACTTTAGATTAAGAAACTATAAATGTGTTTCAAAACCTGCTATCAGCATAACACTCAAGGTCATTCATACTGAAGTTAAAAAGATCAAACCAAAGGTTTTATTAAAAGATAAATTTAGAAGTAAATTTTGCCCAAGGTTCATCATCAGGACTGACAAATGACAGGTCAATGTTTAATTAAGCAATTAAAAACCTCTGTACAGAAAAATAAGAACTAAGCTCTTTAAAGTCCACACCTATAAAAAGGGGAAAAAATGCTACAATTACTTTTCTTACTCTTGACATAAGGTGATAAAAATATTCTTACATAATGCAGATACTCCTTTTCACAAAAGCTCTTAATTATGGATCAAAATTAGAAAAAAATTACAGAAAACACTTTGATTTCAAACTTCCATCTCTTGGCTTGATGTCCATTCCAACTTCTTCAGCACATTACAGCTTGGTATTTTAGCCTGTCCAACAGATAACTATTGGTCTACAGCTGTGATAGTGTAAATCACTTTGTCATATAACATTTGACACTGCTTTTTTTCATTTGGAGTTTTGGGGTTTTTTTTCCTTTTTTTCATCAGTAGTATCTATTGTGGCCATAGAAATCATCACGAGTCCTCAAACCTCTTCAACAAAAATTCTGAAGGGGCCCTCCACTCTGAACACCCATTCAGTTCCTTTGCCAGAGGGATCCAAATGTTGCTTAGCTCTGTTCAGGCAGGGCAGAAGCACAAGCCACAGCACAGACATTTGGACTGGAAGTATTATGCTGCAGTCTCTATGGAAAAATTATTTCCTTTTCTTCATTCACCTGTTTGTCCACATTTCATTAAAGACAGCTTCATAAGTCAACCAGATTAAAAAAGCCTAAAAGGCCTGCTCTTTTCTACAAGCAAAACAACTTCCTGTGACATCAGACAGACAGACAAGCCTTTACAGCTTGCAAGCTGCCACTTAACCACAAAGTGACTGTGTGGCCCCACAGTATTTACACTCACTTGAAGCACTTCAGCACAATACTTGAAGTGGTCATCAAGACACCCACTGTTACCTTGCAAAGACAAACACAACATACCACATACCCTAATTTATATTTTCTAAGTCTGAAGCTTGATAAATAGGAGACCCAAGCCAGCAGTCAACGTACAGCACAGAAGCTCTGAGCATAGGGGCTATGACTGAATTTAACACAAGCCTACAACATTAGCTACTTTTACAGTTAAATAAACTGCTACTCACAAAGGGACTTCTGTTGCATACTGCAAAAATATTTTTACAAAAAGTCTTTGGAAAAGTATTAACATGTAAATGGACAATAAATATCCCATGAACAATGATTTTTTTGTGCTTAATGCATCCAAGGCAGCAGTCTCTATATCTCACCAAACATTCAATTAGGCTAGAAATTAATTACTGTGGAAAAGATGGCAGGAGTTTGAATTGCTTTAGATCTATGCTAGTTATTACAATGGAGAATGTTGTTTACTGGATGACACCAGATTTTTGACCCATTCCGTAACTTCCACTGAATACCAGGTTATGTTTTTAAAGGTTTAGCAGTAAGAAAAACAGATGAGATTTTAATTTTCGCCCAGAATCTTTGACCAAGGAAGAATAAGGAGAAAGAGCAGCTATTTCAAGAAGCTACAAGCTCAATACAGTAACGAATGTTTAAAAAGCTTGCTCTTGGAAGTTACAGACTCATTTTAATTACCTGGGAGACAACAGTATGTTTTTACTAACTTACAAGTCTAACTTACAAATCCTTAGCTAGAATCCAGATTAGAGTATATACTCAACATTAGACAGAAGAAAATGAAACTTCATTTGACAAGACACAATATAAAACAATTCAAGGCAGAAAACTGATTGATTCAGAAGAATTCAATGATCCTCTATTGTAAGCAAAACAACACATATAGTGTTAGTTTTACAATAACCTTTCAATCCACTTTTGTTTAAACTTACCAGCTCTGTACCAGCCCCACCGAAGGCCTGTTCAGTAAATTATCAGGCAGCAAATTGACTTCCCTCATGGTGTTCGCCAGTCGCACAGGAAGCTCCTTCCGCAGGAACATGTACGACGTCTTCTCGCAGGCATTGTCACGACCTGTCAGAAGGAAGGAAAAACAGATGCCCATTGCAGCAGATCAAATTGTAGACTTCCTAATGTTAGAAGTTTTTAAAAAACCACTGAAAATAAAATTTTAAAGCAATTTCAGTACTCGCCTTTACTTTCCTCTCACTCATGAGACACATTTTAAACTTTTACCTTCCTAGAGCTTAACCCTTTTTGTCTGACCTTCCTCATTTCACATCATCTCATTTTCCCTCCCACAAACAAAAAATCTCTCATCATAGAAATAAAATTCAGCAAATATAAAATATTTGATATTACCTGGAAATAAGATCTCAAGATACTAGCTTTTATCCACACAACTTTCATCTTAAAGCGAGCTTCAAAGTAAATGCTGCAGACATAAGAGAGTAAGGAGTGAAAACAAAAGGACAAAACGATGTTTCATGTCACAAGTCCTTCAACTTAAACAATCAAGCAGCAGCTGGTGAGACCAGCACAAGCCATCATCCCTCCTAGGACTGGCCTACAAGATTCTCAGTAGAGACTTGGAAGGAAAGTCCAGTGCTTATCACCATATTCTCATTTGGAAAGGCCTCAGCTAAGATTATCTTTAATTTAACTTTTAAAACACAGTTTTATCTCAGCTAGTATTTTGAAAATAAAGCATTAAAAAAATCCCAACCATACAGTCAGAAAGCAAATAAAAAGATCCAGCAAAATAACAATACCTTCCTGCAGACCTAGCAGTAACAGCATTCATTCTCTGAAGCCATCCTATACAAATCCAAAGACTGACATGACTAAGAGCAATCTTAACCAATCCTTAACTATCCTTCACTAAGGATACCTATAAAATTTTAACTACAAATATTTAAAAGCACAAGATATTAAGCCACTTGCCCGAGTAGTTCAGATGGAAGATCAGACTTTACTTGACATCGTTTTTTGTATCTTGCATCATGGGAAAGTCCCATCATAACTAATTTCTAAGGAATCCAGGTTAATTAAAATTTTTAAAAGTCCATGTTTTACTTGTAATGAACAGCCAGGATTCTGCTTTTATCTAGAAAGACAGGTCTTTCCTGTCTTTTGTGATGATAACCAGTCCAACAATCTGCAAAATTTCTGAGTGAAGGCATAATGTAAGAGCTAAAAATTATGTTCAAGCAAACCAGAAAGTGTTAAAAGCACTGCTAGGCACATAATCACTAAGAGTTGCAATTTGCAAGATTCAAGTACTGTGCAACCAGCACAATCAAGGAGATACTTTTAAAGACAGTTCCATTACAATCACAGAGTTTTCACCTTCTTTGCATAGGTAACGTGCATTGATGGATTAGTTCCCAAACCCTAACATTAGCTTGGAGAATATGCAGGAAGGATTAGGATTTCCTTTTTTTCCTGCTCATTTAGGTATCATCAGTCTGGGGCTCATTAAATTCTGATAGTGATACCAATTCCATTATAGTTCCTCCAGTAAACATTTGGACCTATTTTACTTGCTCGCATTTTCACATCTCAATTACAAATACACACATCCTGTCAAAATTAGACAAAGGAAACAAGACATTACATTGTTTTCTGTGAAGCACAGTAATGATTTCAGAGTTCAATCCTTCAAGTAAATCAGATACCAATATACCTACAACAGACGACAGACACGTGTTTGATCATAAATCACTGTATACAGCATTTCTTTAAAGACTGAGGCTGGACAGCAGGAAAGACTCTCTGGCTCAGCTCAGCCTATACCTTCTGAGCTGGAAAATTCCTCAGAACAAAGACAACAACTGCTTTGTCCCAAGAGTGACTGAGAGCAAATGCAGTGATTCTCTAGGTGACAAAAAGCAAAAGGAATAGAAGACAGCACATACGGAAAATTAGAAAATTAGTAACAAGAACCCACAGCTCATGGGTTTATGCAAGGCAAACAAAAGCTGCTACAGGCAATCAGGACTCACTGAAGAGACCCACATGTTCTCCTCCCACATGCAAGGGCACATCTCTATTCAACCTATCTCACCCCAGCAGCTCTAAGCCATCTCTTTTTAAGGAGCTGCCTTGCCCTGTTGTACAGTTACATTTTAGGTACAGAGCCCTTTGGGTCTATTTGCAAATTCAGTGCAGGAACAGGAAAGGAAGCTCTAGTTTAGTGCCCAGCTTACAAGTTTGCTTCAGTGTAAGTTCAGCTCATCTGTTTGGTGTGGGGCACATGGTCCTTGTATCAGCTCCTTAGCTGCAGTCAGTTTATCTGAGAGCCTCCTCAGAGCTGCTTTAGCATTTAGCATCAGGTCAGTCACCTGCCTGCCAGACAGCACAGGGCAAGAGAGAATGGCTACCCACTAGGAGCAGCAGTAATTAAATACCTTCCAGCTTTCAAAGCAAAAGCAAACTGTGTCCTAACACTGCTCCTTGGCTGCTGCTCCTCACAGCAATACCTGTATAACCACTTCCATTAAAAGAAGGGACATAAGATTAAGTAAAAAAGTCCCTTAGTCTGTATGTTATGTATTTTCTTAATATAATTTATTATCAATTGTATGATAGTTGCATGTATGATAAAGCATAACTTCTAAATATATTTCCAGAAACAGCATTCTAATAAGCTGCAATGAGACTTCTGCACATTTAGCATACAGTCAGCTTAATTTCTTTTCAAGGGCTGGCTTTAATATTGATCTAGTAATTCCATCTATTTTTCAATATATACAGCAATCTTTCTTAATTTTGTTCTGACTCCAGCTGGGTCAATACACATTGCCAGCATCAGGCTTTTGTCTTAAACAGTACAGGCTAAAGCCAGTCTAAATCTACCAGTTTCAGTTCAAAGGAATTTGAAATCACTCTCTCAGGATTAAAGTGCAACATAAGTTTGTGAATAATCCCTCCTTGATTTACACTGCAACCCTCAACAAGTTACTTGAGAACACAAATGTATGAAACAATAACTCGTTTACCTTTGTATGAATTCAAATGGCAGAAAGAATACTCATCCTACATCCTAGTGGAAACTCCACTGCACCAGGTATCAAGGGCTATATTTAGCTTTATTTCCAAAAATTTAAACTGCTTAAAAGTATGCTATTAAGAAACTGAAAACTAGAAAACTCGAAGAGAAACATTTCTTATCCACAAAGCCAAGAAGAAAGTAAAGTAAGGCATCTCATGATATACAGGGTACAGAATTTTGCACACTCCACCACCACTTGTTTCCCACTGTCTGTAAAACAGCAATTCTTGATTGCAATTGAAAAATAATTCAATTTTGTGGCTTAAAGTGGAATAATTATGCAGACCAAATTCTTAAATCAGGCGTTGAAACAAGTTTCTTTCAATAAGTATCACATTAAGGCCACAAAAAGAACACACCAGACAGGATACAATCTCTTTGTTACAGGTCTGTTCTACTGCAGGGAACAAAGCAATCCCATACTATTCTTCCTGGTAGAAAACCCTATAAAGTAATTACGTTTTCTAAGGGATTAGGTGTTAACTCAGGGTCAAGAGGCCCTCAGATTATCTTCAGACTTTTACTCTAAGTGAAGTTACACTTGCAAGCTGATTTAAAAACTCTAAGATCGTACCTACAGTGCCTTTAACTTAACCCAGAATTTAATCCAACAAGATAAAGGAAAAGCACACATAAAATATCCCACTCTACTGGTAAATTACATGAATTTTTGAGCATCTTCTAAAAGTATATACGGATGCAACAGAAATCAAGATAACAACAAGAAAACAGTCTGTGACACAAGAATGAGTGAATCTGATAGATTTACCTAAGAAGAAATAAAGAAAGAATACAGCAATTCTCTCCAAGACCTCCCTGTTCATTGCAGAGGAGGCAGCATTAATTGTGCCCATCAAGAACCAAACAAGCATTAGCCTCAAACTGCAGAAGATTCAACACTTAATTTACAGAAACTTCCTGATGGTAAACACTGGGAGAGCAACCCGATCGGATTTAGGCAATGTCTTTTACTAGTGCAGTAGACATCTGCCCAAAATTATACTAAGCCAGTTGATTCAGTCTCTGAAATGAGATTAGACTGAACACAGCCTAACATTCTTTGAAGGCCTAATTCTCTCACAACCCAAGAGGAAGAAAGCAATCGCCTCATATTTTTGTGCAAATTCGCACAGGGAAGCAAACAAAAAGTGGAAACTCTGAAGCAAGTCAAAGTCTGCAAAAATACAGCATAGACTGCATAAATTAAGCTATACAATAATAGCTACTTTGACAGAAAATGACAATAAAAAGCAAGATATTTGTGAAGAAACTAATCCTCAAGTTATTACTATTGCATGCATAGCTAGCAGAGAAACTGAAAGAAATGTGAAGTGCCACCATGAGTTTAAAAAAAAGGTTTAATAAATGTTCTACCACCTTCAATCTTCTGAACAATCTTACCTGTCTGGGCTCATCAGTTACCCTATATAAAAGTCACATAGAAAATCATATTAGTGGCCTCCTCTCTGCCACTTTCAAACCTTCAGCTCAAAACTAGCACCAAAGAGAAACTGTGATGCCAATCTTGAGACTATTTTGTTTAAAAACAAATCAATGTAATGGATTGACAATAGATACAGCCTTCAACATAGTGAAAATAAGAAAATATGTCAGCAATACAGCAATCTCTTGGACCTTACATCAAACTCAGGTCAGTGAAAAATATTCCATGGACAACCTTCAGTGTAGCAAAACCTACACATGACAGACACAGGGGAGCGGTACCTGTACAAACACTGCTGCATTTGGAATGGTCACTGCTCATGAGAGTCAATGTTGGTGGATTTGCTTATGCAGTGAAATACGATACACCTGAAGAATGATGTGACTGCCACAGCACAAGTTTAAATTGAAAATATAAGTAAACTTAAACATTAAAATTTAAAAAGAAGTTCACCCAGAAGATGTCATTTAACATTAAAACAGTTTTTCCAGACATGAAAAAGTGTTAGATGTTTCCACCAAAAATGAATCATGTCATTTATTCAACTAGACAGGTACCGGAGGGAGATAAAAACTTAAGAAAAGCATTTCAGTAAAACATGACCCAGAACCTTTGAGGTAGCACAGCTCACAAAAACAGACTTGAATTAGAACTGGTTATTACTGGTGGGCCTTCCATTCAAAGCAAACTCAGGAAACAGAGTTCTCAGTTTTCTCTACCACTCTCCTTTCTCCTCTCTTGATTCAACTGTTCTCTAACATTTACTCATCTCTTCTGTTTCTCACTTTTGTCTTTTACTCCACAGTGCTAAGAAATAGAAAACGAATTAGACAACTCTTGCAAAGCTTCACTTAGACAAAGCTTTTGTTCTGGTTCCTGCAACAAGAGGCACAAACAATGCAGAGACTTTTCACACACATGCAGCAGGCCCTGATCCAATTCTGGCAAATTCTACAAACTGTCAGGGCAATACTGTTCTGTCCAAGAGTCCCATTACAAAAGAGTTAGTTCCACACAGAAGGCTCTACACAAACCTCCACTTAGCTGCAGAAGACGGCAGAAATGCAGAATGAAACCCTGAACTCTGGTTCCAGTGCTCTCAGTTCAGCTGCCAGATTCCCACATTCCTGAGTACCCGCTTGAGAATAGACTCCAGCAACAGTCCTTCACAAGGATGGTCAAAGTCACCTAGTTCAAAAACCTAATACAATTGCCACATCCCCAGGTTGTCACTGGACTGCCAAGGCCACATTATAAAAGCATCAGTAGTTTCTAAATATTAACTCATCTGTCAGTGAAGGCAGGAAAAGAAACAAAGCACTCTTTTCAGTCTTTGCACTGCAGGCTGAGGTCTAGTTCTCTCCATTAACTATGTACTGAACAGCAGAGACACACACTGTATTACTTTAAGATTCAAAGTCCCACCGGTTGTACACCAGAGACAAGGGACTTCATCCAGAATACATAAAAATAAGATCAGAAACTACTACTGTTGATTTTAGATAGGGCAAAATAAAGGAAGAAAGACAGGAAAGCAGGAGTCACCAACCATATCTACTCTCTTCTCTTGAGCTTCTCGAATATTTCATAGCTCCTGTACAGGCAAACAAAACAAAGTGAAGCAAAGGATGAATGAATCTTCAAAAGAATATGCAAAAAGATCAGTGCAGAGCAGACTGAGCAAAAGCTAAAACTAATAACTTGCTGCTGAAGGTAGGAAAACAGAATTTAGGAAGAATAGCTGAATTTCAATGATTACACACCAGGAACATGGGCTATTTATTAAAAGATGAACAAGCTATGCTTGCACAGTCCCAATAAATGTGGCTACAAAACAAAACCCAGCAAAACAAGTCTGAGTTTAAAATCATTCTTATTCCCCAATGGAAATAATGATATTTTCAGCATACTCTCTAGATATTTATCTCACCAAGCACTAAAAATACCAATGTCACAAAAAGTATACAGGGTTTGTTTGCTTGCTACCAGACAAGGCTTTGAAAAACCCAATGAAGATGATGAAGCAAGTGGAAAAGGAACACACAGAATGTAATAGGAGATGTGGACTATTGTTGACCCTCACTCCCTGCCACAGACTGCATCTATGAAATTCGTATTTTGAAACTGGACCTACCATGCTGTGCTACAGAATAGCAACCACAGCCTATACAGCTGTTCTGACACAGGCAGCCTGCAGGGACAGGATCTGAAATTTAAGGATCCAAGCCACACTACCTCAGGTACTCAGACTTTTTAGACACCTCAGGACTAAGCTTTAGCCCAAATTCCATTACTGTTTTCTAAGGCTACTTCCACCAACCCTTGCAATTGTTTCATGCAAGTGTCCTGCTTTAAGGGCATGCTTTCATTTGGCACATTAAGAGCTTGTTTCTATGGCAGCATGGAAACCAGAGAAATTCCAAAGTTACAAAAAATGAAACTTGAAGAATTGAAAACAAAAAGTATTTTTAGATCTTACTGAACTATAATAAACATATCACTTCTATGAAGTCAACTAAGTTCTGTCAAAAAACTACTGCCAGAAGACCAGCCTAAAGCTGCAAGTAATCTTTCCCAAATACTTGTTGCTCTTCTTCAGCCCAAATCCCCTGACTACTTGGGCCTTTTCAGCCTAGGGGAAAGCACACCAACAGGGGTGGTTGAGCTTTCTCAGTCTAGATGGATTATGTTCACAGATGAGAACTCAGTTATTACCACTGTATGGCCTTTGATTTGCACTCTCTGCCATTTCACTGCTAAGTGCAATCCGAACTAGGAAGCTCACGTGTTATTTGGCTTTCCAGTTAATTCTCCAACAGTCACGTGATAGAGCATATGGATAAAACGAGGGCTGAAGCAGTGAAACAGTTGAGCCTAATAAACCATTTCCAATTTATGCAATTCAAATACCACATTCAAGAACTCTTTGACTGGCAAGGCAGCTGCAATGCTCACTTTCTGCTCCAAAGGAAAATTTCAGCACAGCATTAACTCAGGAGAATATGTTAGCCTATATCCCGGTGTCTGAATGACCAGACCAAATCCCATTCATAATCGAGGTCTAGACTTTTGAACATAAGAAGTTAAAAATAAATACAACTACTCTTGAATTTGTGTAAGAAAAAAATACTTATCTCCACTTATTTCCAAAACACCTAAGAGTGAGCTGGTTTATGTCTTATGTGTATTAATTACTATGCCCATGTTAAGGAATACTACTGGCATCAAGAAAAATTCAGTTCATATTTTCATATAAACACAGGTAAATATAAAATGTCAGCTAGCTGTCCTTAGCACATCAGGACAGCTCAACATGGAGTGATTAATTACATTTACTATCATATTAGCTATAAACTAATTTAATAATAAATAATAATAACAACAATATATAACCTGTCAACTTCAGTAAGCCTATTTCAAGTAAATGGTGCTCTGTATGAAACTGACGGTGCTGGAAAGCAGCTTAACTTACTGCTGCTCTGGAACAGATCAAGAGGAGGAATTAACAGATGCACAATACTCTGCAATCATTAATTTTAACTCCTACAGCAACAGCCTTCCTGTCACAGAAAAGACCCAAGTGAAAACACGTCTGTCCCTCTCAAAAGGAATGGATTATCTGATAATCACTTGTCAAAGCTGTAAACCAGCACTGTGTACTTTAAACAGAACAACCCAAAGTAAAATAAAAGCAGGAATTTTTAAAATAAGCTTCCCTGATCTAAAACTAATGTTTAGCTGCTTACCACTCGGTTCTAACAAAATAACTTTTTGAGCATTTTAATGCATTTGCCAAGAAACAACACAGTAATCAAAACTATCTATAAAGTTTAATGCAGAGGCACTCAACCAGTTACCCACAGGCTGTATTATTTTTGACATATAGACCCAAGGCTGTATTTCCTTTGAGCAATTTGGGAGCAGACTGAAAGTCAGGTGAATCATTTCAGCAGCAAAGCTCTGTCTCACCATTATCACAGGCACTCCCCACAGAAAATGACAGGCAAAGAGCCAAAATGTTCTCAGGAGAAACCATGGCCCTGATCTGTGCAATCCAGCCTCCTTCCCTAGCCAGGCACCAGGGGCTTCTAAAGCAGACAAACAAAACCCAAACAACGTGGCTCTGCAGGCCACATCAGCTGCTCTTCCAGCAGTGCTCCTGAGCCTCAAGCAGGGAGCAACCAGTCCGAGCAGCACAGAGAGAGGGGCACAGCAGCCCTGGCCTCCACTGCCAAGGGGCTCTGTGGCTTTCAAACAGGAGACTCTGGACGAAACAAATCTTGTGTTTTGCTCTGGTGACACAAAATTTTAGAACGAATTTTACACTTTTTCTTTTTTTTTTTTTTTTTAGATGTAGATGAGGCTTAAAGCACCGAGCCAAAGAAACCTTATTCCCCTTTTGATGATCTGATCAGCTTCTGTTACAACAAACTGACCAGAAAAGACTGAGTTGTGCTTCTTGGGTCTTACAATCACCTTTTCCTCCCATAAGAGGTAAAAATCTATTTCACATTGAAGATTATAATTAGATGTTCCAAATTTTTAACACTCTCCCTAAGCTCTCAGAACTTTGACAACTTCCTTCCTAACCTTTATGAAAAACTTCCATACTTCTCTCTAACCATTCCAGAAAAATACAAATCCCTGCTTTATCCTCTAGTTCCTGACAACCTGCCAAAGAAAAAGCTATTCCAAATCCCCAGCATAAATAAAATTCATGTTTATGAGCACAGTTAAAACTCACACAGTTAAAACTCACACAGTTAAAACCAATTACATAAAAATACTGCCAATACCACATGCTCCAGTTTCCCTTCAGTCTCACTGAGGTGAAATGCATTATACTATAAAACATCATGTTTCAAAACACTTTTGATAATTAACAAACCACATTACAAAAAAGATTAGAGGATTCCTCTATGCCATTGCTAGTTATCAGCGTTTGAAGGTATTTTTGCAGTCTATAAAAATCTTTCAGAAAAGCATAAACAAGGACTAAAGCAAATAAGTAGCAGTTAAAATGTAAATTATTTTTAGCAAAACATTGCCTCTCTCTTTATTCACAGTCTTAAACCTAAGTCTGAGAAAGACCAATTATAATTTGCACCAGCCTACTATTTTAATGAATTAAGTCAGTGAAAATATTTATAATACTGTGACACTTTTTTATGTTGATTTCAAACTAACAGAAAATAATTTACACATAACAAAGAAACGTGAGAGAATGTCACATTTACATAGAAAGGTTTAAAGGAAACAAGAGCCAATAAAAGTCTCTTACAACACACAAAACATCAGAAAAGAGAGAACTATACCTCAAGAGTCATAGTTCAGTGTTCTAATTCATCCTTTCAACCTAATATTTCCAAAAAGAAAAATCTCATTTAACTGACTCCAGGAAAACACAAAAGCCTAAACATTTTTAAAAGGATAAGTGGCAGCCTGTAAAATATTTCAGTAGTTTTGAGAAAAAGGTGGCTTTTAATAAAGGCCATAATATTAAGCATAACTGGCAGCATGCAAAGTTGTTCTACTATAGCAACCGTGGAACTACATAAAACAATTCCTAAATCTGATTTTATGATGGATTATGCTGATAAGAGTTAAAGGAGACTGCAGACATACCATTCACTCTTCACAACACAGTCCTGTGAAGATCAACGATTGCCAGTGTAACATAGAGTATTTATAGATTCTTCCTCACCCACATTGGTGTGAGCTGGCTGCTGGAGCCAGTTTTGCTCACAGGGCCCAAAGGGGCTGTGCCTTGGAGCTGTCACTGGAAGCGTTGGTGACAAAGCCGTGTTTGGGCTGTGGCTGAACAGGACCTGCACAGCATGAAGGGTTTCTCTCTCCCCTGTACTCATTCCCTACCCCAGTAAGCAGGGCTGGGGGTGAGTAACAGGCTGGATGGGGACACCATGAGAGCTGACCTGAGCTGGACAAAGGGATGTTCTAGATGACATGATGCCATGCCCAGCAATAACAAACTGGCTGGCTTTGTCCCCCAAGATGTTCACCACACAGTGACTGGCTGGGCACAGCTCTGCTTCTGGGGGGTGGTGAGTGACTCCCTGTGCATCACTTGTTTCTCTTCCTCTTTGCTCTACTTCTTAAACTGTCTTGCTCTCAAGAACATGCCAGTGAGGGGTGGAAGGAGGAAAGCAAGCACCTGGGTGGGTGATCAGCTGCTGGATGGAGTCAACCCACCATAACACTGAACATCTGATGTAACAACCTCACTTTGAAGTTGTTCCATTGTTTTGTACATTGAGTTTTGTTTGTTTTTAATTAAGAATGTCACATGGGGCTGTACCAAGCTTCGTATAACACCTATTGCTACTGCCTTAGCACACACCAAATAACTTGGAAATTAGACCAAGCCAACACAATCTATTATCTCTTTGCTACCTTATTATCTCTTGGTGCTTATCTATGTATTACTTCATCATTAGCTCCATCTCCTTTTTAGCTACTTCAGACAACCTGATTTAACACTAATGTCCTCCTCTTCCTTTTTCTGAAAGATAAGCAGGGTATTTTCCCACTTCCAAAACCCTGGGGCCATCACGATCATCCATGGAGCCCATAAGCAGGAGCTGTGCTGCACCAGGCCACACACATTGGCAGAAGAAAGTGTTCAGCTACTCACAACACACAGAACTGATTTACTTCCACTGGAATCCAGTAAGCCAAGAGGATCTAGACATATTTTAGCTTATCTAAAATTTGGGTCAGGGGAAAGTTGTGATTTCCTTTATGTTTCTGGATACAATTCATCTTTTTCTAAAGACCAAAGCAAAGATGAATTCAACAGTCTTTATCATTATGTACTTACCTTCAAGTAAATGTTTCACTTCAGCATTCTCCCCAGTTACTATAAATTATCTCAATATCTTCTTATCTGCTTTTCTATCCTATGACTTTTCACCTTGGCTGTTATTTGTACTGCAACCCAAGACAGATGTCCTTGCTCCCAACTTTCATATGTTTTTTAATCAACAGTATTTCTGGAAATCGTAACACTGCTCTATTGCTTTCTTATCTTTTGTCTGCATCAGAATTGTTCTTTCTCAAACTGACAGATCACCTTATACTCCTCCTTATGTCTTAGGAGAGACTCTATCAGCCTGTTTTCTTGGCTTCTAGAAGTTATGCTATTTTTAAATCACTCGCTTCCATTCCAGAGAAGGAATGTTACCAAATTAATGTTCATTTTAATCAAAATTTAATTTCAGATTTTCAAGTGCCTCCTTATTAGTTTAAATCTACTCTGAAGAAGGCATTTCAACAATTTCCACCAGTTGCTGGAAGAAAAACATGTCCCACACATTCTTAGATCTTCAAGAGCTACAAATCCTATCTTTTTGTCCTCCTAGAAAGAAGCTTCCCAAGCCTTCAAATTCTGTCAAGTAGCATTCTCCATTGCTTCTGCTACTTGCTAAAAAGAAACAAACCCACTGACATTGTTCATTGCTTCATGTAGATAGGGAGCTCTTGTCTTGGGTGAGAGGACATTCAGCTGTGTGCTTAAATGCTATACCATGTTTAGAGAATACAAAAAAAAAGTTCAAGCATGCAGACATGTCCATGTGCAGGCAAAGATCATTCCCTTCCCAGCATCCCAAGGCAGAGGACTGCACAGCTCCTCTGATCAGTCACAGACAAACAAAACAGACTGAGAAATTTTCTGCTGTTCTGGGAAACAAAACTCACACAATTCCATCAGCTGAAGGATGCTCACTTGTAGACTACTAGCCTATGTTTACAGGCATAATGACCAGTCAAAACACCTACTGAAGGCAGAATTTTCAATGCTTAGGCTTTATGAGGAAGAAAAAAAACTATCTTGGTGATCCAGTTTGATCATCTACAGCAATTTACGGAATCTGAACTATAACTCTACTAAAATATTGAATTCAGAATAGACAAGGTCTCAATTATTCACAAAAATTAGTATTCCTTTATTGAATAAATAGCCTGTAAAAGTGACTGATACAGATAATTCTGTAAATGAAATGTATCACAATCTAGTATTACACAGCGCTCCCACACACAAATATCTCTATCATACCAGAGTTCAAGAGTGACAGCTGAACAAAGTTACCTAACCACAATGACTCTTCCAGACCTTCAAAACAATCAATATTAGGCCTTATAAAACCCTTCAATATTATATATAGTATTGGAACATCACTGCCTGCCAGCAACTGGCAGTTGTCAACAGGAACAGGTTATAAATAATACTTGCATCAGAAAGGCTTCCAGCTTACTTGCTGTGCTACAGCCCAATCAAAGAAAAGCCTTTTTAATGTTCTGAAATGCACACTTTATTCATGCCCAGATCCAGGGAATGAAGGACTGGACATGGAAAAGAGGTAACTGCAAAATAATTCAGGAACAAAAGCAGGCAGACAATCCAGCTTGCATATCCAGCTGTCACTGGTGGCCTTTCAAGGTAAAAACTAAACAGCAGTAAACCAGTTTTATTCCAATGTTCCACAAAACTCCTAAAGGGATTCTATTTAAAGCTCTAAATGACATATTTGAAGAACAATACTGAAAATTCTGGAAAAGCCACAAAAGTTAATTCCATGGTATTTTCATAAGGCTGCAAATAGTTCATTTTGTGTATTTATCTCCACAACATCAAGAAAGGTAACTCCATCACAATGTACATACACGACACAGTGAAAATATTCCAGGCATCAAAGGATCCCAGTCTACCAACAAAAGCTCTAATGAAACTGCTGGATGGAAGCTGAAGCCAGTCAGATGAAAATAAAAGACAGTAATGTCTGACTAGCATTCATCCTCCTGATCCCACTCAGTGGTCAGCATACCAATGGTTAACATTCGTGCTAAGAGGACATTTTTTCTTTTGAAGATGCATTTAAGTCAAGTCTAAAGTTTTAAGAACAATGCACAGAGACAAGCAGAAAAAGCACAGCCTTAAGCAATAAATAGCAGGTAATTATATAATACCTTTTAGCCCTGAACTTTGCAACTGCTATAGATGCACTGTCTCTCCACTAATGTTCTATTAAAAAAATAACAGAAATCTTCCAGTACCTTTTTGTGTAGAAAAAACTTCCAACAGCCATCTTCTATAAGAAGATTAGTAATTATATTTGGAGACATAAGGCAGGTTCTGATCTCTGCTTTTGTACCCCACATGTTGTTGCTCAAACTGTATCTGCCAGCTACCTCTCCAGTGGCAGGCTTTCAGCTCAGATCTATGCCTCTATCAACAAGGCAACACTAAGCATAAACATTTGCAAAAGCCCAATCTAATATTGCTTGTATAAATGGCAGCAACCAACAGCAGTGCTGATACCTGGTTTGCTCTTTATATCATTTTGGAAGAGGCCTACTACACATTTCCCCAAGACAGGTAAGTTTAATAGGTACCACATAAACTAAACAATTTCATACCAAAAACTGTATTTAAAAATGAGAAGGATCTATTGATCATTTTTTCCTCCAGATACGCCCCAGGGCACAACAGTTCCATGCACTCATTGTGATTATCTGCTGCATGCTCAGCTGTTCTCAGTACAGTAAAATTACTAAATTACAACCTTTGTGATATTTTTCAATGCCACTAACTGCAGCAGTCACCACAAATATTTTGATTATAACCTACAAAATCAGGATCTCCTAAGTCACATTCCACAAGAATTCACTGTGATTCACTATCTTCTGTCTTCAGCACAAGCACAGCTTTTTTATCCAAACTCATTAGTAACTCTATAGTACATGAACACTAATATATGACATATTCAAAGAGCTAACAAAAAACAAGTCTTAACTCCTTAGGTACCCAATTCATCCAAAGCATTTCATTTGAAACTTGAAACAAAAAGGGCTAGAATATAGCTAGGTACAACTGGCCAAGACAACTCCAGTAGTAAACAAGCCCCAAAAGCAGTTGTTTCATGTTTCTGACAAAACACACCTCAGGCTCAGGTGTCAGACACTTGGTCAGCTGAGCAGCAGCAGCAATGAGAGGCTTACATGAGTACAGTACACATTCACAACGCAGCCCGAGCACAGCTTCAAATGACTCTTTCAAGCACCATCAAAGGATTACACCATTTATACTTCACTGTCTCTTCATTTGTGCTTAATTATATGTAACCCGTTGCAGTACAACCATTTATTTGACAAAACATTTGCCAGTAACTTTACAACTGAGGTACCCCGACGTGAGCAAGCAGCTGTGTGGAGCTTGCCAGCTGGGGCAGGGTTCAGCACTCGTGCAGCTCTCCCGGGCTGGCTCAGGCCAAGGACAGGCTGCAGTGCAGGCACCAGCAGCACACGTCTCTGGGCGTCTTTTTTAAATGCCGAGATACTCCCAGAAAAGCAACTCTACTTTCCTCAAACAGACAGCTTATTACTTCCCCAGGCAAGAAACTGACTGATTGGTTACCCATGTGTGTGGTTGCTGATTAGGTATTGGGTATTTTGGATTAACCTGTCACTAAGGCCCACCTTACATGCTGAAGCAAGACTAAATTGAGATGCTCCATCAACATGAATCTCCAGAATGGGCATTTTTTCTCTCAAAGAGTCTACCCTCAAAATGTACAAAGATCCACGGACCTGAACGTTAGATAACATCTCTACTGACAAGTTCATTTCAGAAAAGATATTTTAGTAATTAATTTAGTCTGAGTCATTAAGGTATGCCTGCACTTGAAAACCTACCAAAACAACTTCCAGAGGAACGACATAGGTGAATCCAATTGTTAGATTTTGTATTTTTTTCCAGAGCAAAATAATTATGGAGGTCTGGATAAACCTGGAGTGACATGCTAGTATCAAACAAGGTCAAAATTTGTTTATATTAAAACTCACTTACAGAAGGTCATTCTTTTGCAAAGGAATGAGGTTGCACAAGAACCTTGGGAAATGCACTCCGTAACAAAAGAAACTGTCTGAACAGAGTTCAGGAGCGTGCAAATAGAAAAGTGTACACACAGAAAGAAAGAAAAAAGCTGCACAGAGTAAATGCTCAGACTTTCTGATACAGAGGTCCCAAGCCCACGGCACAGTAACCTCTGACACTCATGGCAGCTACAAAGACAGCTGCAAGCTCAACAGAACATGGACACAAACAGGACTCAGCTACAAAAACAAGACAGTGTCACTGCTTTAACTACTGCCTTCTGGTTTGCTTCACAGGTTTTTAGTACTAGCAAACTATTTTAAACAAACTGTCTCTTATAGTGGTTTAAATAGCGGAATTAAACAGAGAAAGTTTTAATATAAACGACATTAATTTATATCACTGGAAAGGAATAGAGACTCTACAACCTCACTACGCACACAACTGTGTTCCATACAACCCACACTGCTAGTCAGTAATTTAAAAAAGCCAAGCTGTACCTCAATATACATTGCCACCAACTATCTTCGAAGAGACTCTTCAGCTCACAAGAAATACAAAGTTTCTCTTCCCCAGCTCACCAGAATTTTACACGTTTGTAAGTCAACTTAATCTAAACCAATAAGACAAATATAAAAAGCAACATAAGGAATACATTGTAGTTTCGTTATTGTCAGAAATTAAGACGAAAAACTTTCTTCACATAAATCCGAACCATAGTGAGAGCAAATTCCATATAAGAAATGTACATCAGACAACAAAATCAGATAGCCATGACAGGGTTATTCACACATTTCCTTTGTGCTTACTCTTCTTCAACATTTGTTGAAAATTCAGTTATGTTTTTGTAAAACAAGCACCACATTCACATAACTCAATTAAAAAGACCATTTCTTTTGAAGTGAGACACTAAATAGACTCTCTAAGTGACTACAAAACAGTGTCTTCTTCCCATCAAGTATCCATACAAATGAACAAACACAACTGAACTGCACCCTGAGTATCGTGCTCCTTATGTCTGGCATATTTGCTCTCTTCAGTACTTGTGTTCAGCAGCACCAGCAAATTCTTTTTTGGCTAACTCAGATATAAGTAACACAGCTCCCTGATATGGTGCATATTGTCCAGGCCTTCCATACTTCAAGTGGGAAAACTTTTACACTGTCACTTAGATTTTAATATCAATTTTTCCTCTAGGCCTATAAGACTCCATCTGAACTTGAAATTACCCAAAGCTGTAAACATTTAGGATCACGTAAGTAACTACATTTGGTTTAATCTATTTGCTTAAACTGCTGTAATTTTCCTACTTGAGTTTTCCCAAATAGAAACAGGCACTAAAGAGTAAGTAAGTGGAGATGTTAAGTGGCCCATAAAACTTATTAAGATCAAAGTGATAGGTTTAATAAAGTTCATACAACATAAACCTACTAATTTTAGAAACTCCTGGTGACCTTCCAAGACTAAACCATAGACTTTTTTTTCTTCAGAGGTTTTAAATGTCAACAACTAGATAGCTTCCCATCAGTCTTAAGACATGAAGACCCTTAAATACATAGCCAGACACACAGAGAAGATTCCAATGACACATCCAGTGACAACTGGAACATGTCTAAAGAATAAGGCTGGCCAGGCTGTAACATCCTGTTCTCACTCTGTTCATTTCCAGTAACATAAGCCAGGCTTAAAATTGTAAAATAAAACTACTTCTTCTGGAGAATCACAAGACCATAAAGTTATACAGGCTCTACAATGTTAAAACAAATGCAGCATTATGAAAAGGCTGCCACAGAAGAGATGTTCAAGGCAAGCATTAATGCAGGGCTACACAGAACTCCAGAAATCAAAAAAAAAGAAGCAAAGTTTTGTCCAAACACCCAAAGCATTAAAGCAAATCCTGAAATCTTTACACGTCTTTAGTCCCAAAAAGGCTCATAAACACCAATACTTATCCAGCAACAATTCACAAACCCAACTTTCAAATAGGCAAAGGTGACACAATCTGTTTAGTGCCAGGGCTAAAATAAAGATATTCTAAGTTTTAGGCCATTGCCCTTGCCAGTATAGAAAGACACAGTGTAAGAAGCACCAATGCTAGAGAAGAAGCCCAGCAGTACAGAGAGGGATGGGAAAGAGATGATAAACTCAGGTGAGTGGAGACCAGATAAAGAAAGGACAGCTTCTAGTCAGGTTCTCCTTTAAGTGGAGACAAGAGGTTTGGGGGTTTTTTTTAACAGTACAAAATCCTGTTTCACTGAGACGGTATATCAAGCCCATTACTGGCTTTCTGTATTTCCAGCATTCTTTCACTAATACCATTGCCATAATTGTGCAATTGTATCCACTTTTAATCACTTTATAGCTGAACACTGGCTCATTTTTGTTCTTTTGTACCCCTACTGTAAGAGCGGAATGAAGGAGCACTCTGTTAAGCTTCAGGATGTTACACACGGCCTCTACATTCATTCTACCAGCAATATTTGTATGACAATAAAATCTCAACAACTCTCGTGTCAGAGAGCAAGAGTCAAATAACCTCCAATACAGATACGGGTTTAGCGTTATCTAGATGGAAGTATGTTTTTTAACATCAACACAAGCCACACCTGATTTCCTTCCAGGGCTTCTGAAAAGAAAAATGCTATTTAATCAGCAGCATTTCCTGAAGTGCTCCTGAATTTTACACAAACAGGTCTCCTATACAAGCGCGGTTAAGAGTTCACGTCCGAGCTTTAAGTAAGCCGATCTCTGCATGGCAGATTTAAATTTTCACGCTCATGACCAGTAATTCACTAAGCTCACAAAACGTCAGGTCAGGAACCCTTATTCTGAATCCCACCCCCATGGCACCCGTGTGAGGGGATAAGGCAAGAAGGCGAGGCAAGCCCGCCTCTCCTGGCCCCCGGCGAGGCGAGCAGCGGCTGTTTGCTGGCTACCGGCTGCCCACACCGCGCCCGGGCCCGGGGATGCCAGAGCGGGGCCTGTGGGGCCGGGCCCCGGCCGCGCTCCCGGTGCGGACCGAAGAGCCGCGGCCGAGCACCGGGGCCTGCGCGCCGGCCGCCACCGCCGCTCCCCGGGAGAGCCGCGGCGACCCCCACACACCCTCACCCCGCGACCCTAGCACTCACCGAAGTCGAGGAACTGCTTGATGGAGAGGGGCGAGGGGGAGAAGCGCGAGTAGTACTCGATCTGCTTGGGGATGGGGTTCTTGAGCAGCGCCCCGCACAGCCGCATGGCGCGGCCCGCCCGCCTCCGCTGCGCTCCCGCCGGCGGCGGCTCCTGCCCGGGCGCGGCCGCTCCGCGCTGCCCGTCGCGCTGCGCGGCCCGGCCCGGCCCGGCGGGAGGGGCGAGCGCCGCGCCCGCTCCGCGCACGCGCACGTCGGCGCGCGGGGTGTGGGGCGGGGCGGGCGCGTGAGGGCAGCGGGAGCGAGGCGCGGGCCGTGAGGGCAATGTCGGCACAGCCCGGGGGCTCCCCCAGCCCTGGGGGCACAGCCACTGCCCTCGGCCAGCTTGGAAAGGACCTCTGGGGTCAAAGAGTACAGCCTGAGACCGAACACCGCCGTGTCACCTACACCACGGAGCTGAGTGGCACGTCCAGTCTTTCCTTAAACGCCTCCACGGACGGTGACTCCACCACCGTGTTGTCCACAAAAATGGGATTCATGACCTGCTGTGTAACAAGCCAACAATAATACTCGCGATGGAGATTTTTTTTTTTTATTTCAGAGTTGTGCAAGCTTGGATGTTCAGTGGTATTCCATGAATCAAGCACAGTAACTATCAAAACTTCTTACTAATGATAGATTGTTGCAAACAAAAGAATTAGTGGTCACTGGCTACAAGTTACATATCTCTCTTATTAATCAGTATTCTTCTATTGGTTAATGATTCTCTCGCCTGTCATGCGAATCAGCTGTCATGCTCAGTCTCCCTGGGTCAGTGGTCCCAATCTCCCCCGGCCAGAATGACCTCTTACTCAGCTGGAGCTGATTTCCCCACAATTGCTGAGTTGGCTTTATTAGTTTCTTCTTGATGTTGGGAGTTGTGGCAGATGTCCTTGTGGTGTGTAAATTCTGCATTCTTTGTGTCCACTGTTAAGGGACATCTTTCTCCCCGTGCTCTGTTAACCTCCCTCTACATCTGGCATCATCACAGCATGTCATGCCCTAAAACTTAACAAGGCAATTCTAGCAACAAGTTGTTTTTATGACAGCTGGGCATCACTTAGAGCTTGCTAGCTAGCTGCTATCTGTTTCACAGATCAAATCTCCCTCTTGTCGATTAAGCTTGAACATACACAAAGATCAAACATCAAAGAACATCCTTTCTTGAGCAAATTTTATATATTCCACATTTTTCAACACCTTGGCAGTCCGCTCCGTTATCTAATCACCCCTTCTGTGAAGAAATTCCTCCTGATGTCCAAGCTAACCCTCCCCTGGCAGTT
Organism: Acridotheres tristis; assembly: GCA_037013685.1. Taxonomy (NCBI): domain Eukaryota; kingdom Metazoa; phylum Chordata; class Aves; order Passeriformes; family Sturnidae; genus Acridotheres; species Acridotheres tristis. Next base: position 101,820,766 of record CM072884.1, on the reverse strand, counting down.
TAAGACTGTGTCATCATGTCCTGTTGCTGGTTGCCTGGAGAAGAGCCCAAGCCCCACCTGGCTGCACCCTCTGTTCAGGTTTCATATGGACCAGTTAATATATCCCAGTTGGTCCATAAGACAGCATTTGCCCATCTGGCTTCCAGCCAAAATACAGCCCTGGAGTATCCAGCACGTGTGAGGCTGGCAGAGCACTATATGTGATAATAGTTGAAATTTTCTGGAAAAGTCCCATTTTTATCTGAGAAAGCATCTGAATACAATTTAGATTAATTTTGATGACTAGACTCAAAAGTGAAGTCAGATATTGAGGAATCAAAATGTATCACTGAATGCAGTCACTGACTGATTTTTGCTATGATGTGGTTTAGATACATTTAAGACAAATAACTGGTGACCAATTCCTTTTTTTTCTCCAGTGAATTCAAGGTAAACTTCATCAGACAGTATTACTCTAATTTTATAGCTGACTTGCCAAAGAAACCAATATTCTTCAGTTACTGGAAGTCTCTCTTCATCCTTTCTGTCATGATTTGTCCTTACAGAATTTGAGACAGAGAAATCCTGACCTAATGTACAAAATAACTGGAAAGCATTTTAAAATCACTTCAATTGCAGCTTATAGGAATGACTAGCTTGAAGAGGCTTGCCATGTAATCAAGACTGACAAAATGAAACATCTACTGTAATTCTAAAGCTTTTTTGGCAGGTGAGGAAAAGTGTTTTAAAACTTTTGTTATATACTCATCAGGATTTGATTGTGATTCATTTACATCATAACTCTGAAATCAGTTGTGGAATCAGCTGGCAAAAAACAATATCTTTTTTTGTTAAAGACAGAACAACATCTCCCAAATTAAGATGAAATTAGCAACTTCAAAGGACGATTCATTATCAACATTTAAACATTACATTATTATGTATCTTTCACATTTTTAAGTCATTCTAGTGTGATTTCAGCTTCAAAAAGTAGCAAGGCAACAGTTAACTATTGTCTTTCTAAACACAAAATAATTTTTGCAATATAAAGTGTCACAACATCTTTTTTTTTGAAAATTCTTAAACCTATATTAGCCAACCCATGTGAAAAATTTGAATTATTTTTGTCTATGGTGATACAGATTAAAACCACAATGAGGACATGCACAAAGTCACTGCAAAAGAGAAGTGTGCTCTTATCAAACACACTCCCAATAGCTTCTCTCAACTCTGGAGAAATCAATGACATAACCAACAGATCAAATTCTCCAAAAACCGTTCAAACACACACTTTAGAGACATTCAAATCCCAGACCCACCCAGCAGCTCTTCATGGCCTTGTACTTAAGAAGACTGCAAGACTTGCTTGAGAGAACATAAAATGTACATGGGAGAGGCTGTGGTTTTACCAATGCAAGACAGCAGCAAGCACGCACACAAACCTAGTTCTTAAACAATCTGCCTAAATAAAGAGAAGTTAGTGGCATAAACCATGCAAAATACAAAATGTCACTGGTATCAATAGGTTTAAATTATAAGCTGAGTTTTGCTTTTTGGGCCAGTTGAATTTCTCATACCTGATACTTGCCGTCTTTATATGTTTCAGAAGACATCTGGTGCAGAAAAGCTTCCTGAACTCATTCTGTGAGAGCCTCCATGCATCTTTGTTTATATGTTAAAAAACCTTCTACAGGCACACAGGAAAGAAATTATGTGCCCCTTAAGAAAATATAATTTTAACATTGATAGTGCCTAACACTGCTGAATTTTTCTGGTGTTTTCCTCATCTCTCTTTTACTGAGGGTATTATTTTCATATTTTCCAGTTATATTCAAATCTGGAATAACTAGAATTAAACAAGGGGTCAAAGATGACCCACTTTTACATGGCCATTTAGTAGCCATAACAACTTAGTCCCTTCTTCAATTAAAATCTGTGAGCACACAGGCAACTGGAAACCTCAGCACCTGTAAGAGAATTAGGGTCTTGGTATGGACACCTGCCAGAACCCTGCACTGAGGACAAGATGCCCATGGTGTCCTGGCCCAGAGAGCACCACCCAGCCCCAGACACATCAAAGAATCGATTTTTGTTGGGCCATCACTGTGACAAAGGAGATGGATAATTAAATCTGAGTAAACAGTCTTGCCTTAATAATTTTTCTTGGTTTTCTGTTGGAGTTGGTATAAAATTAATGCTTCTAACTCACAAACCACAGAAGCTTTGAGAGGGAAAAGCAGCAATATCAGGTTTTGCTGCAGAGTGATTCCCTAAAACAGAGGAACTGATGGAGAGAATATTTGCAAAAGCAAAGCTTTTTAGTGTTTCCTACCGTCAGAAATTTCAAGCACTGACTGTTGACCACTGGATTCAGTGCCAGACTTAAAAATTGGCCTCCCTTGGGTTTGTGTTGTAGCTATGATGGGAGGGAAGGACTGTGTACCCAATGACAGAGTGTACACAGAAGAGCCTTTGCTGCTCCTTGTATTTATATGTTAATTCAGTGGAGCCAGGAGGATAAATAAGAGACCCTTCTAGACTAGTAACCAGAAAATTAAGTTACCAGAAAATAGAATTCACCTTAAGTTTGAGTTTTCTTAGCACTTAGTTAAAATTAGAAATTCACTCCTACAGGAATTTGTACCCAAACTTGGTATGGAGATTTTAAAAGATGCCTTTTTGTTACATTTTCAGATCTTGTTCTTTCTGGAGCTTTATATTACATGTGCTTGTTTTCAGGGATCAAAGCTTTTTGCATGTAATATTTCACCCAATTAACATTTATTCACAGTGAAAATTTCAGACCTTTAAAACACCAGACCCATAATCTCCTTAACAAAGCTTGGTTTATTTCACTGCAGGATGCACTGTAGTAGGTCTATAAACTAGCTGCAGGGGATTCAGCATAATGAACTTCTTTGTATGGATGTCAGAGGAAGGGAAAAAGAATGCTAAACTATAAACCATGTTATTAAACATGTTATTAGTGTTCTCTAGACACATTGACTTTGTGGAATTCATAGTAATGTTTTTTTTTTACCAAAAGAAATCAACCTATATTGAAGTTAATATAACCCCTATTTCTTAAAGTTCAGAAGCACTCATTGAGAATGGGGATAATACAATTGAAACATGAACAATAAAAATAATCGATAACAGCTATTTGAGAGAATTTACACAGAAAATTATAGCCCCAAAGTACTTCTTACAAGATGACAGAAAAATCAGCACAAAAACTGGTATAGGGTGATGTTTTATACAAATTCCTGCTCTTCACAGTACTAATATTTGTCAATAACCCCACTGTATTTTCCTCCCTGTAATTATATGCACTCAAGAGTAGATTCAGGTAGTGGATCAAAGCCACACTGGGAACACATGGAGTGAGAAAGGGATAAGGTTCCTTACTGAAGCTTTCCTGAACTTCAAAAGGATTTGGTTTTATTTTTAATAATTTATTACTTCCTAGTATTTGTGCAATCCAGTGGGTAACTTTGGAAGGACTGTTACCCACAATGTTCAGAAGATTGATAGCTCTCATTTGGGAATATGGTGTACTATTATCTCTTGTTGCTACCATAGTCTACATTTTCAGCCATTCTTGTCTATTACCCAAGAAAATAAAGTGCTTCTACCAGGTTTTTTGCCAGAAAAAACTGATAGTCACTACTCTTAGTGTTCCTCACCCTAGTTAGTTGACCAGCAAAGTTCAGCGGTTTTTCTAAAGGAACCATCTGGGGCTAACAAAGATGCACTTAGCAAACCTAAGAGCTGGGAAGTCGAAGCAAGTCTTGACTCTCTTTGCAACCTAAACTACTAAGGCTTGTCAACTACTTTATAATTCCTGATTCAGATGTGTTAGGTTTTTTTAGAGTATGCACTTCACAGTTTCTTCAATTACAGAGCTGTCCTCTGTAATTTACTTTGAAGTAAAGCTGGTGCCACCATTGAGGTGATGTTGGTTCTGTCAGACACCAGCTCTGTGTCCAGCATTAAGGGACAGACCTACATTACTCTTTAATAGCCAAAAAACATGTCATGTCTAAATATTTATTTTGAAATATTTTGAAATATTTAAGGCATGCAGAAGAGAAAATTCTTGCCATTGAGATAACTGAGAGTAAATGCAGAGAAAAATAATTTATTAGTATCCTTATTGCCATGGTATTTTGTCCTGTCTTTGCCATAAGGGAACCATTGGAACCAGTGAGGCACAGAACCACACCAGAACAACCCCTTCCCTATAAGACTGTCTTGGTGCTGCTTTTGCCATTCAAATGTACGAAAAACCCCACAGAAAGGTCCTAACTTGGATCTAAAATGTGCAAAACTGAATCTAACCAGCAGCCAGTGCATTTGTCACAAGGATTTACATTTAATCTTCTTTTCCAGAAACAGCTTGAAAAACACTAGCTGAGGAAGAGTCACTAATACATAAGAAATACAACTTTGGGTATTGTACTAGAGCCTTTAAAATGGGATTGACAACATACTTTGAAGAGGAGGACAGGCACTAGTTTGGCATTAGTTGGAGAGGAGTGCCTCCGAAGGAAGTTATTTCTCTTCCCTTGCTAGGGAGTCTCCCAGGGGAAAACTCAAAAATTCATTTCAGATTGAGTTGCTGTAACCACTCCCTGACATGCCTTTATCTTTGATGGATATAATCTTAGCACCTTTATGTTTGCAGAATTGAAGCCTGTAGGGGTCCTGTGAGGAAAAAGCTGAAAAGGAGTTGATCTCGCTACATGAAGTTTACCGTGCAGCGGGAGAAGTTCTTGTATCCTCAGATAAATGGCATAAAATCTGCCGTCTAGGGGAGTAGGGTTGAGTTGTCTTGCCTCTGAAAATTTTCACATGGAGATAGAAATGCACTTTTTGTCCATTTTGCATAGCAGATTTGTTTTCCATGCACTCAAATCTTCAAGAAGAAACCACCCTTTTTGTTTGAAAAACACCATAATCTCACAGGAAGTTGTTCCCATCTCTGCTGGTACTTGACACCGTATCTAGCAGGCTGAAAGATTGCATAAGCAGCTTTCCCAGGACTTTCACAGTTCTCCCATATAAACTGTCCTGAAACTGTTTTTTTTTTGTTTCACTGCAACCCATGAGGTGAGAACTAAAGCCTCTAGGAAATACCACAGTTTTTATAGAAGCATCAAAACATTTTCCTTTGAGAACTCACCAATTTCATTGGATTCCTTAAATAAAACAGCATAAAAGTTCAGCTCCCATAACAACTGGGAAGAAGAGCTGGCATGCTTGTCACTGTGGAGCGTTCTGAATGTTAAAAATCTTTTAGAGTATAATTCCTGCTCCTGAGCTGCACTTTCTAGAGGAACCTCTGTGCCAAGAGACAAGTTAATAAAAAAAAATCTGAGTCCAAATACACACTTTGTAATGAATCATCAGCCATTTTCCTCTCAAAGACCAACCAATCAAACAATATTAGGGAAGCACAAGTGCATTTTCAGATTGCCTCCTCTTCCAGATCTTGGCAGTAGAAAATGTGTTGAGAAGAGCCCCTGTTCCAACAGTAATTCTGCCTTTAGAGACCAGTGATGCATCACATCGCTTAGTTCCTCTGCATTGATCAACCTCCTTATTACCCCATTATATTTCCTTGCATCTCATGCACCAAATACTAGAAGTTTTATAATTCAGTGTCATGTCAAGTGCCTTCCTGAAATCAATAAGCGTTTCATGGACTAGAATACTTTTATATAACACACATGCAATTGCAGTGCGTTTGGATATCACATTTGTCTGACCTGATATGTTTTGTTAACCTACTGTTAACAAAATAGTTTCTACTGTTCATTGGGCTTTTTCACTCTATAGATTTGCACATTAATTGGTGGGTATTTTAGTCTTTATTTAAGACCATGTAAAGTTTAAACAAATCATTGTAGTTTCTCAATTTTTTTCTGTTAAAAACATTTTCCTGTACTTGTTCAGCCAATAAACTTTTATCATTCTCATTTTCATATACTCCTTTTATTTGGTATTTATTTGAAAGTGCACAATAAGGAAACTGAACTAGTTTACATAGCTCAAGTTAAACATCATATTTAACCTTTTTGTGACATCCTGGACTTCAAATATATACCTCTTGCTGATACTGTTTTTGCTGGCTTCTGGAGTTTCTCTTCCCTGTAAATAGCAATACATATTTTGTTTGATTTTCTGTAATCGTGTGCACAATGTAGCTTGTAGACTGGTCTAGATGAGAAAATAGGTAAACACAGTGTTTGGTCTATGTACACTGACATAGCAAATTAGCCCTAAGGTAAACAGAAAACTTGTCAGGGTTATAATAGCACTAGTTTTGGGTTAGAGATAAGCTTTTCTGGCAGGTATTGTACAGGAGTTCTTGCATCATGACCCATCCAGCTCCTCGTAACAAGGTGGAGCCTCATCAGAATGCAGTTGGAGTTGCTCAAATCCGTGCATATAGTGGAGCTCAATACTGATGCCAAACAAGAACCTATTTTAATTTGTCTTTAAGTATACAATCCAAGGGAGAATTAAACACATCGTGTTCATGTGCCATATCTATGCACCTGATCCTGGTAAATGTAGTAGCCTCCATTCAGGCTTCTTCAAGTAGCCTTGAAGACCCACTGCCACCAGCTGGTGACTTCTGCAGGAGCACCATTTGGCAAGATACCCTGTGTCTCTGTACAGAGCCTCCTTAAAGATGATGACTGCAAAATACTGTAATTTAGCCAGATAAATAAATAAAGCATTTTTTCCACTGTTCTATCTACAAAACATAACATGCATCTTATTATGCAAATTATAATGATGATCTGTGTGAAAGCATACTATGACAGCTTCCTGGGTGGGAAAAAAACTTTTGCTGTGGTGTTTGCTTGCAGATGACTGCTTTGAGATAACAGGAGTAATAAAATGCCCTTCTTAGGTGAAAAATGGATTCCATGCAGATTCCTGACAACCTGGAAGTTTTACTTTCTCTGTGTTGCAACATTACTCAGGCCTACAAGGTTGTGATAGGATGGATTAGCTTTGAAAGATTAGATAAGGACATGGACATGGATGTGGATAAGAATGGAATTACTGATGATCCAAAGTCATCTTTACACTTCATTAAGCAACTGAATGCTGAACAAGAGGTTGTCACACTCGAATGAGCAACAACATTAGCACATTTGTGTAGTTCAATGCCTTTCTTCTCAGCTGAAGCTTGGAGTGGCATGTGATGGACACACTGAAAAGCAGAATGAAGAGTGCAGACCATTTTTATTATTAAGGTTGCTGAATTCTCGCCTTTAGAAGCCATTTCCAGTTGTGTTCAGCAGATGTCGGCCAGCTCTTAACCACTTGACAAGTATTGACTTCTGGTAATTTGATCTTACACATGCAAAATGAATGGGAATTAAATACTAGATAACTTTTCTAAGTGAGAGGAAAGGAAAAGAGTGCAGAGATTCCCCTGCAGGTGCACTCATGGCTGAACCTGCATAATAATCAAGCTCAGTTATCAATACCCTATACTTCAAAGAGACTCTGTCTTGTGTGGGCTACAGCTGTTACCCATGGTGGAGCACAACTATTGAGCCTCACATCTCCAGGTAAGATAAAGATAGGTCAAATCTGAGCTGTTTCTCTGCATAAACACCTGCACCCCACACACACTTCCCTCTTGTTGATACCATCTTTACTCACAAATTCTCTACCCTCCTCCCCAAGGTGCAGAGGGTCAGGGAACAGGGACTGTAGTCAGTTCATGACACCTTGTCTCTGTCACTCCTTGCTCCTCACACTCTTCCCCTTCTCCACTTTGGGGTCACACACAGGAAACAATCCTCCACGAATTTCTCCAATGTGAGTCTTTCCTATGGGCTCCAGTTCCTCACTAACTGCTTCAGCATGGTTACCTTCCACAGGGTGCAGTCCATCAGGAACAGGCTGCTCCGTTGTGGATCCCCCACAGCGTCACAAATCCTGACAGCAAACCTGCTCCAGTGTGGGTTTTGCTCTTCACAGGTCCTGCCAGGAACCTGCTCCAAGGCCAGCTTCCCACAGGGTCACAGCCTTCTTTGGGCATCCACCTGCTTTGGCAAGGGCTCCTGCAGGTGGATCTCTGCTCCACTATGGTGTTCCATGAGCTAAACGGGGATGGCTGACCCACCATGGTCTGCAGGGGAATCTCTGCCTGGAGCACCTCCTTTCCCTCCTTCACTGACCTTGGTGTGTGTGCAGGGCTGTTTCTCTCATGTACTCTCACTCCTTCCTCCATCTGTAATTGCTGTGTTCCCAGAGCAGGTTTTCTTCCCTGTTTTCAAAAATGTTATCTCAGTGACACTGATGGGCTGCTGATGGGCTCAGCCTTGGCCAGCAGCAGGTCCATCCTTGAGCTGGCTGGCATTGACTCTGCTGGACATGGGGAAGGCTTCTCATAGCCCTCCACAGAAGCTCACAGTAGCCCTCCCACTACAAATTCCTCACCATGCAAACCCAATACACTGGCCACATATATGATATCACAGAAGCTTTTTTTTGTTTTAGTAAAATACAGACATTCCACTCAATCTTTATGACTTGATGTAGGTTCGCATAGAGGCAAAGACAAATGTGAGGCATGTCTGTATAAGGATGTGTGCTTGCAGTGTGTGGGGGAATAAAACATTCAGCTCAATACAGCCCTGTATCCTGCTTTGCCACACTGAAAAAATCAAAGGTAGCTCCTAAGAATAGCATTCATGATATGTAAAAAGAGATTAATACATCTCTTGGGAAACTATTTCAAGGAAGCTAAGAAGCTGAGACAGCTCTTAGGAAGAGTCTACATCCTGATCCCAGCCAAAAGTCACTCAGCTGTCTTGCTAATGCTCAGGCTAAAGAATCGAAGGGCACCCAGCAGTTAATGGCTCTGGATAAGCCAGTCCTGAGTTGTCATGGTGTGCTGTCTGCAATGGCTGGACTTTGCAATGTTGGCTAATTTTGAACCTCTGGTCCAGTAAGTGGAAAGTACAGCTGATGTCTGTATCAGGCTCACACCCTGCCACAAGCACTTCAGCTGCAGCGAGGGGCAGCCCAACCTTCCCCCATCCCTTTCCCGGGCACATTTCCTTGCCCAGCTGAGGGCACAAACCCAGCCTCAGGCTGTGCCACCTTTGAGAGCTAACCTGCAGAAACAGAGAAGTGGTCCTACTTCCTGCTCATTATCAACACCATGGAGAGAAGTTACAGATCCTCTCTAGAGCTGCAAAGGAACCAGAGGTGGTGTAAAGCCATTCTTTCAGCATGAGACTTGTTCAGCCATGTTGTAGGATCTCATCTACTGTAAATACAGCAGAAGCTCTCTAATTCTCCATTGCAGACATTGAGTTCATTGAAATCAGCAAGCTCTAAAGTTTAGCAGTGTGACACCAGTTACTATCAAAGGACAGTCAGGGTTACTTCAACTGAAAAATGGCATGGTCTTTTCCACCAGCTACCACCTGAATTGCCTTCTCTTGAGAAGATTACGGGTGTGTTGTGATAAATCCTTTTGGGAAACACTACATCTCAATATAAGGCAGCACCAACACCAATCCTGTATGAATCAAGGTTTTCACTGCACTGATTAGAAAACCTTTACTGCCCAGTAGAGCAATAAGACAAGTACATATCCATTTTAAAAACAAACAAAAATAAACAACCTTTGTAATCTTATGGCTGTAAACACTTGTTTTATTGAGTGACTTACCTTCTCTCCATGAAGCAAAGCAGCTATTGCATCGAAGAGTCAGTCATTTAGTCAGAAAGGCAAACACTGGCATTGCCAGGAGAAAGAAACGTTTTATAGCCTTTAAAGCAGCCTGATATAACTGCACATCCTGCTGCCTTTCCAACTGGCAGTATAGCACAAGTGGATGTTGGCCACTGCTCTCAGGTATTGCAGTGGGCAAATGCAGTTGTCACAGAGCTCAGACTAGTGTTTCTTCATAAGAGGAAGACAGCAATTACCCCCCCAAAATAAGAGAACTAAAACCAAAGCATCTCCATGTCTCCATGCTATTGCCAAATACGATGTCACATTAAAAATAATGTGAATGTAACTGCAAATAAAAGCAGGCTGGGTGAGGCAGGGAACATCTTGCCAAGTGATATTTGCAGGACTTGGCTTGAGAGCAGCCCAGAGCAGTCCAGACTTACTGCAAGCTTCCTTCTTTGCTAACAGAGGCATTTAGAACCAGCCACAATGGTTTTGCTTTGCTTTAATCATTAATCAGAGGCAAGTAAAATGCATGAAGGAAAGCAAACGTACACTCCATCGCACAAATACAAGAAGGTATTTGAAAAACAGGCCAGGTTACCATGGCTAATTTGGGGGAATGGAGGTGGGGAAGAGGGAGGAGAAGATCTTGGAAGGCAAAAATTTGCTTACATTGGGGAATTTCATTCACAGCAGAGATTCCTGAGCAAAAAATATCATAGTCTCTACTGAAGATAGCTTGACTTGTTGCAGTATGGGATTAGGTTGTTTGAGCTGTGAGATTTTAGTCACTCGGGTGCTGGAAACATTCCTGAAACTACTTCCCCAAGTCTCTTCCCTTTAGCAGCACTAATTCTCCTGTGTCACTGCAGTCTAGCTTCCTCAGCAATACACTGCTGCAAGCCTGTTTTTTTGCAAGGAGTACATCAGCGCTGGAAGCAACCCTTTCTGGCAAGGCTGGCGGTGCAGTCCTCTGAAAAAAAAGGATTTGATGAGGAAGGAGAGAGTTCAGGCTAGTCTGCCATTCACATTCTTACTTTTCAAATGTTTTCATAACCATCAGTCCTGAAAAGTGAAAGTGAGATCCAAAAGAAGAATTAGGAAGGGGGAGAGAAAACAGGTTGTTCCATTGATTGCAAGATTTGTAGATTATGGCTATTACTAAAAATGACAGCATCTCTAGTCGATGAGGTACAGGCTCAAAGCCTATTAATGCACTACAAGTAACATGATTTGGAGATCTGAAAAGAGAAAAATCACAGTGTGAGATTTAAATCCTACTTTGTACTTTGAAAGCCACCGTTTCAAGAGGGAGAAGTCCAATATGCCCCATTCACATGCTAATTCACTTGTTTCAACAAACTGGTATTCTCTTTCACCTCTTCACATTAGCATAAAATGAGAAGCTTGGATCTGCATTTTTCAAAAGACAACCAGGTTTAAAAATTTCCAAAATGCAACTATTCAACAATGGTTCATACATGCTAAATGCCAGAGTATTGTAAATGCAATACTCATTTGCCTCCTGCATCCAGAATGTAATTTCCATTTTCATTTTAATAGCTAGTGATCTATTGTTCCAAGTTTCTTTAAATAAATGTCCCCCACTGCTGCCCATAGCTTCTGCAGAAACAATTTTGAATATTTTGCAGGCAAAAATAGCAGATGTGTTGAAATTTATTCCATTCCTCTCCAGAGTAGATGACTGATGAAATGCATATATCCAGGCCTGTGGAAATACGAGCCAGAAATAAATAGCAAATGAGATTATCCTTAAATTGATTTCTCTGCAGTACATTCTGATTAACCAGCAAATCAAAGATTTTTTTTCCAGCTGCTCCACAAAGATCATACTCTTCATTCTCTGCATGTGTAGTTTCTGGTATGTAAGTCATTCTCTCAGTTATCAGATATCTGAAGGCTTTTCTGCTCTGCTCTCCAAACAGCTTCTTCCTTTCCATCTGAAATTTCAAGAACTAGATTCTAATATTTTCTTTGTTCTCCTCGGAAGACTCCACCATAAAATTTGTTGTTCAGATCTGTTACAGCCTGTTTCAAAACCAGTGGTCTTGCTGAAAGCATTCTGCTACACTTGATCATTCTTAAGGTGTTAAAACAACCACCAGGACAATATGTCTGAGCCAGTGGAACATTTTCTATCATTAGGTTTTTTCAGAAATCAAAACAAGTGTGTTTATCTGATAGACCACCTGTGATACAGTCAGCAGTTACTTCAAGATCTCTGCTGTTGGTGTCATGATGAGCTGTCCTGCCTGAACTTTGTGATGGTACCAAAATACCTAGAACTGTGTTCTAACTTGCCCTAATCATAAATGAACCCCCCTCTCCCTCCAATGTTAATGATCAGTATGACACCAGTCTGGTGTCACAACAAAGAGCAATATTATGCCTTTACCTTTGTTCTGGTGCAAATGTGCAGATATCAGATGCTAAACAGCAGCCCAGATGTTCAACTGCCCGTGATCCAAAGCTTGCTTGCTGTAGCACAGCTGTGTCACCTTGGCTGAGTCTTGCTTAGAACATTCTTGTCCAGCTGCAAGAAAGAGTGCAGGCTAATGCCACATGAAAGTAAGTTCACAGGCAGAAGTGAAATTTTAAAGGCAGTAAGAGCTAGAAAATACTAAGGAGGAGCAAAAGTTGCAACACCCTCAGAAAGAAGGCAGAGACTCAGCATACAGCAGCTTGGCCAGACAAGGGATCATGGACCTCTCCAAAGAGTCATGGAAATGAAAACTCCTCCCCCAACCAACAGCTGCCTACCTGCTTGATAATACTTGTAAGAGCCTGTATTTAAGAACTTGAGTTGTAGTTAATACTTGAGTATGACTTAGCTGAGTAGCCTCATAGTTGTTCCTGTGAAATGTATGCCTTAGCTGATATAAATACTTGCTGTGTGTTTCTAAACCTTGCAATCTTTTAGCATAGGAGAAGGTGCCCAAGGAAAAATGACCCACTGATGAGAGGTTGCAGGTGTGAGCACTAATCCTGGCTCTCTCCCTTCTCTCACTCTGCCCCTACTTCACTTCTTGCCACACAGGCCCACTACAAGGCTTAAAGCTACCAGATACCACCGACTAAAACAGAGATGGATAGCATGCACCACTAGATAGTATTGCTGTCTAACAGAAGGGGTTGCTGTGAAAAACTTTCTTCCGTGATTAAGTGATATCAACAGGCCTTCTCTGCCCATATTTAAAGAGAGATTAAACCAGGATATTAAATTATGACAGTGCTTCTTTAATAAGAAAGAGGGAATTGGCTCTCACTAGAGGGCACATTGAGCTTGGATTTTATACATCCTGTTTCAAACCAGAATGATAAGGTGACAGATGAAAACCAGCTACCCAAGGTTGAAAACAGCTACCCTGTGTGACTGAATTCTCCTAAAGCATAATTGCAGCATGCCTTTAAAATGCTTCATCCCCTTAGCATCATAGACTATAAGGTAAGGCAGGGCATTATGTTGCTTCTCCGTATGTAATAGAATTTTTCTTGTGTATGGTACCACATCCATCAACACTGCAGAAGAGCAAATCCCTGGGGCAGTCCTGACTGGGACTTCATAGAGGCACAAGGAGAAAGGAGGGAAGAAAAGTATCACACAGCAGGCATGTTCTTAGTGATCAATGGCAAAATTCTCCACAAGCTTTAATTTAAAGGAAACAACATACAGCATAGATATCACTGACAGACAAATTCAAGAACTGCTCCTACACAAAGACTGGGAGAAGTTTCACAATAATTATCAGGAACAGTATGTCCACGTGCATTTGACCACTTGAGTATGTCTGTACAGTGCAGGGGTTTGAGGACTCGCTATTTCCAATGGTTCACACTTTGGACTAGTCTAGACTTGTCTGGTGGGCAAGGACAGCCTGCTGGCAGCTGGGGAGGAGCTCTAGGTGTTCTCCTAGACCACATCTCCCCCTGTAGTTTCCTGCAGCAGGCATCCTGCTCGAGTGCTTGGAGGTCAGCCCCCCTGGGCAGCCCACGGCATCATTAGAAACACGATTAGGAGATTTGCTTCACACCCACTAATCCCATTTAAACTGTTACTGTAGACACAATCAGACTGACAAGCTGTAAAAATGCATCCCTGAGGAGCTGTTTGCTTTGTGCCGGGCAGGGAGCGGACTTCAACACAAGCTGGAGAACCAGCCCAAGATCCTGGCATGGTGTCTCCACGTGGAGGACAGGGCTCAAGAGCTGCATGTGTATAGCCTCACATGCCATTAACTTTCTTGTGCTGACAAGGATGATATCCAAAGCAAATGATACAATAGGAGTAATTTCAGCAAAATTGTGATTACTGTAACACACAGGAGGACCGTATGCTGAAGGAGACAGTCCACCTGGCAGGACTAATAGAGTAGGATCTGAACAAGAGCTGCGAATGGCACCCATCACCTGCTTTGATTTACATTTTTAATCTACAAGGATGGTTAAGAGGCAAACAAGCCTTGATTCTTACTGTTTATAGTATTGGTGACAGCAATCTTAAGTTCTATTGGGAACTGAAAGTGAAAGGATGGAAGTGGTGAAAATATTCTGTAAAAATTGTTCTTTCAAATCAGTACCCAGGAGGGGCTGCACCACGTATTATTTCCCCCCAGATAAATCACAGGTTCTCCTAACTTCCAGATGTGACTGCTGCTGGAGTGGCAGGCAGGGTCATATCACTGCTTGCAGATGTTTCCTTAAAGCAGCTAAAACAACACATCCTCCAAAATCAAAGACAATATTGTCCTCCAGAGACAATATTACTAACTATATTAATATTATATTAATATAATAACTGGGCAAAGAAATTGAGCTTCGCATGCTAATAACAAGCTGCAAGCCTGCCAGTGAAGGCAGGAAACAGCAATGCGAGAAGCCCAGAGGCAGAGGGGCAGGCTGCGGTGGAGGTACGCGTGTCCCGCCGTGTGCGCTCTCAGTGTGCCATCTAGTGACTGCGGGCACCGCGCCCGCCTCCGCTGCGCTCGACAGCTGTGCGCCCCAGATGTTGGGCCCAACGCTTCAGCCCGCAGTCGCTGGTAATCTGGTTGTTGGAGAAGCTAAGGGGGGTAGGTTCAGCCTGTAGTGACCATTTATCCTTAGGTGGAGCCCCTGAGCATTCTGCAGGGAGATCTGCTCTGTAATCTGTGACATAACTAACATAGGATGCTACAGTGAATTCCTCATCTGGGGAGAAATGTGGAAACAAGGGGGAGGTAAAGATGTGACACAATTATTTTATCATATTCCTTTTCTCCCCTCTTCTAAGCGGAGCGGTGAATTATCTCAAATACAGTTATTTTTACTTCATTAGCAGAATTAAGTTTCTTCTCATAGTATAGTACTGAATCTCCTGGAGAGACTGTGGAATAAAAAAATTAAATGGGGATGAACTGTATTTTCCATCATAACACAAACAAAGTTCAGCCTCTTTTGCTATCCTGGTGGCAGTGTGCTGGAACCTCGGAGGCTCATGATACTAATCATCTCTCACTGCAATCTTTTTAGTGCAACACGTTTGCAGAAGTTTCTTCATGCAGCTTCAGGCAGCAGAAGAGTACAAAAAGAAGATAAGAAAACTTTAAAGTAACTAATCACATGATTTTAAAGAAAAAACAAACGGCCAACTGACACTTAGTCACACTTGTCTCACCTCTCTTTAGGAGAGAGTTTCAACAGGATTGTTTACTCATATGGAGGAAAAGCACTGATAGCAAGTCTCATCTCAGCTACAACTGTTTACAGAGAGGATTTGCCGTAGTGTCAGGGAAACCTGTTTAGTCTGTTGGTGGAAATCCTGCTTGAGGATGGGATAAGGTCAGTAATATTAGCCAAATCCAATTAAACTAATAAAGGATTCAGATCACTCCCTCAAAAAGAGCCATTCAAAGAGAGGTTTTAAGTCTAGAAAAATAAGAAGGATAAATCCAAATTAAATCCTTTTAATCTGTCTCCCTTTATCAGCACTATATTCCTTTAGGGGGAGACAGGCTAAGACTGATGACAGGTTGCTGGCAAAAGAGTAGCATTGTCACCTTTAATGTTACAAAAGCAATTCAAAATCCCACTAAAATAATTACAAGAACAATTTTAATTCATTACTTTGCCATGGATTCATGAATGCAGCTTTGCTAAAGAAGCTCTAGCACAGGACAGAAGCAAGGCTCACCTGAGAGCTGGTTTCTTGTAGCACCTGACTGCTGCTGGTTGCTGCCTTGCAGCTTGACGAGCCACTTAGGCTGTTCAGGATCAGAACAAAACACACACGTCCCTGTGTTCTTCCAGGGAATACTGTCTGCTGGGCCTGCACTAAACAACAGGGCAATTTATATTAAAAGCAGGGAATGGCTTGAGATTACTATCAGCTTCCCGAAGCCATCTGGTTTTCTGACACATAATTATACTGACAGCAAAGACCATCTTAAACTCACAGTCACTTACCTGGGGGCTCAGAGCTGCCTTGGGCCCCCTTCAGGCAGCCAAACAAAGTAGTATTTCACAAGGGGACTTGGGCAGACATCCCCCATTTCAGTAAGGGCCATTTTCCCCAGGTGGTCTGGGGCAGGAGACTGTGATGTTTGGGCCTCAAATAAGTGAATTTCAAAGGGAGGAAGAAGCATGAAAGAAGAGGTTGCCTAGTAGAAAGCAGCATAACCGAAGGGATAAGAGAAAAAAACCTATTGGTTAAGTTTCATCTCCTTAACATCATTCCCAGGCAGACAACAGGCAGGACTTATTCTGCCAGACTACCTAAAGGCTTTGATCTTCCTTGCTTATACAGTGTGGATTCTTCAGCAGCTCCCAAGGCAGCTGGCATGGCAGGAAAAATTATCCCCAAGTTGCCAGGTGTGTCTTTTGTAACACAATAGCTGCTCAGTAAGAACCAGAGTGGAATGGCCAACATTACTTCACCAGAACTTGAAATTCAATCTTTTTAAAAGTAGAAGCTAAGGTACATAGGGAAAACAAATAGATTGAAGAAAATAAGCAATCATTTCCAATCTAAATCATGAGTGTTAATGTATTAGCCCCTCTAACTAAATTGGCCATGCTCTTTTTACCACATTAAATACAAGCAGTGGGGGGGGGATGCTTGACACAAGAGGTCGAAAAGAAGATGGTCTCATAGCTCTGGGTGTTTGATTTAGAAGATATTGCCCATAACCAAAGCAACCAGATCAGAGGCAAACAATTTCTTTTGAGGCACAGAAGCCACAGCAGCTGATGTCATGAACAAAAGTAGGCAGGTAAACAGAAACAGAGCACTAGAAAAAGGGATATGAGACTTGCAGCCCAGAATTTCACAAGCAATAGTAGTTCATAAGCAATGAGCTATAAAAAGCAAAACTGAGCAAAAAAAGGAGTCACCCACTTGCATGAAAATGCAAATCCCTACCACCTCTGTGTAGCAGTTCTGGCCAGCATGAGTGGACATGGACACAAATCACAAATGCTTCCTCTATGAAAGAAGAAAAGCAAACTCCATTTACATTCATCAAAAAATTGATTGAGAGGAGAAAGCTCCAAACAATTATGGTACTGCAAACGCTCAAAACATGTTACCTAAGTCACCATGCCAGTGAGGAAATTCCCGAGAGCTTACTCATAAGAACCTGGAACACAATTCCTATCTCAGTGCAAACAGTTGCCATAGATATCTGTGCACAAGCAAGAAGACAGAGCTGCCCAGAAAGAGCCACATTTCTGTCCCAGGGCTTCTCGAGGCAGCCCTTCTGCTAAAGAACGCTGCTTGACAAAGCTTTGGGAGATCAGATGCCATTTAAAACTTCCTTACTTTTGATGGCTTTCTTTTTTGTGAGAGGCTCTATTGGGGCTCTTCAGAGTTAAAAGGCAATACTGTGAGAAAAAGCAAAGCCAGTCACAGGCAAGCAGAGCTCACATACCACGCTCTGTGCCACTGCTGCCCTGGCTGACACTGTGCCTCTGGTGGGCTGCCTGCTCACATGGAGAGGGCTCTGCTGCTTGTCTGTACTTTCACTTCACACCCTGCTTGTCAAAGCCACAGCCCACTCACACCAGGACTAACACTTGGGTGGAGTTGGCTACCAAAGACTAAAGTCATTCCTCTCCTTTTCGAGCCCTGTGGTGACAGGTCACTAATGCACCGAGTTGTCCTAGTGCCGTGCTCTAAGCTGCAAGGGGAGCATTATTTACCAGAAAAAAATACCTGGTTTATACCAGCTACTGTTATCCAATAATACAGAGTCACAGAACATATTGAGTTGAAAGGGACCCACAAAGACCATTAAGTCCAACTCTTATGTGAATAGCCCACACAGGGATCAAAGCCACAACCTTGGCATTATTAGCACCATGCTGAGCAACTATATCAGCTATATATATATGAGCTATATCAGGATGTTAGAATTCAGAGTTGCTGAAACTAAGGTAGAAAATTTGTGTTTTCCAACTATATTTGTTTCACCCATGTACACATCTGCCTTCCTAAGTAACTGTCCTACCTGGACATCCTTTATTTCTAATTACTACAGGGCATTTACATCCCTAGGAATGCTCTGAAGGATCAGAACATGGGTGTCCTAAGAAGGTGCATTTGAAAGTTGGTAGAACTCAGGCTAAAGCTCTAATTAGTTCATTGTCTCCCTTTAGGGAAAATAGAAACAACTAGTTCTAGGAAAGCCTGCATTAACAGGAGGAAGAAGAAAGAAATACAGCACATTTCAAATTTTAAAAAATACCCACAATCCTGGAAGATAATGGTTTAATTCTTCAAAATTATCATTAAAAAGTATAACTCTAGGGAGAAACAGTCTAAGTAAATACAAGAACATCTTACACAGCAGATACCAATACTGAAAGAAGAGTAATAGAACTCTAGGGAAACCAAGCACACCACTTTCATGCCAAGGAAATTAGTCCTTCTACCATTAGCCTTTACATAGGTTTTAATGTTATACCATGTGTTAATTATTTCCAAATCACAAGTGCAAACACTCACCCTGATTGGAAAATTAGCAGATTTCAAACTCAGGTAATTTCACCCTAATGAGGAACTTGTTGAACTGAATTTAACAATTAGCTCACACCCTTTGCTGGCTGGGTATGACAAGGTTACAGGGAGACACTGAAAAACTCACGTTTTTCAGTAATTGGCAATAAAGGATTAATACAATTCAAAAATTGTTGCCATACTGCTTCTAGCTCCTGCTTTGTCTCTTAAGGCAGGGATTTGCCAAGGCTGATAGATGAGGAGGTACTGCCTATACAGAACAGCTCTCCCTTTTGTTAGGTACCAAGCCTCAGCAAAATGGATTTCACAGCTTAAGAGAGTTAAACTTCTGATCTATCAGTCAATGTGCACAAGATGTGGGTAGAGCTAACAAGCTAAGGTGCTTACCACCTTTGATAAGGCACCAGAGCAGGCAGGGCTGCTCCAGCCAAGAAGGGAAGGGTTGGCCTCTGTGGCTGCTTGGAGAGGGCTGAGCCTTGACATTGCTCAGCTGCTATTATTGGGCTACTTGGTTTTGCTTCTACAGAGTACTGAGTGCTTTTTGTGTTGTTTTTTCCTCATTGAGAACCCTTGAACTGCTAATTGTCTGTGTCAATACTCTGCCCCTTGGCTGCAACCTCCCCTTTCTCCCTATGGCTCTGCAGAATGTCTGGCAGCACTCTCAGAGCTTAGCAGCTCTCCAAGATGTCTGCACCAATTTGTATAGAAACTGTTCCTTGGTCCTTAGATGACATCTGTGATCTGATGCCTGACTCTCTAGAGGGGAGACTGGCACTTTTCAGCAGCTAAATTGCATTAAAGGAAACAAAAGTAATTCTATCCTACCACTAGTTCTCTACATATGCTGTGATCCTACCTGCATAAGGGGTGTTGGGCAGTTAGGTCTTAGAGAATGGGGCCAAGGTGTAGATGTGAAGGGAAAAGACACCTGCAAATGGAAAGGAAGTTGCCTTTAGATGATTCTCTCTCCTTGCAACTGACCAAAACCATCCAAAATATTGTCAAAATTTGTCTGATTTCTCCCACAAAAATGTAAAAGTTATTGACTAAAATCTTCCTCTTTTTTAGTGCACTTTCCACAGTAAGGATTTATTTTCCTTGTTTGAAGAACAATAAAGGCTATTCTGAGACTTAAGCAGCACACTAATTGCTCAATTATTCCTCAGGAAGTGGTATCAGTATAGGTGTAACAAACTTCTTTTGCATGCAAAGAAATGGCAACAAATAGAGGAATGGAGAGAAAGAAAAAGAATATTTTGCAAAAATAGGTTTTGAGCTCTTTCAGGCTATTGCTTTATCTTCATACTGTCAACCAGCACAATGTAGAGACACAGACCTCTAGATTTCCCTGATTTGGTTCCCTTTTGCTAAAACAAAGATGATCATGTTGATTCAGACAGCTGTTAGAATCACCTAGCTAACACTTTGTCTATAACCCTCTTCCCCCAAAAACTGAGTCTTAAAAATAGTCTTTCATTTTACCTGGGAGCTAAGGAGGTGCAAGTAGATTCATGAGCTGTCATGAAGAAACAGGTGAATGGCCGTCAGCAAAAGCAGCAGTCAGGCTTTTTTTGAAAGGGTAAGGAAGCCAAATGCCTCAAATTATTGAATAGGTGGAGTTGTTGCAACAGACCTATTCTAGCATTTGCCTTAGGTGAGTAGCAAATGACTGCTGTCTTCTCTGTTATCCGTGAGTCTTCAGGGCTTTTCTACTGCTTACACTAAGTCTACCTGTGCCCTAACTTGTCCTATTTGCCATTGATTGTATTCCAACAGAATCACAGAACGTGCTGAGGTGGAAGGGACGCAGCAGGATCATCAAGTGTTACAATTATGTTGAGATGGACATGGCTGGTATCACCACCAACCCTTAGAGTAGCAAACTCTACTAAGGCATCACTACATGCCTTCTTCTCTTAACAAACTTCTTTCTTTAGAACTCTCACTCCTTCTTTCATAGAGCTCTCTCAGGTAACTAACTCCTTTTCTTATAGACAGCTTCACACAGTACTGATGCCTCCTTTCACTCTGCATGACTGGCTAAACCCAAGCTGTCCCTTTCCTGGCTGCCTAACCCTGTCTGTCCCCCACACAACATCTTCTCACCATATCTGTCCCTTGCACAACTGCATGTCCCTTCCCTGCTCTTACTCCAGCAGGGTCTCATTCTCAAGCTCCACCTGCAAGTGACTGTAACTGGTGGCTAGCTAACCCAATCTTTTAGATCCCCCAACTGATTGGGCAGGCACAGATGATTCCACTCCTTGGTAATCAGTTCATCTGCAAGTCATTGGGAAAGATTGCCTCCTGCACTATCCTTTCAGCCTAGCTTCCCATAATCAAGTCCAGCTCCTGGCCTTGGACAGGACATCCCCAAGAATCACACCCTGTGCCTTGAGAGAGTGTTGTCCAAATGTTTCTTGAACCCTGTCAGGGTTGGTGCTGTGATCACTTCCATGGGGAACTGTTCCAGGTGCCTACCCACCCTCTGGGTGAAGAACCTTTTCCTGATATCCAACCTAAACCTGCCCTGACACACTTCAGGCCATTCCCTCAGGTCCTGTCACTGTCACCAGAGAGAAGACATCAGTGTCTGTCCCTCCTGTTCCCCTCAGGAGGAAGTTGTGACTGCAGTGAGATCTCCCCTCAGTCTCCTCCAGGCTGAGCAGACCCAGTGCCCTCAGCCCCTCCTCCTATGTCTTCCCCTCAAGGCCCTTCACCATCCTCACTGCCCTCCTTTGGACACTCTATAAGAGCTTAATAATGCTCAAAATTCTTCCCCCTGCTCTAGTTCTGGGAACTATAGGATCACAACTATTGTTGTGGGTATTTTTCCTTGGCTTTCTTTGGAAACAGACATTGCATAGAAAAGTAGCCTCTAGCTTTCCTGGGTCTGCAGGCATGAGCCTACACCCTTGCACATCCTCCCTGATGGGTACCCACAGGATTTTTTCTCAAACAAGGGAGAACAAAGCAGAGGCAAGAGTGAAGGAGCAGACAGGACAATTGCAGGGTGGGATGTAGGGATAAGAAGATCTATAGCCAGCAGAGCACCCTCTTAACTCCTGAAACACATCCTTGGGGTATTAAGGCATGAGGCCTGAGACATGAGAAACACAAAGGCAGGGCAAGCCTTGCCTTTCAAGGGTTCTGAGGGAGCCTCTGCAGGGTTCCAGCACTGCCCATGCTGCAGCCAGCAGGAGCCCACACCGCAGTCTTCTGAAACAGGAGGGATTCAGCTACTGCTGCTTTAAAATTAACAGCTTGAAGGACGGGTGGAAAAGAAGAGCAGGGAGCAGCTTCTGTTACCAATGCACTCCTGCAGCATTACAGGTGTTGGAGATTTCCCCCCCTGTGTGTGAGCTGTGTGCCCCTACAGGACCTTCCAGGAGATTCCAGGGCCAGAGCTCACCCTCCTGCCTGCCTCTTTAGCACATGGACACCCAAAGCATATGACTCATTTTTTCCCACGATCTAATGAATTACTTCCACGTGCCTGAAGCCTCTTAATCCTCAATCACACACCTCTGTGTATGCTTATCTCTGTTTCATGTGTTAATCACAGAAAACACTGATAATATTACCTTTACCCTTCCTCACACGACAATCCCAGGCAAACAGGGCATAAAGATTATGCACTCACTCTAACATTTATTACTTTACTACAGATGTAAGCGAGTTGTGAAATTTATCTTTAGCTCTTGTCAACTGTTTTCAAATACTTCAATCACAAACACGTAGTTGAAAGTGACCTGAAAGGGATGGTTATCAGAGCTGAGACTAGAGGAAATTCCAGCTCTCTGTTCTGTTTTTCCATCCCCAGACTGATTAAGGTCCAGCTTGGAGGTGGTGACTTGTAATGTTTTCATTTCAAGAGTACCTGAATTAAAGTCCTGCAACGGAGGCCTCCAGGCACTTCCATTAGACAGGACACAGCTATTGGTCTGAGCCAGATGAGGGCAAGAAAGTCTTAATTAAATATAAAAAAAAAAAAAGAGGAAAACAAAATTTGTAACAATAAGGCCCACACATTCTGCTGCAGTCACATAAACTCTAACTCAGGAAAGCTCTTATGCATGTTTTTAAAAAAATATATATCTAATTTTGCTCTGAAAAGGCTTCTGTGTAAGTAAGTGATGTTTGGTATGAGATCTCTGTGACTGTGCATAGTAAACAGATTTGCTGCCAAATCCAGAGTCTGCTTGACAATCACACAGCACACCTTATTGCTGAGATATGTCAGATGAAGGTCACAACAAGTATTAAATAACTACCCAAAAGCATAATAGCTAGCGATACCTGTGGCTAAATCAGGCCCACACTGATATTTATGAGATATATTTAGCAGGCACTGCAGAGACATGACAGACAGCAGCCCAACAGTGATGAGTGAAGACTTTTGCTGTGGCCCAGCAGCCTACTCTGGACCTTCAGACACCACTTCTCACACACTCCATCTGTTTTCAAATGCACTCTCCATGCTACAGCATATGGATCTGCTTTTCCATGCCACAGATCCCACCCATCAAAGCATTCCCTTGCAGAACTGCTACAGAAAACACGAAGATGCCTTACCAATCAAAAATATTTTATTTTCCAATTTCGAAGCTGATTGAACTCGCAGCCAACCACCCCAATGCTGTTATGAAATTCAGTATTGCTCTTCAAACCTATGTATGTACCTGTGGCCTAGATTACACTGATACAAAGCAACATCAGGAATATGCTAACAGTCATAATGTTAAAATACATTAAGAAGATTTCTCATGTTGAGAATAAGTTAGCTGATCCCAGTTAATTCTAATCCACTCTAATGCAGAGTAAAAATCTTCACATAAATTATCTTTCAAAGGAAAAGTGCAGATTCTCTCAAATTAATGCAGTTCAAGAATCTGTATTAATTTCCCAGACTACCTACTTAGAAAAAAAGATTAAATATAAAAATTGTGTCAACCATTTCAAAACAAAAATAATTCAAGTTTTCTGCTATAATGGAATCCTTCAGTTGTTAAAGAAAATATTGATTCTGATCTCAATCAGAAAGAAGAAAACATTTTCAATCAGCCCAAATTTCTACTTCAAGTGGTTCACCAGTTGTTTTCAGAATGTTTATTTCCCACCAACTCCCAAACTGAATGCAATGTTTTAACTCAATGTAAGCTGTAAATAAAGCCCTACTGTGTGTTGGAATGGGTCCAGAGAAGGGCCACAGAAATGATGAGAGGGCTGGAGCACTTCAGCCTATGAAGACAGGCTGAGGGAGATGTT
This sequence comes from Acridotheres tristis, assembly GCA_037013685.1. Lineage (NCBI taxonomy): Eukaryota > Metazoa > Chordata > Aves > Passeriformes > Sturnidae > Acridotheres > Acridotheres tristis. Next base: position 101,796,785 of record CM072884.1, on the reverse strand, counting down.
CAGCCTGCAGAAGAGAAGGTTCTGGGAAGAGACCACTTTATTGTGCCCTTCTAGTACCTAGAGGGGACTGCAAGAAAGACTTTTTTTAGCAGGGTCTGTTGCAACAGGACAAGGGATAAAGGTTTTCAACTACAAGAGCATAGATTTAGACTAGATATAAGGAAGAAATTTTATAAGTGGGAGGTACAAACTAATGGAAGGGTGGCCCAGAGAGGTGCAGATGCTCCATCCCTGGAAACATTCAAAGTCAGGTTGGATGAGACTCTGAGCAACCTGATCTAGGTGAAAATGCCCTGTTCACTGCAGGGGCTGGGAGCCCTTCAAAGGTCTCTTCCAACTCAGTGTACTGTGACTCTGTCTGCCTAGCTTTGTTCTCTTGCCTTTCTCTGGACACACTCCAGCACCTCAATGTCCTTTTTGTCATGAGAGGCCCAAGCCTGAACAAAAAATTTGAAGTGTGGTCTCACCAGTGGGACAATCTTGCCCTGTCCTGCTGGCCACACTCTTGCTGATACAAGCCAGGTGCCATTGGCCTTCTTGGCCACCTGGGGACACGCTGGCTTGTGGTCAGCTGGCTGGTGACCAGCACCCCCAATACTCCTTTCAGCCACTCCCATCCTCACAGACCCTGTTAGTGCAAGGATCCTGAGTATCATTATCCCCATTTTCCAAGTAGGGAACCAAAGCACCATGTAACACCAGGGACCATTGGCAGAAGACATCTCAGACTCTAACTCCTACTTCCCTTTTCGACTGACAGAGAGCCTGCTCTCCACAGGGAGAACATTTGGCATATTTACAAACAGTAACTGTGTATTTACCAATTTAGGAGGTGCATTGCCAAGGAATGTAAAAAGTCTTGCTCTAGAGAGATCATTGTTTCTGTAGGTGGAGAGCCCACATGGATTTGGGGATTTCAGAACAAACATATGAGACTGTACGTCCTGATCAGAATTAGCTATGGTGAGCTCATGGTGTAGTGTGAGAGGTGATCTATTGTGATGGAGGAAGCATGGAAAAATGCTGTGTTGGACATATGACAGCAATCCAGGGTGAAAAAAAAAATTTAAAGTGAAAAAATATGAAAAATAGTCACTCTGAATTAACTCAAAATCATAGCCATTCTAATCAATAAAAAATAAAATAAAATCACACTGTAAGACAGTTTGGCACCATCAAGTGCTCAGTAACAGTATAAAATGGTATCAAATCTTAGTAAATTACATGGTGTGAAAAGACCATGGAGAATCAACAGGATTATCTTTACTGGTCCTTTCAGTACTGCAGCTCACAGGCATTTATGCCAGAAGTTGTTCCAGCATGGACAGTGGCTATTTTTGGTGCAAGAAAATACAAGTTCCTGAAGTTGATCTTACAGTTCCTGCATAATAGGAGGCTTCTAAACCTTTGGCAATCCATCTTCAACAACTGCACCATTCAGGATAATCTTAGGAGTCTGCTTCTTGTCCCCAGGCTCTTCAGCCACACACTCTGGGGGCTCTAGATCATGGTATTTTCTCCGATAGAACACCCTTGAGATTACAGTTATCAGAAACATTTCCATAATGAGTAGCTGATGGGCTATATCTGCCAAAAAAAAGAAAAAGGGAGAGAAAGAAAAGCCCCCAAAAGACCAAAAATGAGTAATTGGCTTATTAATTTTCACCTGTGCAAAAGGAACAAACTCTATCATCCTGTCCCCATGTCTCTCACACACAGCAATGACATCAGTTACAGAATTCCAGTATTGTCCATCAAAAAGCATCCAAACACAAGAGATTTAACAGTTACTATGCAGGTTGATTTCTTTTCCTCTCATTTCTGATTCCAGCTCTTCTCATAATCAAGTTGTTCTCTGTGACCATGACAGCTATAAAACTTTTGTTCTTGTTTTTAAATTAAAAAATGAGATTCTCCAAGAGCTAGTGACACCATGAAATTTGTATTTTGGGAAAACACCAGAGACTGCCATTATATACATTGAACTGGTACTTTTATAAGTAAATGAAGAACATTCTTTCCCCAAAAAACTTACATGATCCTCTTACTGTAGAGGAGAGTGGTGGAGCACAGGGAATGATTTTTTGTGTAGCGAGCATGTTGATAATAGTGATCTGCAGGTGGTTCAGAATGACAATAAACTGCACCAGAAAGTGAAAAAAAAAATGCCTTAGCTACCAGAAAGGGGTTTATAGTTCACACAACAATTCTGCTTTAATAACAGAACCTCTTTTGCCTCATTCCTCCTTGCTTGCCCTCCCTTTCCCCATCTACCAGCAGGGTGCCTGCCATTCTGCAGAATTCATCTTAAGGTCAGGATGGTATTGTTCTGAATAGGAGTATTATATTAATCCTGGACTTGAAAAGTATTTCTCCTCAGCCCTTCATTTGGGAGGTACATTATACACAGACCTCCCAGCAGGGATTTCTAATAATACTGAGTTCTGAATAATTGGTAACAATGTTTAAAAAATTACAGTTAATTTGACCCATGGGCTTATGTTCTTCCTTAATGGAAGAAAGACTCAAAGCACATTTTTCCTGTTGTCTCCTCTTTTTGCCACAGCAGGGAGATGTAGTGTCCCCAAATGATATGAGACTGGCTTCTTTGCCAGAAGGTATGAGGGACTCTTCACAGCTTCAGTTCAGCAACCACCCCTTGCACATCACATTACACTGAGCCAAACCTTCACTGCCATGAGTTATCCAAATGCCTCTGTAGCTGCTGGTGGAACTGCCTGAGTCTTAACCCTCACATCAACAGTTTGCCATCCTGAACCTGAATTCACCCCAACACAGCTTTGCAGGTGTGACCATCCTGTTTATTGCCTTTATAAGTGCTTAATAATTCACCTAACCTCAGTGCAGCAGCCTCGATGTATGTCCTGGATTCTGCTGGACTCTATTCAGAGTGATGTGGAAGAGGGTGGCCTTGTCCCTGTGCCTTTTCAATCTAACCTGTGTGGTTCTGTTCCTTACTATTTAATGATTCACTATTATCTAATTCTGAAGTGCAGAATGGCCAAGAAAAATAGTGTTAAAACAGCATATTGTGGAATGCTGAAACAGTTCAAACAACAGCCACCTGCACAATGCAACATATCCTCTCTGAGGTACCCATCAGCCCTTCAATATTGCATTTCAGGATACCACATATACAAGGCTTCCTTCAAGCCCCACAGAAAGTGCTGTTGTGATTTCTGATTAAAATAGATTTTACATGGCTTTCACATCTCCAGCACTCCTGAGGGACTAGAGGTAAATTGGCTCAAAGTGAAACTGAACAGCAGCCAAGGAGAGGGCTTCAAAGGGATGCACCTTTAATCAGGTAACAATATGGCTTTGCACAGTGTGTTTAATGGGAAAAAATACCATAAATTTTCAACAAAGGAGCAAGAACTAGAGAGGCAGAGTATTATCAGCAGTTAAGAGAAATTCTTACCAGAAATATTAAAGTTCTCACCTGATAAAGAGCAAACTTTGGGATAATGTTCTTACACTTAAGGAGAATCCTAACTTTTCGAAACATGATTCCTACTCCCCACAGAGCAAAAAGGGTGAGGGCACCAACCAAGCAGCTGATCCATAGTGCAGGTCCTTTGGGAGACAGCTGAGAAGTAAATCACACAACCTTATAGAACTTTACTGTTTCCAGGAAGAACTTGTGAACAAGTTATAATACTTGTTTCTGTCTCCATGAAAGCTACAGCAGCAGTTGCTGAGTTTTGCATGGGGAACTGCCCAGTACCAACGGGAGTGTGGGCACAGGCTCTCCTCCTGCAGGCACCAACACAGAGATGTGTTCAGCCTGGGGAGGTGCCAAGTGACAACTCCTCAATGGTGCAGTTTCCAGCCATGGAGTGTGTGCTTTTTCAGAGACCCCAGCAGCACCTGGCAATGCTGAACAGCTCATGAGAGCGTGTTCAGCCTGACATCTCAGATGGGTCATTCATTTTATACCATGAAACAACAACAAAAATATTACTTTTAGTCTGAGTTATCCAAGAGGTGCCAAATTATTATCAGATAGAGATTTCTCCATCATCTTGCAGGTTACAAGTTGCATGGCACAAAGCAGAAGTACAGTTCTATCCTTTCATTTTGCACAGATATAAAAATCACCATGACTTGCTGAAAAACATAGAATTAGGCTTCCTGTTAACATGCCAGTACATACATTTGTTTCGTAAGGCTGTTCCTTACAAAACACAGGGCAGATACATCCCACAGGGCAACTTGCAGTCCTGCTATTCTAACCGTACAATCTAGGAAATGTATTGGAACATAATCTGATGCCCAACCTCCTTGATGCCAATTTCTTTCCAAGAGAGTCAGGGAAAGCAGAAATTATATGCTTCTGGTCTCAAAAGAATACAGGAAGGACTCACTTGGAAGTGTTCCCAGATTTCACAGTTTATTTGCAGGCTAAGATAGTTACATCAGCCCTGAAACCTATGGATTTTGAGGACCTTCTCTGATTAAAATAGTTACTTACATTGTATAGGGTGTAATTGTCATTAGTCCAAAGCACTATTGATAAAAATACAAGCACAGGCCGAAAGACAGCAAACTGAAAGGTGCTCAGCTTCAGCCAAAAGAGGGTTTTCCTGGCCAAAAAAATAAACAACAAATAAATTAGATAGGCCAAGATCGTATTAGCAGCCTTAATAACATTTTCTGGATACTATCAACTGCAAAACATTTCCACTCCTATAGCAGTGGCTAAAATCTGGGGAGGAACAGCTTCAGGATTAGAAAATATTTCCAAGATTATCCCAATGTTTATTTAATAAAGTCTCTACAAAAATAGTCTTTTTCCTGCTCTGCAAGCAAGTACTGCTAACCAGAGCTGGGCAAAACATGATGTCTTTCTCTTCTCTGAAGCCAGCCAGGGAGACAGTAGCTGCATAACCGGTTTCTGAACAGTGATGCCATTTGCTCTTGCCTTGTTGCCTTATTATTTCAGTTCTCCCATTAAATTGGACAAATCAGCCTGTTCCAGCCACTTCCTAATCCTGTGGATTCCTGTGTGGAATCACAGAGACCTAGGTGAAAGGACTGCTGGTTTTCCAGTGCATCATGAAGAGTACCATGTAAACATCTGAGTTTGCTCCTCTGTGGTGTAACAGAAGGAAGGAAAAGGCTCTCACTCAGTAAATTGCACAAGGCCAGCAGGACAACTCAGGATTCCTTCACTTCTGTCAGTATAAAGTGAGTCCAGAATACAGCCTGGCACTAAAGGCCACCAGGAAAGGGGCAGATGAACTTTCTAACAGAGGACATGAAAGCTGACTGGCCTGAACTCTCCTCCAGCTTTCACAGGAGAAGCTGCAGCGGCTACAGCTGCCTCATGTTTTAGTCTGTTACTGAGCATTATTTCCCATATTTTTGGTGTTGTTTTCACTGGAGCACCCTGGGCCCTAGACACTGCCATCAGAGATGTCTCACAGACAACAGGCTGCCATTTAGTGTGCTAAAGGATATAGCCATGAACCAGGAATTACAGGAATTGCTCAATGAAAATAGCTAATCTTGTGGTTACAAGATTATCTACAGTACAAACACATGTGGAAAGACCTGCAATGGGCCAGCCACTTAATGTGTGCCTTTTCAAAGATTTATTATTTCCAGAGGGCTTTAAAGAATAATACAGATGACAAACAGTGCAGTCACTGCAATACCACGAGTTTTTTCCCTTGTTAACATGGGCCCATCTTTACTGATCACCAGACCTCTGCTGCCACATCTCTCCCTATTGCATGGATTGTTACATTGCCTCATCTGTACCTTGTTCCCCAGAACTGCAGATACATACTTTTTTTTTTTTGATGAATCCCTTGGGGTAGCTCCCTGTTTCCCCATAAAAAATCTATAGAAGGAATGGGAAACTGACTTTTCTCTCATATAGCTTGCCAATATATATATATTTTTTAAAGGTACCCTGCAATGGGAAAAGGCCAGAGGCTAGAAGCATATAGCAGATGGGTTTCCCAGTGGTACAGACAGTGTAAAAGGAGGCCTAAGCTCTCTGCAGAGCAAAAATTATTATTTTTTTTTTTTTACCAGACAGCTGTCCCTCCTGCCAGCTGTAGTAGGCACTGTCTAGCTCCTGAAATGAATCCATATTAGCTGACATTATCCTGCATAAATTGCCACTGGGCTGAACAACAGAAGGCATAGTAGAGGATCCTCTCCCAAGCTCCCAGCTATAGAGAGGGTGATAGGCATAGGAAGAAAAAAACCAAAAAGGTACATTTTTTATTGGTTTACTACCTCTTTTTCTTGGTACTCCCTCCATGTAAATATTTAGTGTTGCTCTATTAAAATAAAATTATGGAACAAAGTTTAGATTCTAATACCAAAGGGCAGTTTAAGGAGAAATTATTATAATAAAAAATTAGAATTTTTGAAAATGCATCAGAAACCACTATGCTGTGTTCTTTTTGTTGCTTCCTTTACATAGATCATAAAGTCCTCTAGGTCCCTCTGACACTAAAGTCCATATCCTCATAGAAAACTCTCTTTTGATATGTTCAGTCCCTCAGATTTTGCTTACAAGGAGAGAAACAATCTCATGCTCTATGCCAGCAGGAAAGCTCAGGGAAATACACGAGGCTTCCAGGCTGTGGAGTGACAGGATGACACTAACCAGAGGACGAGCTCTACCAGGCAGTGCTCAAAGGACAGGTTGATGTTACAGTACTTTGGGTCCTGCAGGTCACCATCCTTACCCACTTCTCAAAGATGCTTTAATACTAAGTTTAGAAAGAGAAAACATCTGCTTTTGCCTCACCAGACAATGCCATTTCATTGAGAACAAAGCTTTACAAGAATTACGTCTACTTTTTGTTTTAAAAATTATTTTAATCTCAAGTAGTTTTAAAGTAAAAATCAGAAGGAAACATTTCCATTTTATCTAAGTGAGAGAAATTTTCTATCGAGGGAGCCTTCATTTGACAATTCTGCTTGTGAAAAATACCCAAAGTCAAGACATTTGTTCCCTTCTGGAATGAAAAGAAACCGAAATGTCAATTGTTAGGTTTTCTAGAGTAGAAATTTCTCCTCCCACACACCTCTGCGTTATAGAAATTAAATAAATTACTGGTGGTGTACAGCCCCAAAGAGATGATAACTGTTTAAAAGAGACAGCTTGAGATGACCTGAGACTGACTTTTGGGAAGGTTTACTGTAATCCTGGCCCTGCCAAGCTGGCTGAATTCCAGCAGCCGTTTTGAAGCTGGGCAGTGTTCAAGGGGAGGCTCACCTGGTGATGGGCACACGAGGGAGGCAGAGGCAGCAGCAGCAGCAGGGGCCGGTGCTGATGGTGAAGTGACCATTTTCAAACCGTCTGAGGAGCACCCTCTGGCCTCCACACTCTTTAATCATCATCATCAGGAACTTGTGGATAACTATGGCAAAAAATCTAGGAGAGGAAGAGAATTCCAGCTTAAACTTGCCTGTGTGTCTCATATGCCTGTGCAGGCCAGTGCCGCCTTGTGTACAGGCTTTCTACACCTTATGCTTTGCAATCAACAAAATTCTAGCTCTATCTTTGAGAGGCCTTCTGCTTTCCATCACCTTGGAGGAGCAGAACTGCCCTAACCTCACTGAAAGAGGAATAAACTGAGGCACAGAGCGGGTGTGGAATCGCCCAAAGCCACTCTGGTGGCTGGTGGCAGAGTTGGTATTAGAGCACAGGCTTTCCTGGCCCCAGTCATTCTGGCTGTATTTTTCCACAAGTTATCTAGTTCTGACTAGTCAGAACTTTTTAGAACAAGTCCTCTTCCTCCTCAGACATGGCTTTCAACCAACAAACATGGCTAGGTTCATATAAATAGCTATCATTGAATGTGCTGGCCCAGGCAGGGTGTGGTTCCTCTGCAGACAAAGCACCGATTGCTGCAACCCCACCTCTCCCTCATTCCCATGCTGCACATTCTCAACCCTACCCAGGAACTACAGATAATGGCAACAAACATGGAAATCAAATCAATAAATCAATAAAAAGAAAGCAAATCGTGGAAATCAAATCAAATCAATAAAAGAGGTCCTCTGCTGCACTGCTTGCAGCTTGGGCAAGGGAGAAGAGGGAATTTAAACATGCTTGAAGTGCCACAGGACTAGATTGTTGAAAGTTTCTGGCAATCTGCACTACCTGCACACATGCCAACAGTATTCCCTACTACTGTGTTGTCCCTCCTCTTTTACTCTTTTACTCATCTCCAGATGTGGAGTACTCAGGTCCCTTCTTGATCCTGCCCACCAGGGCTGTGCCATCACCTCCAGAAAGCAGGGACCACATTTCTCACTTCTTCTCTGTGCATGCTACAGCTGTCATGCTCACACATAAAGTGCTTTCATCAGGACAACTGTGGAACGTTTTTACATTGATATACTCATCGGGGGCTCACTTGGCACCATTAATAATAGACCTCCATGGCTCCTCATTTGTAAAAGTGCAGGGAAGAAGTCACAGGCCAGACTCTCATTCCATATGACATGCAGAGAGAGGAAAGACAGACTCCTGCTCCAAAGAGACTGTCAATCCAAGGAATCAGTTACATGCGACTCACAGATCCTTCATACTGATGTTCCCACACAAGGGCACTGTAGCACTGGGAACTGTTTCAGCATTTTCCACCTCCCAGGAAAGAGCTGCCAAGAGATTTCAACTCATAGAAAAAAGTTACTGAATTGTTAAATTTACAGAACAATTGTGTTACCAAGAGCAGCAGATGTTTAAAGGGAAGAAATTCAGAGTTTGGAGCAACACCTAGAAACAAACAGAATACTCACATTCCTGCTGTGAAATCTGTAAACATTGCTGAACGAGGAATCCACATGCCAATGCATGAAGTAGTAGAGATCACCTAAAGAGAAAAGGGAGGAAGGTTGTATGAAGGGCAGAGATAAAGCTCATGTGGCTCCTGTGGATTTTCGGGGAAACCCTATTTTCAACATTGAATTTTATCTTGTTTCCGTGTTAACTTACTGGAGCTGCAGCATTAATCCAAATTATGATTGATCTTTTGGAGGAGGGGATTTTCTTGTAGATGTAGACTGCTTCCTCTATAAACACCAGAATGGCAATGAGTGCCATCAGAGTCAAGGTTGCAAAGAGAAATCTCCCTGCTAGGTCAAGGCCTGCAGAGAGAGAAAAGAAAGCAGACAGTTCTGATTTATTTCATAAGCTTTTCAGACATTCATGTAATAACACCATCTCTGAGGGGCTTCTTTGCCCCACTCCTGCAAATACTTGCACTCATCCTTAGTTGCACAGGCAGACCACTGACTCCACAGAACCATTCAAATACTGAAGTTCATGACTAAATCTTTCCAGGATCCACAGACAGTAGGCGGGAACAATACGCCTTCACCTTCTCAAAGCATTATGCCATAGTCCCTTTCAGAAAAGGGGAGTTCCAGGACAAATATCCTTAGCTGAATGTAAATATGTAGCAGAAATAAACGTATAATCTGGGAATTTTTCCAGGCAGGCTACTAGCAAACATGTATTCACTCAGTATTTGTTCTCTGCTTCCATCATATGTTCATAGGCATGCTACATGTAACTTCCTTAGGGAGGCAAACTTACTAGAAGCTCAGTGAAATTTTGTAGGGCACACGAACAATGTAAGGAAAGTAAATATATATTCCCTGATATACCTAGCCTGAGATAAAACTTGATGTCTTCACCAAAATTATTTTTACTTCTGCCTTAAAGCTGCATATGGATATCAACATTTACCCATAGGGGATAGGTTTTATATCTCCATTGACACTGGGTATGGATATCAACTTTGACCCACAACTGATGCTTGAAATGCATTTTCTCCCAAGGGATGTGTTTCCAGAGACAGAAAAAGGCACGGCAGTGGAGTCATGTTTAATTTAGGAGAAGTTCATGCTCATCATCAGTACTAACTCCTGCCGGACCCGCAGCCTATCTGAAGGCAAAGCAGAGCCTCTGCCCCAGCCTCTTTAACCTAACCTGCTTCAGAAAACCCCAGCACTTGCAGACTTGGCTGCAGGCGGGGCACTGCACGTCTCAGCGGACATCTCCACTCCTTAAATCTCACCGGACGGAGCCGGAGACCCGGCGCAGCTCCACGGGCCGGTTCAGCGCTCGGCTCCGCAGGTGCCGGGCGGCCCCGTTCGGTGACATCGACACCCGCGGCCCGGGCTGGGGCCGTGCTGGGCTCTCGCCCTGGCCCGGAGCCACATCGACCCCAGACAGGCGCAGGATCGGCCGGGACAGGCGGATGCCGGCCTCTGCTCGGGGATTTCCTCGCCGGGGAAGACCGGCGAAGGGGCATGGAACGGCAGAGACAGGGACAGGAGTATGGGCAGGGACAGGAGGAAGGACAGGGACAGGGACAGGGGGACGGGCCAGCCCCCGCCATCCCGCCGCGGATGGGTGCCGAGGGCGATGCCGGGCAGGAGCCGCTCCCGGGCGTCCGGCGGGCAGCCCCCTCTCCTCCCGCCCCACGCTTACTCTGGAGAAGCTCCTCCGCGTAGGGCGGCTCGCTGGAGCCGCAGGACGTGTGCAGAGTCCCGTTCGCCTCGCCCTCCATGGCTGCGCCGCCGCCGGCCCCGGCGCGGTGCCCTGGCGGTGCCGGGGCTGGCACGGGCGGCGGGGTCGGTGCGTGCCCGGCCGCCGGTCCCGAGCGAGTGCGGGCGGCGATGCGCGGCGCGGTGCCGGCAACAGGGCCCGGTTAATGATTACCCCGGAGCCGGGGCGGGCGGGCGGCGCAGGGACCGACCCCGCGGAAAGACCCTGCAGGGACCGATCCCGCAGGGACCGATCCCGGAGGGACCGATACTGCAGGGACCTACCCCAGAGGGACCGACTCCACGGAGACCGACCCCACAGGGATCGACCCCGCGCTGCCTCTGGCGCCCGTCGGCCCCGGTACAGGGACACGGGCACCGCTGAGCCCGGGACAGCGCCGAGCCCACCCCGCGCCCACCCCGCCTGCCACGGGCAGCGGCTGCTCCCGGCTATTCCTGGCTGTTCCCGGCTGTTCCCCTTGTCTCTGCCCGGCCTCGGAACCCGTGTCTCTGCTTGCGGAGCCCAGCCGGCCCTCCCCGGGCCCATATTCACAGCCCCAGGGTGTCGGGGCACCTGGGGCCGAGGGGGCACTGGAACCGGCCGGGGGCGGGCAGGATCCGCACGGCCGTGGGGGCTGTGTCTGCCTCCGCTCCAGCCCCGGGGCACGGGCTGAAAGCTGCTCGGTCAATGGGGCAGGTGTTAGAGGGGCTTTTCGTGGAGCCCTTCACCAAAGGCTTCCCCGATCATCTTGGCTACAACGAGGTGAGACGCTGAAGGAGAGCACAGTGAGAGTAGGAATATACTGAGAAATTCTCCACTTTCCTACACGTTTCCTCTACTGGAAGGATTCTTTCTGCAGCCTTTTCAGGCTGTTTCCAGGAAAAGGGAATGAGTAGTGAAATGATGGAATTTGGTGACCCACCAAGTTGTTCAGGATACTCGGGCTGAAAGCTGGCTAACCCTAATGGTTACAGAGTTGAGTGACAAAATGACAGGGACACACTGTAACAATGAGCACAGAGTGGTGTCCGAGGAGGGGAGGACAGTCCTAATTACCTGTGCAGTGATAAATGATTGCCACTCACAAAAAAGATCCTGAGGGCACAGTGGATAGTCCTCAAAAATGACAGCAAGAATCAGTGTGGTACAAAATGCATAGGACTGTGAGAAATTTGTGGATAAATAAAGGAAGACAAGAAACAGCAAAAATACATACTGAGGCCTCCCTTCACCATGGTGGTGTTCTAGAAAGTTGAACAAATGGAAGTGGGGTGGTGACGAATTTAGTGACATTTTTAAGCGCCAACGGCCCCTGTGGTAAGGGCTGTCATCTTGCAGTTTTCACAGGATTTCCAAAGGTTTTACAGGAAGGACAGGCCAGACACTGAAACACGGCTATGAAGAGCACAAGGATGCAGGGAGAACTGGACTGCTGTCTAACATCAGCAGGTACCCAACTGAGAGAAGGCAGGCTCCTTCCAGAGTGACAGGATTTGGGAGCGAGACAGATGAGGCTACTGACAGACTGTTCTCTGTCAGGAGAGCTTGGTTACAGATCAGAGTAATTTATTTTGAGTCCTCCTTGGCATTACTGGCATTGTTTTCACTGCATTGAGAGGTGAGGATGAAAGCCTTCCAGTTTGACCAAGGGATGCGACAGTAAGTGGCTGTTGGAATGTGGTATCTGCCCAACTTTCACGGGCTGCCCAGAGCATTCTCCACCCAGCACATCTGCTGCTGCCCAGCTGCAGAAACATACAGGCAAAACTGTTCCAGCTATTTTCTATTTGAAAATCTGTTTTCTCATCCTGAAGAAACAGTTGCTAGTAGAGGGGAAATTACCTTAAAATACCATTCATTTTCTACACAGTTTGCTTGGGGTTTTTTTAGCCAACTGTTTTCAGGTGGTCACATATTCCAAAATGTAACTGAAAGCTCATTAGCATTGCTGAGATTTAAGGATGTCCCAAGGCCTTTGAATGTTCTTCCTGAGCAGACACAACAGGTTTCCCATCTGTTGCCATTTTGGTTGCCAGCTCCTTGTATTCCCTGAAAGCTAAAATTAAAAGCCCCTTACCTGTGAATTCCTTTTTCTGAATGAGGCAGGTTTGGCAATGCTTGTGTTAAAGACATTCATACACTAAGTAAAAGAGACTCAAGAATTCCTTGAACTCAATAGTCATATTGAGTCACTGACAGTCATATTTAAGCCATTCAGAAATATTAGTTTGGAACAACTACTGCAGCAGACACTGAACATGGCATTAGAAAGTTTCTTGTTTCAAACCTATAGAAAATTATAAGGTTGGAATTTAGAGATTAAGGAGTAATTCCCACTTGCTGCTGTAGGGGTCTAATTCCCCAACTCTCTTCTTCTACTGGAGTGTCTCATGCAAAATAGAGTCTAAAAAGAGAACCACAGACCTATTGTGATTCGGTTTTTTAGAAACACCATTTGCCATTTTTGGGTCAAACATTGGACCCACTTCCTTATAAGCTGCCATGTGTCCTGGAGGGAGCGTGTATCACCTCTTCCTCACATTCTGGACTGTGTCTTGGCAGCAATATTTGCCTGACAGTGTTTTATGTAATAAAGCAAACTGAAGAATATGCCATGATCCCTCAGTTACCACAGCTGGAGGTCTGCTGCTCTGTGCACACTTTCTTAGACCAGACTCTTCAGCACTGCCCTCTCTGCTCTGCCTTCTAAGCCAAATGCTGTGTCTCTACATCAACAATGGATCCTTCAAATTCCCATACTCCTGTGTATGTTTTCCTCCCAGCTTCACTATTCCAGTCTTTGGTTAAACCTTTTAGTTCAATATATTGTATTTTCCATGAAAAACCAGCCAACCAATGAACCAAACCCCAAAGCATTAGAAGAGTATTTATAAATGGATCACCTATCCATCAAGAGGTTGTCACAGAATAAAAACCACCTCTGAACACAGTTCCCTGCCTCTGTTGACCAGGGGCTTTTGAGTATTGGTGGTTCAGCCCTTTACAGACACTGCACAGCTCCGACTTTTTTCTTCTCAAGAAACATTTGCTTCTGCTTTGCCCCTTTGCTTCTAATTGTGCTCATCTTTTAAAGAGCACTGCAGATACTTTCTTTCATTTTCATGATGACTTTCATTTTCACTTGCCTCACTGCAGGGATTACTGGGCCCTCTTAGCTCTGTGGAACAGGATGCCTGTTGTGACCTTTGCCACATAACGTGCAGTCCAGAGGAGCTGATGCCATTTGTGGTGTCTCCCTGAAGGAGTACTGGCCTTCAGAAGGTGACACAGCCCCTCTACCTCATGTTGGTGGGCCAAGCCCATAGACAAAAACCTGATGTCAGCCCTGGCTCAGAAACTGAACATCAGGAGATCCTGCAGGTGATCTCAAAGCTCCATTGCACAGGATAAATAGGGTAGGCTATTGCATGTTGGTTGTAGGAAGTGCAGCAGGTGTCAGCATCATCTGTGCAGGTGGGAAAGATGGGAAATGCAGCCTTTTTCGCAGAATCATTCAGTCTGGGAAAGACGTTTAAGATCATTGAGTCCAACCACAAACCTGACATTGCAAACAGTTCTGAGGCAAGGTTAACTCACCTCCTGGAGGGGTACACAAACTTCAGAACCCTTACATTCCCTTAGTCAGGGAAAATGTACATCACCTGGAGAAGGTTCCAGCTGATTCTGAAAGGGCCTCAACAGCTTTGACCTCCAGGGACAGATATCATTATGTGGAGCAGCTGCATTGGCTAAGGTTAAAAAACAAGGTAAGCATTTCAGGTTCAGTTGTAGAAAGTAAAGGATTTGAGTTGTAGATGAACATACTCCAGAGGTGCCAGAAGGAAAGGTTACTGTGCCTACCTGATTCTTTTCTGCTGGCAGTTCTGGTCATGAGCCTCCAACCACACAGATAAATCTGCCAGTTTGGCAGAGACAAATGATTTTAACTGTTTAACCTCATCCACTGCATTTGCTTAAGACAATTTGGAGGCTAACTGATACAGAGTGATGAACTGAATCATCCCAGAAAGAGCCTAACATTCGTTAATAGGAAAGGTAATTATCCTTTTAAGTGCTGTTGCTGGTTTTGAAATGCTGCATTCGTACACTAATTTCATGAAAAGGAGGTAGAGCTTGAACAGCACCTCTGCTAGAGGTACACAGGGAGCAGCACCATAAAAGTAGTTGCAGCTATGCTTATATGAAAGGCTGGGATCTATACTGATGCAAGAAACTCATAATGTCAGTAAAAACTTGTGTAAAGGAGTCTTTAAACTTGGGTTAATATTTCAATACAATGAAAGCAACTGGCTCTTCATTCATTTTTTGCTGTGATGGACAGAAAGCAAAAAGAAATATAAAGAAAAGGAACATTCACAGAAAGGAAAGAAAAAATGAAAGATGAGAGGAAAAATAATACCAACTGATGATTTAAAATAATACCAAAACCTAGACTTAATTCATTCACTCTCAGGAAGAGACGTATCCCCAGTTCCCTTTAGAAAAAAATTTAGATTCCCTCTGTATACTCTGCCAAAACAAAGCTATGCTTTAGTGAAACATGAAGCATTAGATGAAAATTCAGAGGAACTGGGTGAAACTACAGGGAAGGAAAACCAACTTTATGAGGTTTTGTCCTGTTGAGCAGAATTCAAGCTAACAGGACAAATTTGTGTTAGAAAAATAAGTCATCAATTTTCAGTGCTATAGGGGACTGTACATCATATTTCTCACAAGTTTGGATACCTAGATAAGAACCACAAGAGTTAGCTAAAATTGTTCAGATTTCAAAGGATTGTACATGTTTAATAATTAAATTAAATCCTGTTTTTCAGCTATAGCATAATATACAGTTGGACATACATGCAAGTCAGCCTTTTCCACTATAAATCTGTTGATTTTTCACCAACCACCAGTAATAAACTACCCATTTCAGGAAAGGTGGGTCATAAATGTAAGAAAAGGAGCATCTACATCACTGGAAAAGAAATTAATAGAGGGATTTGCTTGTCATCTGGATCATGACCATAAAAACAAATAAACCATAAAAATAAATAAATACAGTCATGACGATGAAATAAAGTAAGATGACAAAACTGAATCATAATTTTAGTGTTTATTCAGGTAGAAAAATTTCTACGTTGAAAAGAATATCAGGTGTGCCAGAAGTTTTCATGCTCTTAAGAGGAAAGCTTAGACAAAGACCCTTATCAGTACAGAAGCAATAAAAGAGAAAAGAGAGAGGCTTTCATTAAATCTGAAGCTAAAAAGGTTTGATTTTATCTTACTTCCGAAGTAGAAGATCAGTTTCTGGTAGTCAATAAAGGGGAGAAATACAGAGACAGAATCAAACTATTAATTTTTTAATGTATTGTTACACTTTCTTCCAGTTACAAGTAATTATTTGCCCAGTCTTACCCTTTTAAAGTAACTTAGGAGCAATTGCCTGTGTCAGTAGAAGAACAGAAAGGAAATACAGAGTACTTCATAGTAGAACAAAGAGCTGAAAGAACCTTATAAAATTAGGACCCCAAACTGGTGGTAAGGGGGGCAGCCATCAATCAGCATCCAGAGGGAGAGCAGAGGCAGGGAGTGCATTTTCCCTGCCATTGCTCTGATAAAGCACACGTATTTGATTGCAGAGCTTTTCAGCAATGGAAGAAGTTTTTCCCCAAAGGAGTGTTGATGAGCAGTAGAGACAAATATGTCTTAAGGACCAAGTAAATGCCACTCTGAGAGCATCTCATGTATCCAAGGGCACTGATGGGCAAAGACAAACCTCACAGATCTTGAGCATCAAAAGGAATAGATAAGGATTAAGAAGTTCTGTCTCTAGGGTGAATTTCTGTAGATTTTTCCTTTCCAGTCCTGATTTATAAGCCCCAACTTTTAGAGCAGGGCTGTCAAGGATTTTGAGGTTTTGTGTCAAAAATGCCAGTTCATCTGAAGGGAGGCTTCTGATAAGATTTTTAAAATATTTATTGCCATGAAGCTATTTTGTAATTTTGGTTTATGTAAAAACATTTCAGTTTGACATTTCTTACAGGAATTGTTTTGCACTTGCCATTCAAAGCAAATTTTGAAATATGAAACATTTTGAAAATCATTAAAATAAAACAGTAATTTAAATAAAAACACAATGCTTCAAAGTGAGGAAATTACACAAATTCTTTGATTTTTTTTTTTTTAATGGAAGTTTCTGCTTTTCAGCTTGATTCAGGACACCAGACCTTAGGAAAAGCTGAGGACCTTCTTATGGAATAGGGTTTCCAGAGCCAAAACCATGCTGGAGATCATGGCTTACAGCAGTTTCCTGGAGGGGAGAGCAAGGTTCTCTTCAGAAATTACTAATGTTAATCTGAGGCATCTTAGGCACTCAGCCCTTTATGACTCAGACTGATTTTTTCACAACAGTCAGGTGCTGGGCAGGACACATCATGCATTTCTTCCAACAGGTCATAACATGACAGAAATATTTTCTACTCTCTCTGTACTGCTATTACTGGGGGAAAAAAAAAACAAACCCTAAACCAAAAACCAGAACATGTAAACACAACTGAAAAACTGTAATACAATATTATAATTAAAATATAGTAATATAATTTAAAACCCAAAACACAACATACTTCAAAACCAGGGATATACTGTTTTGTGGAGCAAGCGGAGCACCCACCAGCAAGCAAGGAGAAAAGAGCACACATGTATGAATGCAAAATATTGGAAGCATGGGCTTTAGTCACCATGGCAGTGAGACTGCCTGTGCCAGCAGCCTGGGCACGGCTGAAATCCTGCAGTGTCTACCTACAAAATCAGTGCTACAGCCTGAAACTGTACTTTTTATCTTTATATAAAAACAGCTTGTGAAAAAACTGAAGTGCCTACTTGGTTTTTTTCCCTCTAAGTAATGAATAGAAATTTTATTTTGAAAGTCACAGTCAGGAAAACGTTTGTTGCTGTTTGAAAGCTACGTCAATGCTTTAGCTCTTGCTACATGCATGGGAAATTCCTGGTTTAGAAAACACTGACAATCCACAGGCAGTGTCTGGGTTTGTAGTGAACTGTGAAGGTGAAAGAAGGGCACAAACATCCACATTAAATTTCGAATTTTCCTCCAGTAGTACATGCACAAACAGATCCAAATGGAAAGGTGAATAGGTTTGGTAGAGAAGCAAGAGCATCTGGAGCAGAGTTTGGCTGGAAAGAAATCACAAAATTATGCTTCAAATAAACATTAGGCACACATTTGCAATAGCTCAACAATGCACTGTCTGCAGATGAAAACTGGAAGCTGGGCTTCAGACAAGCACCTGTAGTGTGCAGGGATAGCTGCATGGTCTTGGATGTTATGAAATAATATACAGGTCACAGTAAAGCAGAATATTATGAAACTTATTAGCAAGAGAAAGGCTGCATGGCTGTCTGTAGTGCATCTCACTGTCTTTGTGCAAAAGGTGTCTGTGCCTCTGATTCATGTGTTGAGGAAATGTGTCCCAGACATAAAATTGCAAATCCAGGGACAACTCTTGTCTTGAGGCTGGGAGTGCCCCCACTTGAGGACCTACAAACAGTAATAAATTGTTTGTGATTCTGCAGAAAATGAAAAAAACACCCCAAACACTAACTTGCAAAAGACCCTGTAGCCTTCTTCTGCACAGCCCTGGATGTTTTTGCAACCTCTGACTACCTCTGGTGACCTGTGAGGGGTTTTCCCTTCTGGAATTGGTGTGTCCGGTGTACCTGCACTGTCACCCCCAGGGGTTCCAATGATTCTCCCCCAGCTCACAGAGACAAACAGGAGAAACTCAGGCTCCCAGAGGGAAACAAGGCATTGAAGGAAGCAATTGGGTTCTTCCCAAGGGAATGGCCATTTTATGTGATTTCTAGTTTAAAACAGCTAAACACTCGCATTGTGTTGATATTGCCTTGATAATGAGTAATCTGCACCACTCTGAGGGTTTATGATATTGTTCTCTTAAAATGTTTTGTTTCCACTGTATCTTCATTTGGACAGAAATAGGGGTCTTATGAATACAGTGAAGGAGATTCACAGTAGCTGTGGTATCTGTTTAGTTTTGGCAAGAACCATTTTGGAAGTAAACCAGCCTGAGTTTGAACTTTTTTCATCTATGCAATGGCAGAAGTGCACTTGTGTGGAGGAAAGGGTCCCTCCAGAGATGGATACAGGAGGACAAGAAGCATTAATGTTTTTTGATCATCACACATATAGACAAGTGAATTCTTCTGATGCTTGTCCTATTTGGAATGGTATAATTTTTCAATTATACTTTAAAAAACAGTAACCAAATTCAAATGTTTGTCTTTTCTGCCCAGAACTCTTATGATTTATTCCAAAGTATAAGGTTAAAGGCCTGGTTTGCAGAGGGAGTCTGGATAGCTGTCTTATCTGGCATTTGTATTAGCCAAAAGACTGGTTCAGATCAGCTTGCTTCTTGAGCATAATGAGCCATAAATTACTAAAAATAATCACATCTTATCAGCAGCTGTCACATCATCTTAGCAGCTGTCAGGGAGTACAGCTAGAAATTTGTGACTGTCCAAAGAGCAAAATGGAGTCTGGAGTAATATAAAAAGCCATCACCAAATAATTGTAAGAATAAGTACACAGCAGCCTTAAAAAATAAACGAAGAGCATTATTATAGTGAACATACATTTATATTTATTTAGAAGTTTCATTTTCTCTGCCCTTCTGCCCCCTCAAACCTTTGAATGGAATCTGATAGCCATGCTTCATTTCTTATGCTTCAAGGAAACATGCTGCAAAAATGCCACCTTCTCCTAATGCAGCTCTGCTGAAGCAGCACTGACATACTCCTGACAGCATTAATTCTCATGATCCATTGATATGGAAGATTAAAAATTAAGCAAATTTGCAAAGATCTGCCAGAGATGAAAAGCAATTTGAAGTGGAATAGGGTTCTAATGAGTATTGCCATCTACTATGTACATATCTTGATTTTATCTGAGTGCAGTTTTCTTCTACTCCTGGCACACATTCATCCTGCTTACTTCAAAGTGTTAATTTGTCATCCTCTTCCATCTGGAGCAAACATACCACAGCCATCCTGAATGGAGACACAGGCTCCTGAGTGACTGTGGATTCGGGCTCCAGTTTGCAGAAATCTGCAGAGCAGGACTTTCAGGATATACCTGGCATAACTCAGGAGGGGTCTCTTTGGCAAAGGCTCAATGCCCATTTCATTAGGTGAAACTCAGCCTATCTTCCCATAAAGAAGCAAAAGCAGTTTCTTTCAGTAGACAGCTTGGAAGGTCCTAATTGTGTCTTTCAAGCTGAAATAGAAATTCCAGCTCCAGATGTCAGATTTTTGGTTCTCCTGCATTTCCAGAAGGTTCACACAGACCTGGTGGAACACTGGGGTGACAAAGATACATTGAGGTGACTCACCTTTGGCTTGGGCACATCTTGTGCATCCCACTTTTCCCTCTCTAAGGAAGGCTGGGGCTGAAGAAGGAGAGATCTGTGGGATGTTTCTAGCGAGGACGGGGACCTCAAGCCTGCAGGACTTGCTTTGAGCTCTCACCCACAGCCAGCAGCTGACATTTAGTAGGAGACCAGCCCCATCTCTACAGGCTACTCTGAAGGCAGCAAGCTGATTTCTGTGGCATTTCTGCCAGAATGAGGACAGCTGCAGTGGCATATCCCAGATGCCCACCCTGTCTGAGTACCAACAAAGCCTCTTTTCACACCTACCACTCTCCCAATGCAAATGCATGTACTAGATCAAGGTGAATTTCATCAGCATCTGCTTCAGGAAGGAAGGAGGTTATTTAGAGCCACTAGGAATTGCACTGCTGGGCACTTTCTCCTTATCTCTTGAATCATTTTCAAAACAGCTGTTACTTATTCCTCTTACATTTCATCATCTCAGGACGTGGAATAGATATATTCTAGAGTTCCTAAGGGGACAAAATTCATTATACTGAGATGGTTAAAAAATAGGAAAGAAAGAAAAACAGATGTTTTGCATGGTAGTGAGGCAAAGTTGTAGGAAGCGATAATTTTATTAGCCTGACTTGAGACAACTGGGAAAAAACAGGAAATCTTTCAGATGTAAGAACCATCAGAGGCAGCAGTGTGTCAGTGACATGGCTCACACTGTAACCTTAAGCAGCAACTAAGCTCAAAAGGCAGAAGCAATTTTAACATACTATGAGTTAGACTACAGAGAGACATTTTCAACACATCTTTCTCTTGTCTCCACAAATTCATTAAGTATTTCCAGATACTTCTTGCATTCCTGATAGCCTCTTTTCTCTCATCCCCTCACAATTTTCTTAGAATATATTTTTGTTTCACAAGAGACATTGTTCATGTTAATGTGTAAGTTGCAGGGTGTGTGGTCTATCTGAGACCCAAGCCAGATTTTCTACTCTTGCTTGGCAGTTCCCATGGCAGCATCTGTTATCTCTGCCTTAGTCTAACATCTCTCTGATTTATCTCTACTTGCCTCTTCTATTATCTCCTCTTGCCACCAATTTCCTCTTTTCTAGCATCTGACAAGTTGAGTAGCACCTTCATATAGCAGCTATCACAGCTCCCCCAGCATCCTTCAGCCCTTGCTGACAGCTGAATAATATGGTACCTGTCCTGGTTCAGAACTGTCATTCCTGCATAATAATCTTCAGAGAAAAATTTCTCTGATGCCCTTTGTTTCTTTTCCCTCTCTCTCTCAATCCTACCTAGTCAGTTTACCGTTTCTCTGGTATTTACTCCCTACCAATTCATTCTGACTTTGTAAGTGGAAGCAAGGATTTGAATAAGTTCCACCCCAATGTTGAGCTGTGCATATAGGGGGAAGGGGGAGGCGTTCAAGTCTCACGACAGAAAATTATTACCTTGTCTGACTGACAGGTAATACTTAGGGGCCAATTTCTACAGTGCAAACATATGCATGTCCAGAAAGTAATTTGTATAAACATTTGTCAACAATTGCTTGGAGTTTGCTATGACTGAAAACATACATTACTAAAGCTAATTCAGTGAAATGCTTGCAAAAAGCCACGTTGTTATCTCTGTAGAAAATTTATGTCTGTAGGAAAACACAGGAGCCTCAAAATACTTGGTATTTAAATATTAAATTATTTCAATAATTAAAATTTTTCTTGAAGTCTTATTTTCTGCAAAAATCTCAGCTTTTGCTCAAAATAGAAGTCAAATATCAAAAGATGTTTTTGTCCAAAAGATATTGAAAATGTGATCTATATCCTAAAGAAAAACCAAACACACATAACCAAAAATTTAACAGAATACTGTAAAAGTGGTATGTATGCATATACATGTATGTATATGTACATGTATGTAAATATATATACATGTATGTATATACATATGTATATGTATATGTATGTGTATGTGTATGTGTATGTGTATGTGTATGTGTATGTGTATGTGTATGTGTATATGTATGTGTATGTGTATGTATTTAAATCTCACAGTTGTCTGAAGGAGGTTTTTATCAGCTTAGTCCAATAAAGAATACTGGAGAAAATGTATTCAAACCAAAAATATATTTTTAATAATTCTTGGCTATTTTTGCAACACTTGACAAACCTTTTTCCTTTTTAAAAGTCAGGTATAATGCCTCATGTTTAAAACCAGACACAGACGTTGTTACACACTCAGCACAGTTCCCAAATGCACACATATGCTCCTGGTCCTCGCAGTTCTGGAAGAAGAGGTGTCTTCCTTGCTTTCACTCACTTTTTCCTGCAGTTCCCACTGCCACTGGTGGCCTTTGTGGAAGCTGTTTCTATCCCACTGGAACTCTATTGCCGTGTAAAACACTCTATAACTGTATAACAGTGTATAACAGTGTATAACAGTGTATAACAGTGTATAACAGTGTATAACAGTGTATAACAGTGTTCCCCTGAGGAGACAGAATCAGTGACCACTTGAGCAGACCAAGCCTGTGCCCAGGGCACTCTCATGTGCCCGTTAATGTGATGCTGTCTTGAAGAAACACCTCCTTGCCATGCTGGATTTCATGGAATTTCAGACTGGCTGAGGGCTTTTGAGGACAGACAGCACTCTCAGAGAGAATCTGTTCTGCTCCCCTGCTCAGGGCAGGGGCACTTAGAGCAGGTTGCTCCAGGTGTGTCCAGCAAGGCTGGAGACAGAAAAACCAGAAGACAAATGTTAGAGAAAGGCAGGGTTCAGGCATTGCACAGAACGTGAGCTCCACTGAAACTGGAAGATGGGTTTTAAAAGATGTTTTTGTCCAAAAAATATTGAAAATGTGATCTATATCCTAAAGAAAAAAACAAATTCATGTTCTCATTAAAAGTTTTTGTTTAAACAAATATGTGGCATTTATTGTGACAAAATTACTAAAAAGTTTTAACAGTATGTATTCTCGATTCACATCTACAATTCTTCATTTCTTTCTTTCATTCCTCAGAATACCAGTACATTTTTTCTTCTTGTTCTCATTTTCTTAAAAAAAATAACTAAACAAAACCACAGAATAACATCCATAATTTTGTAAAGAAATTGACTTTTGATCCTATTCTCTTGCATATTATTTTTATAAGAGCCGGCCATAAATCAACCTGCCACTGTATTTTTTCTTTTCAGTGGCGTGGTAAAGAGTAGAGTTCTCTGTAGCTATGAACGTGGTTGTGTAGACATAAATACTGTATCCTTAGCCAACCTAGGAATATTTATCTCAAGATGTGTCTCTGTGCCCTTCAGAGCAATAACTGTAGCAACTGAGAATGGGATGGGGAGCTTAAATGTGATGAGCAATCACTCATTTATTCCCAGCACATGCAGTGCACTTCAGAAAATCCACAGTGGTCGTAACATAAGGGACACTCATGTACTGGAGAACCTTTAAAGCCGTTAAAATTAAAATACAAACCATTAAAGGTGTTCAGATACTTTTAAACTTATTGTTTAAAGCAGAGACACTGAGGATCACAGTTGTGTTATTCTGTTTGATGTCTAGCAAAGGGCTGTGCTTTCAGGTCGCCTCTTCTGTAGGAATAAGGAAAATCAACACAAGCTGAGCAAGCATCTATTTGTGATTTATAATATTCATGCTAGGTAATTTGATTAGGATGTTAAACACCTTCTACACATGAAATAGTCTCACAGTCTCCCTTTTGCAGCAAAAGGATTTTTATTTGATACCAAAAAAATAAACAGCTTGAAGTGTGTGGTAGAGTTGAAGATCAGGAGGTGTTTGGTAAAGGAGGAGCAGCCTGTGCCCTGTGCAGGAGGAAAGGGCCAGACCAGAGAGGAGGCAGAGCTGGGGCAGAGCAGGAGCAAAGGCTGGACAACCTGACATTGGCACTGCAGCTGCTACACAGAGCTTGCAAATACAGAGCTTTTGTTTTACAGCCAGTTGAGGAACTGGATGTGATTTTTACAGGTGAGCTGTAAAAATCCTATACACAGGAGTGTATTTTCCCATAGAACAGTATGGTTTATAAATGATTCCAGAGCCACAGATAAAAAGAATGTGAGACACACAAGGTGCACCATACATAGTGTGTTTCTGAAAGATAAGCAGTAAAGCTAGAGACAAAGGACCAGATGGATGCCCAGTAAAGTGATTTGTTCTTACAAACTGTTTGCAGGAAATCAAGACTGTAAATCAGAGTCCTTTAGGATCAATATCTTTTCATGTGTATCTGCTAAGAAATGATGGCTTTTGCTTATGCAGCACTGCCCAATTTTATCATGAAGACAAGAGGTTTTCAAAGGCTTCTGGTCTCCTTTGGTACATCACTTCTTTAAGTCTCTTACAATCACAATGAAAACTGTCATACAGCTTGGAAAAAATTCCCTGCATCAGGTATTATTCTTCACAAGAAAGCTATACTGTAGTTTAAATTAGCTAGGTGCTTCTGACCCCCTATTTAAAATGTGTTTGCACTGACATCCCAAGAAAAGAGTTTCGTTATTTAATTGCACTGTCAGTGCCAATGCTTTCAGCTAAACCCATTTGGAGTTAGACCTTTTAATAGAAACTGACAACTTAAATTGCCACGACAGCAGCATAAATGGTGCTTAAAGTCATTATTAACCTGATGCTGCAGTTGGCTCCAGACCAGTATATTAAAGCAAAATCAAGGTGGAGGGAGGAGGGGAAGAGGAAATTAAGTGATGAATCATTAATTCTTTTGGTATTCGCTGTAACAACAGTGGCTGTGGTGAACGAATTTTCCTGTGTGAGGGAGACAATGAATAATCCCGTCCTCACTTTGCCTTAAGCAGCATCCCTCGCGGAGGGATCGGCGGCTCGGGTTTGAGCTTGCTTTCCCATGGGATGGTGTCCTGTTCTCCTCGCCCACTGCCACAGCCCACAGGGTGGGCATTTTTGGGTTTTGTCCGGTCCGGGTGTTTGGCAGGACAGCAGTCACGCTGAGTCTGAGCAAGAAGCTCGGGGCAGTCCCGCTCCCCTGGCTGCCAGTCCCGCTCCTCCTGTCTGACTCCGTCCCGGGCTAAGGCAGCTGATGCCGGGAGGGGCCGAGGCTGCCACTGCCCGCGGGGCTCACTCTGGGGGGGGCGAGGCTCGGGGAGCCCTGGGAAGCAGCTGTGGTGGCGGGGTCCGGGGCACAGCTCCGGGATCGGGGCCCCTGTGGGGGCACAGCTCCGGGCTCGGGGCCCGGCGGGCTGTGGGGGCACAGCTCCGGGATCGGGGCCCCTGTGGGGGCACAGCTCCGGGATCGGGGCCCCGCGGGCTGTGGGGGCACAGCTCCGGGCTCGGGGCTCCACGGCGGAGCCGCTCGGTGCCCGCGGGACCGGCCCTGCCCGGCACCGCCCCCTGCCGGCCGCCTGGGCAGCGGCAGAGGGAGAGGAAGGGGCACAGGAAGGGGCAGGGGCGCACGAAGGGGCAGGGACAGAGGAAGCTTCGCTGGGAGAATCTCGGTGCTGCCGGAGAGGGGCTCGGACCGTGACTCCGGCAGAGCTGCAGCAGCCGGGCTTTCCAACTCCACCGGAGCCGATCCCTCCTCTCAGCCCTTCTGCCTCTGTCTGGCCTCAAAGAGGAGCGCCGCAGGTCAGGAGGACCACAAGTTTTCTAAGCGCACATCAGCTGGGAAAACTGCCCAATCTTCCTCTCGTTTGGGGACATGCCCACCCCCTCTCCCCAAAGCTCTCAAAGTGTAGTTTTGGTTCTCAAACCTATTCTCTGCAGCCGGGAGCATCGCACACTCGTGGAGCCTCCTCCGTGGTAACAGAGCCGTGCACTCCTGACCCAGCCATCATTTGGTCGGTCAGCAGAGCTTAACTTGGCCAGACCGACCAAAAATCAAAAGGAAACCCTGTGATTTCTACCCCTTGAACTTGGCACCCCTAATAGGGAACAGGAGTCCTGATATTGGCTCTTAATATTGGTCCCACTAATAGGATCACTGATTTAAGACTCACAAGCCTCTTGGTACTAATAAGCTGGTCTGATAATGCTTTGGATACAAGAATTTACTCTCTCATGAAATGGAGAAGAAGAGCCCACGTGCAGGGAAGCAGCAAGGTGTGCTGGCACGAGGCTCAGTGGTTGAGGTGGTATCCTCAGCACTGCTGGGGTGATCTCGCACCCCAGGAGGGACCCTGGGCATCCAAACATGCAAAAGCCGCCAGGGTGACTAAAGGATGGACATGGTGCCCTCAACATTGGTTCTCTCCTTCAGAGGTGCTCTTCTAGTATACAGCCTCCTGATTACTATGGGCAGAACTGTCAGGATTAGTTGCATGTTACCTGCCATTTGCATTACAGCTTGTTGTGTGCTCTTCCAAAAATTATAAATAAAGAAGGGGAACAAATGTTATTTTTAGGCACTTGGAGCTCAACTCTAAGAGGCTGCTTTGTAATGTGGAATCACTCTCAAGTTTCAGAGTCAAGATCACATTAATTTAGTTTTCTTTTAAGTAAGAGCTGTGTCATCACTTGCCAAGTCTTTTTGTCTTTCAAGCACTGGTGTATTTCACAGATGGATGTGTATTCTGGGGGACATAATTTGTCCCACTTGTATTTATTTGAATGCAGGTGGTAAATCAAGTCCTTCCCCCCCCCCCCCCCCGAGAAGCCAGGGATGGCCGTGCATGTACAGGGCTTTCTCTTTGCTTTAATGGTCTTCTACAATGGGAAATGCAAGGCAGCTGGTGCTTAGCTGCTGATGCACCCTTTCCAGGAAGGAAGAAAAGAAAGGAAGAAGTAAAGGAAGGAAAGAAGGAAATCCCTTCTTATCCAGTCCTTTTTGTAACTGACCTCCTGCACATGGCCAGGCCGGTATTTTGGTTTCATTTCAGTGACTTTGGCTCGTTTCAAAAGCTCCTAATGAAGAAAAGGAATATCTAGTAAGAAAAAGAGGTGCTTCTCAGCCACTCTTGCCAGTCATTCCTCCTTGAAGGCAGAGCCAGAGGAGGACAGGGGGCTGGTTCCATCTCTGTGTGCAGTTGTCAGGACGCCCCATGACCCAGCACAAACTGGGACTCCAGGAAAGTGTCCAAACCAGGATCCTGCTTGCCAGCCTTGCCAGAGCAGGTGCTTAATATCCAAGTTGTGGGGAAGATTTAGGTCAGCATTTGCAGGTAAAGCTACCTGATCTCAGTGGCATGGATCTGTGGTCCCCCAGCCTCATGCAGGAGCCAATCTTGCACTCTTGACAGGATTCTCTTCAGGCTTGCAAGAAATCCTGGCCCAGGACACTTTCAGCACAGGCTGTTTGTCTTTCTGCAGCAGTGTCTTCTTCTGATCCTTCCCAGGCTCTGTGCCTGCACGTATGAAGTATCTGGATTTGTGGTGACAGCCCTGAGCCCCAAGCTGGAAGGTCAGAGCTCTTCTTGTTCTTCAGTCACCATGAGATGGTGTCACTATCCTGGCTTTCTGGGGTCATTCTGCAAGGTGTTTATTGCACTGCAGAAAGATCTTTTGCATGGCAATGTAGGGCTGTGGGGTGTTTTCTCCTGCATCCATGTCAGGTTTATTGTGATACTGGTCCAGTGTGGTGACAGCTTTGGGTACTGCTGCAAAGGAGCTTAGTGAGTCTGGACAAGTGTTGATATTGCTCTGACTACCCACAGGGAATTCACATTGCTCCATGCCAGACACTTTTCAGCAAAACTGCTGCATTAAAAGCCTAAGAAATAAGGAAACCAAAGTGCTCTCTTAGTAGGGCCATGATAGATAGGCAAAACGGTATTAATGATACCATAATGACATTTAAAAACAGAGTAAATACATAAAGTATATATTAATTGTCCTTGTTTAAAGCATTACTTTATTCTTAGCATTCTCTGTCTCTGCCAGTCATTTGACTGGCTGTAACATCCCAGCTTCTGTACCTGTGAGTGCTTGTTAATTATGATTCATGCTTTCAAATGGATACAATCCCAGCATTCTTTGTTTTCCTGGGCTGTGTCAAACAAAATATGTCCTAGTTTTCTTTGAACTAACTTTACAGTATCAGACTTAACAAAAAAAATTCTCATGCTAGCGCAGGAGAAAAATCAAGTCTATGTTATGTCCTTTTGTCTGTCATGAAGTGTCTTTTCGTCTGTACTTGTTTCTGGGTGCACCATCATGTGTAGATTCCCCTCAGGACCTGTGTAGCACCTGGGAGTCCCAAGACAATCAGTCATAGGTGGCTTTTGTGCCTGCATGTGAGCAACTGAACTAAGACCAAGAAATCGAAATAGGACAAGGCAGGATTTTTGTGCCCTGTCTGACACTGTGCTCATAGGTTGTTCCTTGAGCTTCTAGCCAATCTGCTAGACTCTAGCATAAAAATCTCAAAATGTGGCTTTCTGCTTCCTAGGGCAGGAACCCTGTGTGGTACCTGTTGGAAACATTCTCGTCAGGGCTGGTGCTTTGTTTTGGGCTTTGATTACAGAGCACAAGTTTTTCCATCAAAACCCTGATTTCAAGCACTTGGCTCCTCAACATTGACTCACTCAGGCTCCTCAGCTCCTGAGCAGCACAGGAGAGTTGTCCTCCCAGGGCAGTGGGTCTGACAGACATCCCCCAGCCAGGAGGCAGGAGAACAAGCTCAACAATGGGAGTCACCTGTCTGAAGTTTTGACACCCCACCCATGGCTCCACGGTGGAGCTGATTACAGTGAACCTCCAACAGTGGTTAAACCACAGCAGAAAATAAGGTGAGGGGTAGAGCAGAGGTGAGCAGTGGTGGTACGTGGGGCTTGGCTCTGGAGAGTTGTGCTGTCACAACCCTGCATTACCACAGCACTGGAGGAGTTTGTTCAAAGTTAGGGCATATGTGCTCCAACTGTAATACAGGATACGTTTGTTGTCTTTAACTCTTCTTATGTTCCCTTCTTTACTTGGTCCCAGCAGCGGTAATTCTTAATCCTGATTTTGCCTGGGCTGGTGATGAGATGATTCTCAAATTTTTGTCTTCAATAGAACAGTAATATTTTTTCCACATCTGTGGATTTCCAGTAAATATTATAAAAGTCTGTGTTGTACATGGCCTCTGAACCTACCTACGCTTGTAGTTTTTAAATGCTCTTGGCCTATGGCATTCTTAATTGTCACAGGTCTGGAAAAAAACATCCCCAGCATTATTTGATACTTATGCTACTTTTATAGAAGAATAAACTATCAAAACGCTTGCCTTTTCTGCATCATCACTTACAGGAAACCAACTCAACCAATCTCCTCTTCAAACTTCTCAAAAACCAAGGGAAAGGTTTTCATTTGTGTGTATCAACAACCACTTCTTTGCCCCAACCCCTCTACTCACTTCCTTATTGGTTCCAGCCAGCCCCTCCTTGGTCAGTTTTCTACCTGTCCTAACTGTTAATCTATTAATTGTATTTCCTATTAATTATATATTATTTAATTTTAATTACTACTTTCACAAGCCAGGGAATAGCAGTGAGTAGCTGCTTATTTTCCTAATTAGTGACACAGCCTTTGGCTTGCAACTAAAGGCTGTTAAAGAACTCTCAGGCTGACATCCAGGCTCTGGGTGCCTTGGCTACTGTGTCCCAGTGAGAGGAAATCACCCATGTGGGCTGCAGGCACCTGGGCAGGAGGATCCTTCAGCAGAGCAGTGAGGCTTCCACAGCTACAGCAATCCAAGATGAAGAAGGGGAAATCCTAGAGGAGGGGGAGACTTGCTACTGTGCAGGAGCCCAGAGCTGGTACCTGCTCCTGGCCCTTCCTCTCAGATGAATGATGCAGCCAGAAGTGGGCGCATTTATTCTCCAGTGACCTGGTCTCTGGTACTCAATGTACAATTTCCTGATGAGTGGTTGAGGAACATCAGGTAGATGGAGGAAACAAAAAACCAAATCAAAGGGAGATTGCTGGCTCTGCAGTGTGACAGAGTTGCCCAATGTCAGTGGGGCTGAATCACTGAGATGAGGAGTAAGTCAGCATTTCCTAAAGGTACCAGTGAGAGTGAACTAACTGGTAGAAATGTCCTGAAGGTACCTGGGCCAGCAGACACACCACCTCCTCCCTTGGAATGCAGGTGTAGATAGAGGGCAGTGACACTCAGCAGCATCTCTGCCACTCATGGGACCAGCGGGCTGGCGCTGGGTGACGTGCTGTCAATGCAGGATGGCCTGTGCCAGAGCATTGCCAAAGGAGCTCCCACGCCTCCCACTGCCCAGCTGGGTTTAACTGGGCTGAAGCATTTGGAGAGCAGTGGGGACAACAGGCACAAGCCCTCTGCACCCCCAGCCGGCCACTGCCTGCCCTGCACAGGGAGCAGCGGTGGAGAAGCTGGGCAGAGGCCCAGCTCAGGATCCTCCCTGGGGAGCTGCATCATGCTCACCCATCCCACCGGGAAGAGGAGGAGCTGGGCTCCTGCTGAGGCCCACATGGCAAAAGCGACAGCAGGAAACATTTATTCAGTCCCAACAACAGCAGCACCTCTCATCTGTTTCAAGGTCTGGTGAGGAGCTTTGGGACAATGTAGTAGCACTTAGTAGGTAACCACCTTGCTGAAAAACACAAAGGCTTTATCAGATGTGAATTCTTTAATATAAAACCAGGCATTAAAATGGATTTCGAAGACCTGCCATCCCTTTCACTTTTGCAAACTTCCAGGTAAAGGAACGTTTCATCCACAGCAGGGACTGAATCGCCCCTGCCCCAGTACTACACAAAATGAGCCGAAGAGCAGGGAGCAGAAGGGAAGTTAAAGTAGAGCTGCAGATGACTGTGTCCCTCAGAACAAGGCTCCATTTCAGAACTGGCATCAAATAGACTAAACGTTCATTAAAAGGAAAATATTTTGAATTTTATTTTTCACGTTATTATCAAGTACACAATTACAATAATGTCACACATCCCTATATGGTTCTATGTATTTTGTTTTTTTCTTTTGTCTTTTTTACAAAGTGTACAGAGGGAAGGACATATACAATATTTAACAGGGTATTTTCTACAGAACAATAATTTATATTATGTCCTTGTAAAAATCTGTACCTTTTTTAAACATTAAACTGAAACATCCATTTTATAGCATTTGCTAAGCAAATTATTTAAGAATTAAAACTAACCTGTAACTAATGTCAGTACATTAACAATAACTATAATTTCATTTTCTCTTTATACAGACAAATACATTTTACAAAATCCACTTGACCAAACCCTTAATTATTAAAAAAAAAAAAGTTTCAACATTGTGCTTTAAAAAAAGAACCAAAAAACAAGTGTGTATGATTCCAGGCTACGTAAGAGAAAGAAAATGTGTAAAATTGTGTTCTTTGTCTTTCAGCTTATTTAAAAAAATAAAGTTCAAAATGGCTAAAAATCCTCAGCACTACTATGGGAATTTATGCAGATTTTGTACACTTTCCAGGTTTCCAGTTAGAAAATGCTTGAACATAAGAGAGGAAAAAAAAGTAGTCACAGGCAGGTATTTTGCAAGAAGCGAGTGAGAATCTCTGCTGGGTTTTACTGCATCTGGTTTGGCATCAGCAGGCAACGGACACTACAGCCATGTAGGAAATCCACTGGCTTCAGCGGGGATTTCAAGGAAGGCACAAGGCAGCACAGCCAGGAATTACACGCTAAAGGGTCACGGCCTGCTAGTAGCAATATTACACAAAGAGCACACCTGGCAAGTCTGGGGGCACTGCAAGCAGGCAAAGAAAGAAAAAACCATCATACAACACAGGCAGTGACATGGCATTGGACTCTCCTGAACTGCACACTACAGACAAGAATTTCAACTTACAGTGACACAGGAGGGATGAGCAGTAGGGGCAGGGCTCGGTAACAAGACAAAATACAAAAGGCCTAGAAGATGCACATCCAAAAAAGGAAACCTTTCTCCCTCTATCACCCCAGATTTGAAACCATCACTAAAATTCCTGTTTGATTTCAACTGGAAGATCACCTGCCTAGAAACAGGAATTAACACTGGCCCAGTCTCTGAAGCCTTTCCATTAGTGGATTGTTGGTTACAAATCTATCTTCATCTGGCAGGCAGCCGGGACTGAACTCTGCAATCCATCATCAAACAGTGGCTGGGGAGGGAATTTGACCAAGGGGAGCAGGGCCAGGTCCTAAAATCTGGCCTGTAATTAAAATGGTTTGGGCTTTTTGCTTCAAGGTTGTTCTTAAAGTACATGACTTTGTGCTTGGTACATTTACACTGCAATTAGCAAATGATATGGAGCTACTTTATAATAGTCTTCAGGTGGCAAAATTACATCTAATAATTGTAATATTCTCCCAGCTGTTTATAAACAGATTAAAAGAACTGGGTTAATTCTGGATACTGTACTAATTAATAAGCAGCAGCTGAACACAGCTCCTAATGGCTCAGGAAAAACATTAAATTTAATAACAGAACTGCATCTATCATAAGTTACTTTTCTTATTAAGGATATCTATGTTACAACGTCTCTACTCCTTAGGAAGTCATCTGCTCCGCTCCATTACTTTCTTAAGCTCTCACTGCCAATATCTGGTTTCCAAAATCGAGGCACCTCTTGGTCGTATATTTTATTCTAAAACAACTAACAATAAAAATGTGACTTGAACCACAAACTGCTCTTTCAAAGAAATACCAACATACATAAAAGCATAAAGTTTGAGGTACGTTTACCAGCACATACAGACAGGTGTGATCTATTGTTAACTCTGCAAATGGAACAAGAGTACTTTACGTTTCCAACATTTAAGACAGGAGTAAAGTGGAAAAAACCCAACTCTTTTGTAACACACAAAACCTTTCAAAGACAAAGAAGCACAGAACAATAAATGTAATATTTGCGCATACTTTTAAATTTGCCCAGGAAAGATAAAAACCGCCCCAAACCATTTTTTAAAATATTTTTCTCTCTGAAACCAGAATGAAAACACGACATGAGACTTGTAACTCCTCAACCGGAAAATAGTTAACCTGCCACAAAGTCTGTATAGTTAAAACAGGACAATCAGGTGGGCCCTAGTGACTTTACTGTCAACATGACAATTCCCCATTTTATACACACCTCTGACAATTTTATCAAGAGAAATTTTGTATTTTTAAAATTCACGACAAAACTGCATTAACATGGACACTGTGAGTATCAACGAGGTCAGTAAGATAAATATACTTAAACTATTACGGTTGAAAAATTCAGTAAGAGACAGGGTTTACTTTATTAAATGCAACTTTATTGTTGCCATCTTTTCTTCATTTATTAAACAAACTGAATAGAATTCAGAACACGCTATTGAACAAAAGGTATAAAAGTCAACTACAAGCAATAATCCTATTTTTATACAGCAACAAATCAAATGCACAGTATTTTTTTTGTTGTTTTTTTTTTTGTGTGTGTGTGATCGCAGGTGATTGGCTTTAAAATAAGCTAACTGCCTGAAAGGCAAATTTCCTTTATAATTCCAGCCATAAGTCTGTGAAAGAGACTAAGGCAGCCCAACATCTTTATGATGTCGCATAATGTGCTGGTTCTTCTCTGAAGGCCTTCGGAAACCTTTCTTGCAATACTCACACCGGTGAGGGTAGTCTTTTGTGTGAATGGAAATCACGTGCCGTTTGAAGCCTGAGGCGTCTGTAGTGCTATACTCACAGTACTCACACTGATAAACTTTCCTGCCACTGTGTGTTTTCATGTGTTTTTTCAGCTCGTTTTGTTGCCTAAAGCCCTTTCTACATCTCTTGCACCTGAATGGAAGATCCTTTGTGTGAACTGAGAGTATGTGTCGACTCAGAATGAAGGGATCTGCAATTTTAAAGTCACAATGTCTGCATTGGTGCAATTTTTTACCTTTGTGAGCTGCCACGTGTTTTTTCAGTTCTGAAGGCCTGTGAAAGCCTTTATCACACATATCACACTTATGAGGATAGTCTTTTGTGTGGACTGAAATAATGTGTCGTTTCAGATCACTCGAGTTTGAGCTCTTATGGTCACAATGCAAACACTGATGTGTTTTACTTTCTTGATGCATAAGCGTGTGCTGCTGTAGCTCTTTGGTATCTGAAAAAGTCTGGAAACAAATATCGCACTTCAAGGGCGTTTCCTTACTGTGTTTAGTCTTTACGTGGGTTTTCAAGTTGGAAGAGTCGGCAGATCGGTATTCACAATACTGGCACTGGTAGGGCTTCTCACCAGTGTGGATCCGCATGTGCTTCTTGAGCTCCGACGGATGGCGAAACCCCTTGCCACACTCCACGCAAATGTGAGGAAAGTTCTTGCTGTGGACAGCCAAGAGGTGGTGACTCAGTAACCCTTGTTCTGCTGTCTCATAATCGCAGAATTTGCACTTGTGCATTTTATTAACTCCTTTGTCCCTGTGCACCATCTTGTGAGTAAATAAAGTTCCTGCATGAGAGAAGGTTTTCCCACACTCATCGCATTCAATAAGCTTTTCTGTTTTGTTGGTCAGCTTATGACTCTCCAAGTGGTTATGTAAACTTATTTTTTTATTGGTAGTGTAATCACAGTCTGTGCATCTGTATTTCTTCTTAGTAAGAAGGTGCTCCGGGTGGTTTTTCATGTGCCTTTTCAAGAAGCCTCTGGATTTAAATTTCTTTCCACAAATCATGCAGGGGTAGACTGTCAACGGATGACCATCGGGGCCAATGATTATTGCTGAAAAACAACAAAAAAACCCTTTATCAATATGATACAACACTTCAGTAAATGCCTGATGTTAACCATTAAGATGAATTGTTGAGAAAGATGGGACACGTATGTTTTACTATACAATAAACAAGCTTGTTACTGAGTTATGCAGAAGAAACTGAGGGAACTACTACTTGCACTCATTTTTATTACTAAGAGAAAGGAAACAGTTTTTTGATGGAGACAACCAAAAACGTTCTTCACCTCAATTAATTCTATTTTGAAGAATTCTGACTGAGTTCACACATTAAATACATGCAGAAACCAACAGCTGGTGCAAAGAACAGCAGCCAGCTTGTTAAACTGAGTATCATCTAGTAAGCAAAGCACATGATCTTCTCTTGACTCTCCACAAATCTGTAGATAAAAGTTTAATCTGGCAGTTTAATCACCTACTACTACTACAATTCAGATGCCCCCAAACTAACACCTCCTGCTTAAGCCATCTGTCACAGCTACAATATGAAGAGGTACCAAGCAGGAATCAATGAGAACATGTTTCACATACAGAAACCTGAAAGCTTTGGAAATTATTTGCACTCATCCATCACCCTGATTTGTTTACCCTGAATTTGCCTAGGCATGTTTAAAAAGCTGTCTTGTCCAAAAATGTTTTATAAGGAGAACTGACTAGCTGGAAATAGAAAAAGCCAACTTTAATTTGCATAGTTTTCTAACTCAAGCTAAACAAAACAGAACTCCTACAGTTAGGTCACAATTTGGAAAGAAACTTTCAGTATTATTTAAGGCAAGGACACTGAAGAAAAAAGTCGTGTTTTTTTCAATGCTATCAAACCAAATAAATATTCTGACCACAACACAGTAACAGCAGAAACCAAATTATGCCATAGAGCGCTTCTGTTCTTACAGATGAAAGGAAAAAGATAGGCACAAACATCAAGGCAATTTTACTTTACCATTAAAACAGGAAAGGGTATAGAAGTTACACTACTGAACATTAATATATAATGTTCAGACTTTCCAGTTACCTACTGAGCTTATATAATGAAATGCATTGTTCTGTACATTTTCAGTAATGACAACTTTTTTTTTTAAAGACAAGAGTTTTTAAAAGGCAGTATTACAGAATACCATTTATCTAAAATAACTTTTAAGAAGTTGCATTAAACATTAAAATGGGTGTAGCAAGTTAAGTACATAGCTTTTTAACCTTTTGCTATGATACTTTTTCCTGTGTTAGAGATGGCTTCCTTTAAAACACCTGCCACAATCTAAATCACTCATGTATTTAAAATTTGTAAAATAAAATATGCACTCATTTATAAAGCAGAAGTGTTGTCAACCAAGTAATTCCCCAAATGTCTCTTTTTTACAAGACACTCCACATACATCTGTTCATGGGCAAGTGCCTGGATGAACTAGAGCCAGGCACCACATACTAACCTGTCTGATACTGTCTGGACTCAGGTCTCCTCTTCTTCTTTGGTTTTTGCTTGGCCAATCTCCCAAGTCCAGATGACTCATCTATGTGCAAAAGAGCACTTGCAGTGCCATTCCGACTTTCGATGCCATCATTATTATTACCTACCAAGGGAAGTTAAAACGTTACCTACCAACACTGCAGCTCAAATTCGAGCTCAAATTCTACAATGGTAGCAACAGAAACGATTAATTATTATCTGCACATTTAATCAAACTGCAATCATGTACAGAATAAGATGCAAAAGGTCTCACCATGTAAATTAGGAATTATGCTTGGTATTATGGGCATTAGCTTTGTTAACCTAATTTTACAGGAGTACATAATGTACAGGAATTAATGGCTTTTCATTACACAGAGAATTATCCTTCAAATGCAGCATTTTAAAATCTCTTTGGTTGTAAATTATACCCAAAATGTTTAACACTGGCAAATAATAGCATGTCACAGTATTTACAGTGCCAAATTTTCTTCTCAGTCCTGAAATACATTTGTGTGTGAGCTCTCATTCACTTCTGTAGGTCTGAATTCACCTGACTGAAGTTTGTCACACACCAAGTTTCTGAACTGGAGCTGTGATTGAAGAATCCTTCTGAACAGCCCATAAAGTGGCAAACAAAGTACACTACTTACTATTTATACACCTGATGCTTTAGCACTTACAGATTCTACTTGCAACAAAGAGCATGCTCAGTGTTGTGTAACAGAAAGAAGGAAAGAATCTTTGCCTCATAGATCTTTGTGTTTAATACACAAATGGTATCACTGCATGTGAAACAAACATGAAAATTACAAATACATTAAAGACAGTATTTATTGGCAATCCGTTTAACACTGGTGATTTAAAGGCATAAGTAAACTTCTAATAATAAATTTTGTGGTCAACTATTTACTCGAATCAATAAAAGCCAACATTTCTTAGTGAAAGCAAAGCACACAAACAAGACAGGAAGACTCAAGTGGAAGAAAGTGCAAGATGCTAAACAGCCTTCCTTTCATAGAGTGCTGAGAATTAATATTCATGATCAATACAAGGAGACTCAGAGCCAGGCACATGTGCAGAGCCTGAAGATTCTCATCTGTATGCTAGCTCACATGTTCCTCTGCCATTTTCAGGCCTTCAGGCCATGCTTTATTTCTCCCTGTCCCCACCATCTCTCATCCTGCATGCTAGGTTGCTTACTGCTGACAATGCAACCACTCCACTGTTTCCCACATTCTTAAATTCTCCTTTCAATTCCATCTCACTGTTTTTAATACATTCTGCTCAATTTTCTCCTCCTCCTCCAAAATCACTGAATGTTTAGTATCCAACTTTTCAAGTTCATTCAATTTCATTTTTAATTCCCAGTCAGACTGGCTTATGTCATTTCCTTCTCACTCAAACTGGGCTCACCAGTATATAGCCTAAGATAAAGCTCTGGGTGCACTACCATCCATTCCCTAAGTAACTTTTAAACACACACTGCTCCCTGAAATCTTCCTCTTCCGGACTAATGTCCAAGATTCCAGCCCCCACTGTATTCCCAGCACACTACCTGCTGGCACCATCACCACAATCCACATCATGCAGGCATCTAAGTTTTGTCTTCTACTCCACTATTTCTTTTGTTTTGTTTAGAAAGAGAAAGGGGCAACGCAGAATCATTTTTTTCAGATTAAATTCTGGTCTTAAGCTTACAAAAGTTTGGGAAATCAGTTTGTGGGCATCAGCTGGTGTTCACATACCAATGATCAAGAAAAACAGTTCTACATGCTGGAAATATTCTCAAGGTTCTGCTACAATTTTATTATCTCCCTCCAACTTCTTGTCATTAATCAATTAATTATTGCCATTAGTGAAATCACATATTTATATGATCCTTCTAGAAAGCACCTAAATCAAGCTAGAGCTCAGTGTTGCTTTTCACTGCTACACTTAATATTAAATATTGCCATCTGCCATCTTTTTTTGCCCCCCAATAAAAATACTCAGTTCTACTCCCAAGCCAGCTCTCACTGTGTCCTAAAACTCTGAGGAACAGATGTGCTTGAGATTCCATTTTTTAACTGGAAGCTCATGTGTTTCCTCTTTCACATCAGGAAAATATGAAGGAAAATGCCTGTGAAATAGGAGCAAGAAGTAGTCAGCCTAATAATTTCCCTCTTCCTTTCTAAGGCTCATTATGCGAAGAAACCATTCTTAAACTAAAACTCTAGAAACAAACACAAAAGCACAAATACTCTAGACACCCTCCAAAAGCCAATCCCTGGCATTTTGCTGCAGTGTCACCAATAATAATTCTTTTGAGTATTACTTACCATAAGCTGCTGCCCAAGCTATGGGCATGAAAGTTTTAATTTCAGTGTCATCAATTTGCTGTTCATGGGCGGCTGCGGCATCCTCCTCTCCTACAATCACTTCCATATAAACCTCATCGGCTATTTCTGCAACATCTAAGAGAAAAAGAAGTTAAAAAAAAATAGGAATGCTGCACTGCTGAAAGTGAAAATCCCTGTTCCCAAAGGAAAGCCACCTACTTACTTAAGTCTTCGTCTTCATGCTGAGAATCATTTACAGTCATGTAAACCATTTTCTCCCTTGGAATACGAATACTGCTGTTTTGATCGAGCAATCCAACTGCGTGGTCATTCTCTGGCTCGCTCTCCACAATGTCTACTGTGCCCCCTAATTAGGAAGACCAGAGCAAAATATTTTAAATACACTTGACCAAAATCTATGCTAAACCACAAAAAACTGGAAGTTTGTCAACTCTTTAGTATCAAACTCACAGGTCTTTACAGACCACTTGAGAGAAACCACAGTCTCATGCAAAATTTCAAGTGTCAGGTTGGAGTATTCTCAAACAAGTGTATTTTACCTAAATCGTCTTCTCCAGGATCTGCTTTGAATATATAGACCTTGATGACTTCTGGACAAATGCCATCCACTTTACAAGAGCCACTTTCTGACTCTGCTTCCATGGTAATTTCAGCAGAACCTTCGTGTTCTATCTTACCAGCATCATCCACTACAAAAACAAGTTATTACAATTACCCAGTCATATGCAGACAGACATATATGACAGACTTTATTAATTTATGACTCAAATTTGGAAGCAGTTTAAAATTACGAAGTTGTGATAAAGAACCTATCCATTAATATTTTTTTCATATCCTTGAAAAAACTGACAATAAACACAAAAATAAGTTCAAGCTGTTATCTTCTAGTTAAGGTGGAAGTCCAAGAATGCTGCAGTGACAGAACTAGAAGCATGAGCACCACACCAGGCAATGCTAGTAAGGGAACTGTGATCTGCAGCAAGATGATGGTAGGAAGAAAGTACACATCAGTACTTCACTCTGTGGCATAATTTCACTTATTCTCAGTTCGAGTTGCTTTCTCCTTCAAAACTACTAAGTTATTAACTGCTCTTTTCAAAAGCATTATCTGTTCCCTGCAAAGCACTGCTTTTCCAGCTGCCAGGAGAGGAAACCTGAACAGCAACTCCAGGAAAAAACTCTCCCACTTTGCTGATGCCCTCCACAGCTGGGGATGGAGCACAGCGCCTGAGCATTGCCCTGCCACTGCAGCACTGGGAACCTGTCCCTGCTGCCTTTCCTGACAGGGCCCTGCACTGCACTCCTGCTGCAGCCCTGTGCACTCCCAAACTTTGCTCTCCCGTCTCCAGAAGGGCACCCACACCAAGCTCCAGCCTGAACTGCTGAAACTTGCCCAGAATCCCACATACCAATGGCTGACAGCCAACTTTACGAGGAACACACTTGGATTTTTGAGGCATACTATACATGGGTACCTCCCCCCATCTTACTTTACCAAGAACAGGTTTTCAAGAAAAAAACAGTAAATATACATTCACAAAAATCAAATCCAGCATCTCAAGACCTTTGGAGGATCTTCCAATTTTCAGAAGCCCCAGGTGTTTTGTCAGTGTTCAGATTATTTAAGAATTCTTAACGAGACAGAATACTTTTGTAATTTGTGACTTTACTGTCACTCCCTCAGAGTCATGCATGACTTCAGTTCATGAGAGAAAAGATGGAATTTATACGAATAGAAGTCTAAGAACTGACCAATAAATGGTGAAGAATTTTTACCTATCATGCTTAGCACTTACCAAATACTTCACAAAGTATGCTTACTTTACTAGCACTCATTTGAACTACCCTCATAAATAAATCATAGCTTTACTACTCAGTAACTGCATTCTTATATTTATTTTAATACATACTTTTAAAAAAGCTCAAAATGTTATTACTATTATTTTCTTGCCATATAATCAATAAATTAGCCTTTGAATTAGATAAACTATCATATGTTCTGTCTCACGTATCAAACACAACTATATTTAAGTACAATTTCTCAATCAGGCATCATTACAAAAAATATGAATAATATTAATTATAAAGCACTAACATAAATTAGTCTGTTTCTCTCCTTACCAAAAGAACAGCAGAAAAAACATTAAATACTCAAATGCCAAGATCATGATCAGTGGCCACCATACAGACTGTTTCAACCAGTAGGATATTTTAAAAATTCCTTTGTGTCATGGGACAACATAACATCCTGTAGCTAAACCCCAAAGCGTTTAAAAGTAAAAGCCTCAAGATATTCTTCTGAATCACATTAACAATGTAGCTCCACAGTGTGTATATTCAGTTACTAACAGACTATCATGACTTCTTTGTCATATCCATGGTATACCAAATGTCATTGGAACTCTGACAAAAAAGAAAACTTGCTTTTGTTCCTACACTACATTTATGTAGATGCTCTCTCTTAACTTGGCTGTTTCCAGTGTCAGGCACATGTACTTGGAAGGCTTTCAAATCACTGTAGAATGACTTTACACCTCTGAAGCCAAAAGGGAAGACTGCCACCAAGATCAACTGATGCTGGAACATACCCACAAGGAAGGAAAACCACGGCTGAGTCAGAGAGAAAATAAAATTAAGTGCATGATGTGAAACAGGCCCATTTCTTTTAACCAAACCAGAGTTTTAAAATTCCATTTATATATGGAAATATCCATTGATAACTTTCACATAACAGAAGAATTCTAGGTCTTAAAAACATTCTCTATTCATGCTTTGAAGTAAGTTCTCCAAGATTCTAAGTTTAATTTTATCCAACATAACAAAAAAAAACTTACACAACTTAGAGCTTGTTTATCCCTGAATTCCCTTTTTATTTGGCAATGTTTTAAAAATATAACAATTGGTTAAAGTATTTTTTAAAAGAACCATTAAACGGTAAGGAAATTGATGCGTAGGAGGTATGACGCCAACTTTTCTCATCCAAATGAAAAAAATTCACTCTTGACAGGTGGTAATACTTTAAAAACTTACGTCCCTGATGAGCTTGAAAAGCAGAAATATTTGTAGAATATTAACAGACAGGTAGCATGATGAAAGATAGGGTGGAAAGAAAAAGGTAGGAAAAAATATAAAAATCAAAGGAAGAGACAAACAAGGTGAAAGAGAATGGGCATCTATTACAGAAAGTACCATTTCCAAGGTAATTTGTCCTATGGCTACACATGCATTTATTTATACTAATTCACTGGCACCATTTTATGGAATTTGCTTTCTATTTAACATTTGCCCAAAGTTTTTGCATTCTCTTCTTATCTCAGTCTCAAAATCAGAGAAAATAATATTCAGAAATACTTGACTGATCAATGTTTGAAGTTGGAACTCTGATCAGATATTAATTTTTCATTTGAATTCAAAGCCCATCGAGGGGTGCCACAAATTACCATCCATGGCTGATATTCTTTCATATTGCTCCTCTTTGACATAAAGAAAAAAAAAGCCAACAATAACAAAAAACCCCAACCAAACAAAAGAAAGTACTTAAAAGAATTAGTTAAGCTTCTAAGAGACCATTTCCTTTTAAGTAGAGCCACTGAGCATTACTAAACTAATCACAAGTCACATGCTAGAAAAAAGTTCAGGCTAGCATACTCCAGTGCTGTCATACCTTGTGCCTCCATTTTATCAGATATGAACTGGACACTAAAAACTTTAAATGTCTGATTTTTTCCCCCCTAAAGCTTATAGCTTTCATTCAGTAAACAAGAGGATACAGACAAAATCTCAGAGTTTAAAAAAACAACAACAACAAAAAAAACCTAAACCCAGAAAAATTACTAGACAAAGTATTATTTTACATGAATTGCAAGAATGCAGGCTATGGTTAGTTTGCCAAAATTCTTCACAGACTTCACTGATTAGAGCAGCCTGCTCTTTGCATACTATGAGCTTCAAGAAACAAATAAATATGTGCTTCTCCAATGTTGCATGAATTTTTCCCTATAAAGATAATGCTAGAATTGTTATTAAAAGCACAAACAGATGAGAAGGAAAGGTGTCACACAACATGAAAGCCGTGGCATATTTAAAACCTGTCCAGTTAGCACTTGTAAGGAAATCAACAAAAAGAGACCAACAGGTAAAAAATTAGTAAGGAATAAAAAATAAAGCAAAGAAATAAAACATATAGGCAACAACAACAACAACAACAGATTCTATGTGATCTATCACAATGACAGCATTTGTTTCCTAGAAAGTACTAAAATTAA
Organism: Acridotheres tristis; assembly: GCA_037013685.1. Taxonomy (NCBI): domain Eukaryota; kingdom Metazoa; phylum Chordata; class Aves; order Passeriformes; family Sturnidae; genus Acridotheres; species Acridotheres tristis. Next base: position 101,754,101 of record CM072884.1, on the reverse strand, counting down.
TCTTAAAAAAATCATATAATAAACTAGTAACAGCCAAAGAACCATTATCTCCAGTATCTCTGCCCTTCTATTAAAACACATCCAATGGTATTGTTGGGACAGAAACAAGCTCCTATGCATTGATAATAAACACCATATTTAAAACGCTGTTGAGGCCAGTTTCCTCACACAGAAGCATAAATATTAGGCCAAGATCTTGATTTGCTTCAACAGAACATCTTTAGTCATGACACATACACTTTTCCCAGGAAGTTGCTTTTAGTTTTTATATCAAATATTTGAGGGATAGGCAGATAAAGACTTTGTACCCTTACAGTGGCTTATTTCTAATTAAAAAATGCAAATATAACTGCCTTTATTTTTAATGGATTCCGTAGCTTTTTAAACTTATTCTTTCCTACCATTTCTCCTCTATGTGGGATTAATGAGGGAAATAAAAGGATTGTGAAAAATAAAATTCACTTAAGCACAAATCTTTTTCAAGTACCCACTGCTTATTGCTAAAAACCACACCAAAACAACCTAAGGAAAAGTCTATCTACACCAGTTAAACAGACCTTAAAAATGTGTCAATGGAGCAATTAGACAAGTATCATCTATTTTGTCAGTCTTTATGTTCCCAAATGGTTCTCTTAGCCGTTAAAAAAATGTGTATCATGGGACACTTATCTGCTTACAAAATAAACATCCCTATTTAATCATTCTTAATGGAAAAAAACATTACTAACTATTCTCTCTAAAACAGATTAAAAGCATTCTGTTTTCCCCTGACTTTGTTCACTTTATTTTTGACAAAAACATCTACTTCACTCAACATCAGACAATTCCCAGTCCACTGAAGCTATTTTTACCACACACTTATTTCTTGAATGGCAAAGCAGGTTTCCTAACCTACGGGAAAAGAGAAATCTACCCCATTTTCATTTTGATCCATTGCCTTTACACGTGAGTATATCCTATGCACCTAAAGGTCCCCCCAGGATACTTATCTGGTAGAGGTGTAATTCCTGAGCTCCCAACTGGGATCTAACACTTGTCCTTCTCATCCTCTGCCCCTAGCACACAGACCAAGCTCTGAGACATCACTCCGCCCAAGGTAACTCTTATTTCCATCACCTCTCAGGGCAACCTCCTGAGCAGCCTGAACTGCAACTGCTGGTGCCACTCCAGTGGCCAGATAGAGGCATCGCAGCAAGTTCTACCTCTGAGGAAGAAAAATTTAATTTCCTGCATCTTTAGCAACCTCCAGGGAAAAAAAGAGAGATATTTAGGCCAAAAAAGCAATTAAAAGCATTTTGCTTTCTTGACTCCAAGTCTACTGGATGGCCCTAAGGAAAAGCATGAACCCTATGGCTTGGTTCATCAGATCCATTGCTTTCAACTTAAACATCCGACAAGGATGAAAAAAAGATGGGTTTTCATAGGCCTAGGTGAAACCTTTCTCTCTCTGTGAGTTACTCTGGGTTCAGACTCCTGTAATGAAAAATATTAATTCAGATAAAACAAACAAGAGACATGTCTAACTCAGAGAAAAGCAAGGGGATGGATGGGTGGATATAACACAGCTCCCATATTTGCAAATATTTAAATTCTTAAAGCTGCAGTTTAAGCCTTGTAAGGCTGTCCTTCACTCTTTCCAGACTACTCCTGAACTTCTGTGCTTCACTGTTTTTACTGTAGTAAGAGTATATCAGGATACAACTTTTCATCTTATAGAATCAGTTAATGCCAGAGGATGTGTCTGTCTTTGCCAAACAGAATGAAATCAGACAAAAAAAATTTCAATTTCCATCTTGCCTCCATTGCCAGGCGCAGGGCACTGCTTTCCTTGGTTAGTAAATGCAGGATGTTTGTTTTGACAAACACCAGTTAATCTCACCACTACTGTTTCACTTACAGAGAAATGGTTTTCCAAGATACCAAATAATTACTACCAGTGTGAGTCACAGCACAATTTATACTATCCTGACCCAACTCATGAACTGGCTTGTTATGGAACATGCAGAAGAAAAAAAAAAAGTATCAAACCTCCTTTCATCTTTTTCAAGTCACTAACTAGTAGGTTTGTATTCTGCTCTGCTGTAAGTGCCCCAAATCTACCATGAAACAAGAATGAATCTTGAGGGCAAAGACAAAGTATCCAAGAAAAAAATTTAGTACATCAAAAAGTAACTGGCGATATAAAGCGGCGCCAAGAAACATTACCTTGAAAATGAAGGTAGCAAAAGGATATTAATGCCAAAGCTAAATTAAATTTAACTGGGAAAAGAAGTATTAAAATACTGAGCTCATTGAAGCAAAGTCACAAAATGAAACCCACAGGAACTGTACTCATTGAAAAGACAAACCAGCCTGAAACCAAGAAAGAAGGTAGAAACACAACATTAAAAAAAAATATACACACAGATTTATCATTTCAAACCACGAATTTTCAGGATAAACCTAAGAAAATTATCTCAAGAAGATACATGTATACTCAGCTCATTAGGAACAAAAATGGAAATGCTTAAAGAGAGACACAAAATAGGAAAAAGATTTTGCCAATAGCTTCCACTGAAGAAAACAGATGGAGAAACCTACGACAGAAAGAACATGAAGTGTCATCCCCTGCTTTTCAAGTGCCTAGCTAAAAGAAGACAGGCAAAGGCATTCTGAAGAACACAGTCTAGCTCCCAGATCTGGGAAGCAGCAACATTTGGCTACTGTAATGGCAGACGAGATTACATTACAACATCTGCCCCTGCAGTTCAGGGAGTTTGCCAGAATCAAACACAAATTTACAAGTTAGGATGAAAAACCAAAAACTGAATTGGCTGGATGTTACCACCTTTTGAAAACTAAGTTCAACTGAAGAACTGAGACAGGCATCAGATCAATGAACACGTATACTGCTGATGCAAACAAAAAAAAATAATAAAAAAATTAAGTCAAATAGTATTTTTCATACAACAAAGAGACTGTTTGGCAAGACAGCCTCTACTTGATGGAAAAGCACCAGACTCTGCCTTCACAACCAGAAGAACTTGTTATGCAGGCTTTAAACACAGTAGGTGGTAGTAGGGACTTCCCTTTAAAATGAACTGTAAAACATTAAACACAAATATAATGCATATTTTGTAGAGTAACGATTATTTTAAATACTGGCTTAGTTAATGTTCTGAATCTAAACAAAGTACACTGCAAGAGACATTTAACGATAAATAAAGTATGAAACTCCAGAAATACGTGACTGAAAATGGAGAATACCCCAGCACAAGTGAACAATTAAATTTCTGTGCTTCCTGCCAGTCACCACGTGTTGACAACTGGTACATCTAAGCTTTCCCAGCTAGACAGGGATCATCAAAAATGGCCTCTATCAAGACATTCTGTCCTTGTTCAGCCACTGCCAGCAATGAACAGGACACACATCCAGCCATCCCTCTCCATGATTTACACAGACATGGTTTGCAAAGTGCTCCATGGCAGCAGCTCAGAGTCCCTGCTCTGCTGCAGGAGGAGAACCTGCACAGGAGGAGTGAGCAGAGACAGGAGAAACAGTGCCTTGAAGAGCTACAGTCAGGGATATGGAAGAGGGAAGGATCTCCACCAGAATCAGGCCTCAATTATCCACAGACAGATTATCCAGTTTGTTGTCTAACTACACAGCAGGTTCAGAAGCATTTGAGCTGTTTTCATCTTATTCAGCTTGGGACCAGTATCAGAAAGTTTTATCTGTACCACACTAGACAAGATTGCATTTATCAGTCTGGATCAATACAATTTCAGAACAGATCCCCTGACCTATTTCACCTCAGTACAATCCTGCAGTTTAATTTACAGTATTTTGTGTGATCCATATTTTGCATTATCCCATTTCATTGTTTTCCCAGATAATAGAGAATTAACTGTACCTCATATAAACTCAAAACATGGCTGCAACAAGGTTACTCAAGGAACTCAAGAGATGATAAATTAAGAAATGCAGTGATCCTAGGTAAGGAGAAGCAACATTAAAATTCGTAAGTACAGAATATAAAATTAAAACAAGTTATTATACATTTCAAAAATGTGTCCAATAGTAAAGAAGGGGAAAAAGTGGGGGGAAAGGAGAAAAAAAAAAAAAAAAAAAAAAAAAAGATAACTGAAGCAGAGCACGAAGTACACCTCATCAATGGAATCATTTAACACCACACAAAACTCAAGTGCCTGAAATGGCAATTAAACAAACAAGCCTAACACAGCTTTTCTATTTCTACAATAAATAAATGTTCAGCATGACACTGTGATGTTCCTAGGTGCTGCACTGAGTAATCACTGTAAGTAACAGAGTAAACTCTAGTTCACACAAAAGGATATCCTCAGTAGAAAAAGGATTGGTGATATGCTCTATTTTTCTCCACCCTCTATTTAAGCCTTTTGAAATACGATTCAAATGGATTGTGCCACTGTTCCTAAGGGAGATTAAGATATTCACTTCCCAGTTTCTCAGTTATGAGCAGCAATAGCTACTCTTTTTTTTAGCTACATACCTCTGTCTTTTGCTTAATCAAGAGAAGAAAACACATTTTAACAGCAAATAAAACCATGCTGCTGTCTGTATCCAACAATAAATGGAGTGCAAGAGGTGGGGGCTTAGCAAAAAAAAAGGACGAGACTGGATTTTAAGAAACCATGGGTTTTTACTCTTTCTTTTCCATGAAATATTTTTGATTCTCTAATGTCCTGGTAGTCATCTTAGTAACCTGCACATACAAGCATTTTTAAACATCATCGCACTAATTTTCTTTCAGTTCTTAATAAGTATATGGCACATGGTTTACTGGAATTCTTACTCTTTTGTTCATATGCTATAAATTGCTACAGAAATAACTGATAATCAGAGGTGCATTTGCTAGTATTTCTCTCCATTAGCTTCACCAGAACTTCTGGCTGGTACACGCTCCAAAAAATCCCTCCATGTGAGTACATTTGTGAGATCTGCACTTCAATAAAAAATACAGAAACTCTACTTTGGGTATGATCTTTAGCCCTCCCTCAGGTATTTCAAACCCATATAGTGAGAACTTTGATGGCTTTACCCAAACACTTACAGGAAATCATAAGGTAATCATCACAGTTGCCCTTCTCATCTTGATGTTCCACAGGGATTCCATTGGCATCGATCACTGCCTCTGATGCACAGTCTGCCACCAAGACTTCCTCAGAAACAACATCTGTTCCCAGAGTATCAGTGACAATATCTGCTTCTTCAACATTATCATGAACTACATGTTCTACGTGTCCAACTTCAGGTACATGCATTGACTCAGTTGTCAGTACATGTTCTGGTATAGACATTGTCTCTGCTGTTATGTCAGAAGCTAAAACATCATCCGGGACAGTGCAATGAGCCAAAGAAACCTCTTCAGCTACGTCTGTGTCCAGCACTTGCTCAGGAATAATGACTGTTTCAGACACATCTGGCTCATCCATGATGTCTGGGCACTGAACATCTTCAATAACAACATCCTCAATGACATCCTGGATTACTACAGAGTCTGGATCATCAGGAACAAAATTATGCACAGTTATATCTGAGTCGACTACATCTGAAACAAATACTGTTTCCTGTACTTCCACAACAATCTGATCTCCATCCATATGTGCTGCATCAGCTCCTGAAAAACACAATTAAAACAATACTTAAATTATAAAACTGTCTCACATGAGGTGGTTAATAACTGAAACTACTTCTGTTTCACTTCAACTTTTACGCCATGCTGCACTTTACTAAAACAGGCATAACAGCAAATGAACAATAAAGATAGGTAGATAAAGCAAGCCCAAAGTAGATGCTAACATAATTAAGATGAGCAAGACTTTCTCTCCCAGAAAAGATTTGAAATTTTTAGACTCTCCCCCAACACCGAAACAACTATTACTTGACTGAAAGAACAGTAGCTCATTCATATTGCTCTGAGTAATAAAAACAACCCAAACTCAAAAGCGACTACTCTATAGAAAAGCATTGATGCAGCACAGCACTTCGAAGCAAAGGCAGAATAAACAATAGTCAATTGCATCTAATGTGAACACTCTTATCTACGTATTATCTCCTTACAGACCTGTTGGATCAAAAAATGCATTTGGCTCATGTGGCTGCAATTCAAGCCCATCTTCATCCATGGCCTTTAACTCTCATCAGTCACAGTGTCTGTAGAAGATAAAGAAGAAAGGTTATTTCACTTGTATTAGGTGAAGAAGGTTGCCACTCTCTATGCACCGAAAAATTGAAATTTTGGGTGCGTGGAAATTAACATGCAGCACCTCTTGACTTTAAGATGAATCAGATTTCACTCAGGGTCCCTCAGTCTGGGATTCTAACGATACCACTCTGGATAACCAAACATCCACTGTCTGAACCAGAGTGTGAGGTCCAACACTCTGGGTCCATTTCTCAAAACCCTATGGCTTCACAAACACAGAACCAGCTCATAAAGGAATGTGAAAATACTGTTTCCTTATCATCTAAAAAAAAAAAAAAGAAATTAAGATAAAGCCTAGACATACTCCTACTCAAGGAACTCAAGTCCCTTTGGGAAGGGAAGGAATAAAGAACTGTCAAATCATTAAGGCTCAATGTAAGTCAAACATAGAGAGCTCATTATCTGAAATGCACACCAGTTCTGATGTCCTCGTGTTCATTCTTGAACAGTCAAGAAGAGTTCACTCTTAAGTCACTTCAGGAACTAAAATCAATGTGAACTGCTTCCAGAGCATAACGTCAAATGTTTTCACACTTAGATCTGTAAATATTTTCAAAACTCTTGCCCTAAGACAAAGTACCACAAGTATCACAAGTTAGTTCTCAAAAATTACCAGATGTCATGTTCTACCAAAATTTTTCAACAGCATGACATTTCAATGCCTTAGGATTTCAGTCTTCCTGATGAAAGAACCAAACAAGACCACAAGGTTAAAATACTTGCAAAAAAGTGAAACTGCAATCTAAATTCTGCTGCTTACATATGTGCATTACAGTTAGGATCAGGCAAACCTAGTTAGGTAAAATGCAGTCTAACATAAACATGTACTACTCCCTTGCATTTGAGTCCAACTATTTTCCTATATGCAGAATGAACAAGAGGCAAGAGAATGTTGCTTCATGTTTCTGCTTGTACTTCTGTAGAAGTGGAAGATGTTATTTTTTGTCCTTCAAACATTTTTTACAGTCACAGGCAGAAAGCTGCCCAATTCTGTGATACTTTCATAAAAGACAAACAAAACATCAAGATTCTACCCAAGGTTTCAATAAGAATCATAACCCTTCCAAATTACATCAACTAACATTTGCATTCATTAAGCCTTTACCAGAGAAACTGCTATAAAAAAGAAAAAAATTAACTAGTCCAAAACACAGATCTAAACCCATAATCTAAAACAAGTATTTTCTAAACTTGCCCCACTTTTTAGCCCAAATTTTCTCAACTCTTCACCTCTGGAACTCTCCCTTGGGTGTTGTCCAGCCTCCAGTGCAGTCACTCGGGCTTTATATTTTATAGAACTTGAAGGAGAAATATAGCCAGACATTGAACTGGACGAAAAATAGTGGAACACTAATAATTTTCCCAGGTGTTCTGTATTTGTGTGATGCTCAGCTGGAAGGCCTCTGTATTTTAAAGACAGCTGTCCTAACAACTCATTGTGGTATCCAACTGGACATAAATCACCTCCCAATTATTCTGACTGTCAAGCACTTCCACCAGAAGTGCCCACTATTAAGAGGAACAGCTCTACACCCAATGCTTTTATTCAGAACCAAGAGCAGAAGAGAAGTGTTTCCCAGCCTCAGATGCAAGAAATAGCTTGACTGATGACAACCAACTTCTGCCATGCCACAGGAACAAGAACAGAGTAACAAAATTCCATACAGTAACTCTAGCAAGAATTATTCATGCCCAAATTGCTTTCCTTCCATCTATTCAGTATATACCCAGCCAGTCTACTACCAATGCGCTTCCCACTCGTCATATTTTCCGATTGCCTTCACTGTTTAGTTTCTTCTCTTCTGATGCTTCTTTTCCAGCTTCTGGTGTGCCTGCACCAATATTATGTTCATGACCTCACCTTGCTCATTTCATCCCTCCAGCTTCTAACTACAGTAGACTCCCATCATTCACACAAACCTCTGCTTCTCATCCATTTGTAGCAAAGATTGTATCAGCACGGGGTATTTTTGGTAGCAGGGAAAAGGGTACAAAGGGTTGGCAGAAATAAGACTGCCTCTCTCCTCAGACAACACAGACATAAGAAGATGGAATTCTGTGTCCAGCTCTCTGGGAAAAGTTCAGGTCCCCTTTGTGCCTGTGCTTTTGAGGGCTGTATTATCATACACATCAGCCTGTGATCTGCTGCGACTTGACCAGCCTGAAGTGTCAGCTCACCACTGGCTGCTGGAAGAACTGGCATTCGTTTTCTCTGCTTCCGGCTTTCACCACCCACCTGAGCATCATTCCACCACAAATTTCTACTTCTTATGATTCATGCCTGTAGTTTCCCTATCCTATCTGTTCCCTAAATTCCTCACTTCACTAAGTGAGGCACTCTTTCACTGTCCTTCTGTCTATCCTCTTCACCCAGGAGACACGGAGGTCTCCATCACTATTTTCCAGCTTCCTTTAAGTCCTGCTGACACAATATTTTCCTGTTATTCTTGCTGCTGCCTGGATTCCAGGCAACAGATGCTAAACCCAAAATGTCCCCGTGGTGTTCAGGAGGTGCAGTTTCACAGCACTGACAGCCCAGCACACTCTCCACCTGCACGCTGTATAACTCTGGCCTCTTCTGTACTGGCCAGGTCTTTTCACCTACACTGGCAAAATGTGCTCAAAACAAAGGCTCAGGCTCCAACAAACCAAATACACTTCCTGGGCACGTGGGCATGGACATGAGTCTTAAAAAAGCCATCAACATTTGCTTTGGTGCTTGTTCCAGAGCAGAACCAAACTTTATGCTTTCACTCAGTGAATCTCTTACTAAATGTTTCTCATAATGTGCTTTAGCATACAGACCCAGCCAACACATCAATGCACATCAACTCTTACCCCTGTGCAGGACCATAAAGAGTTTGAAAGTGCTCCACAAGGACACAGGCCCCACATCCATAGAAATTTGCCACAAGAAGACCAAAAGAGGATGCAGGCACTTAAAACAGGAATTAACTGAACTATCTGAAATAATGAAAGTGTCCAAATCAGAATGTGCAATCCAAAAAGGCATAAAATAATTTGTCAACGGCTGAGGTAAAAAAATACAAAAAGATTCCCAAAATCACTTCAGGGTTTGAGCATTCTAACCAGGAGATGAGAAAACACTGTTTTTTCCTGCTTGCTCTTCTGAGCAGAGAGTGAGCACAGGGGCACAAGACGTAGTCACACAAAGGAAAGAACACCACAGGGCTCTGTACCTGTAATGGCAGCTCTGTGACATGAGAAATACCGGAGCTGCTTCTTGCAAGCACCACTGAGAACATCTTCAACTCCCTGGCAAGCATCCCAAGCTCTGTGGTACCATAAAGGCTAGGAAGTCATTCCAGCTGTTCGCTTTTCTGCAAGATTTCAGGAAGGACAGAAACTCCTCTCAATCCTTCCAAAACATTCTAGCTGACATTCACCTCAGGACCTGGTTGTGGCATCAAAGCCAACAGAATCAATTTTTCAGGTCCAGCTTGGGAACCCAAATTCTCAAAGAAAAGCAGGTGCCCAGCCATGTCCCTACACCTAGTCCTTCTCAACTGTGTGGCTCTGTTCAAATATCAGGAATCCTGGTAACACTCTTCTACCACTGTGACAAAAAAAATGGAGGCACCAAGAATCAGGTTTTATAACCTCTGAAAAGAACTAAACATCTACACCCTTTACCTGGCTTGGGTCCATTCCAGCTTCACATGGATCAAGAACTAATATAACTTTGCAATACACTTATTTCTGTTCAGTTAGTCTTTACAAACTGATTCTTACCTATTTACTCAGACTTGGCTGGTTTTGGCTTTATGGAAGTCAAGGTAACATTTTCAAGTGGAAAGACAGATGGAAAATTAAATATTAATGGAAGAAAAGGTATTACTACACTAGCAATAATCTTCCAAAATACAAGTGAGAACAATCAATCAAGAGAAGCAATGTAGACAGTGCACTAGTCCTTGGTTCAATAGATCTAGCAAGGTAATCGAGATGAAATAAAAAGAAATAGACAAGCTGTCATGTTTTAAGGAAGGAGCAACTTTAAAAATAGAGTTCCTTAAAAGAGGTTTAATATTCCATAGAAACTGTTTCTCTGCTCTCATTAACAAAAAAGAAAAAAGGAAATGGAGAAAAAAGAGAAAAAAAAGGGAAACTTCAGAAAAGCCATCCTAGTGAAAAATATATACATAGCATAGTCATTTGCCTGCTTCTAATTTACAATAAGGCCACAAACTAAATACCCAGGCAGCGAAATTGTACAAATCAAGGCATAAACCAGCAAAATTCCCCACGTGCAAGTGCTGGCCCCAACCCACGCTGGGATGACTTAGTGTACAGCCACAACCATGTTCCCGTCGTGCCTTGCTACAGCCCATTAAAAATTGCGGCACGCCTGGCATGTCCCAATTGGGTCAGAGCCCCGAGCCACCCAGGCTTCGCGCTGCTCCCGAGGCAGCTCTGGGCTCGGTCCACGCCACTGCTGCAGTGTCACAACTCGCCTGACGTGACCCACTTGTGGGGAATGCCAGGCACACACACATGAAAAGCAAAAAAAAAAAAAAAAAAAATTACCCTCCTATATGATTTAATTCCTGCCTTGAAAATGACCCCCGTTAGTACTAGGTGGAGAAAAGGAAGAACAAAAACGATGTTACAAATGTAACAATGTGATCATTCAGTTGCTAATTTCTTGACGCATCTCCCTCAATTCTGGCAGGAGAATCAATGCTGCTGTTTTCATTGCAATTTCGTAAAAAAATCCCCTCAAGTCATTCCCCTCTTTGTTGTAGTTCAGTGGTGGGTATTTGTAGAAATTGGTAAAGAAAAGGATTTTCTCCAGATTTCACTGAGATGTTGTGCGCCAGACAGTAATTCCAAAGCAAATAAGCTAATTCTTAACGAAACCTGAATTAGGGAAATGACCGATCCCCAGGCGCACCTTTGAACCAGCACGAAGGGGGCCCCAAGGGAATTAGGGGGCTGCTTACGGGGCGAGTGGGCGAAGGCGGCTGCGGGAGAGCTCTCGGCGCTGCCGAGCCCGCGCCGCCCGAATCCCCGGCCGGAGGAGAGGAAGGAGATGGCGGGGCAGGAGACGACCCGGTCGGCAGCCCCGCTCGGCCGCGCAGGGAGCCGCCACGGGCCGAACGCGCCTCGCTCCGCTGCGCCTCACAGTGTGGCAGCGGGAGGCGGGGAGGGTGTGGAGGCTGCGGGCGGTCCCTGCCGGAGCCCCGAGGCTCCCCCGCCCCGCCCGGCCTGGCCCAGCCCGGCCCGGCCCGCGCGGGGCCCCGGCTGTGCGAGCGATTAATTCAAGATGGCGCCGGCGCCCTCCGCCCCCCCCCCGCGCGCCGCCATTTTGTCTCCTCCTCCAGACACCTCCGAGCCCCCCCCGGCCGGGCCCGCTGCCCCTCACCGGCCCTACTCGCCTTCCCCCGGGCCCGCAGTCACCCACCTCCACTCCGCGTTCCTCACGCCACCTCCCCCGCCGCCCTGGGCCGCGTCGGGCGCGCAGGATCCGCCGGCGCAGAGCCCGCGGCCCGCTCCTGTGGCGGAGCCCTGTCGCGGCCTAGCTGCGGCCTCCTCGCGGCCTGCGCCGCGGCCTGTGCGGGCAGGGGGAGGCCCGGACCGGGCGGGCGGCAGGGCCCGGCCCGTGGCTCTTACCGTGCGGGTGGCGGGCGGCGGCGCTCGCTCGGCGCGGCCTCTCTCAGCGCGACTGGGCCGAGCGCGGCGGCGGCGGCGGCGGCTGCGGCGGGGCGGGCGGGCGGGCGGGAGGGGAGGGAGGGGCCGAGCTCGGAGCTGAGTGGAAGCGGCCAAGCTCCCCGGGCCGGGCCCGCCGTCAGCACGTCACGTCACTGCCCGAGAGAGCCCAGGAGCAGGCGGAAGGGAGCGCGCCGCCACCGCCGCCTCGGGCCGTCCGCCCGCCCGCCCGCGGGGCCGGTGCGGCCGAGTGGGCCGGGGGCCTGTGCGGGGCGGGCGAGGCGGCGGTCGGGGCGGCGGGGCGGGGGCGGCGCGGCGGCGCTCGGTCCCGCGGCTCCTCCTGCCGCCGCCTCCTCCGCGGCTCGGCCGCGCTGCGCCGCCCGGGGCTCGGCGTGCGCCCGCGTAGCGAAGCGGTGCCCCGGGACCCCCTCCCCGCCCGACCCCTCCATGCCGGGCGAGCCCCCCCCGCGAGCCGCCAGGCCCGCGGCCCAGCCCGGCCCGGCCCTGGAGTGCGGGCCGGAGGCTCTGCGCCTCCGCCGCAGGCTTGGGCTCGGGTCTGCGCGGCGAGGAGCGGTTTTTAGGGTTCGGGTTTTTAGGGTGCGGTGCCTCCGCTCTGGGGCGGACGCGGGTCGAGGGCCGCGGCTTGGCCGGCCTCGGGTCACCCCGGCGCGGGGCGCGGCTGCCGGCGGGAGTTGCTGGGAACAACAAGGACTGCGGAAAGCAGCGGGGTGCGGTGCTGGACCCCGGGTCCCCACGTAGAACACAGACGGCGCTCCGCGGGGGCCACTGGCACTCACGTAAAAGCAGTACCGGGGGAGGGGGTGAGGGTCGCATTTTGTGGACTATGGAAAATTAGAAATAATTTGGCGTTGAAACCTAAGGCCTGTCTAGAGGTGTTTTCTCATCCTTGTTATAAAAGTTAATAGGAATCAATTTTTTTCTTTTTTGAAGGAGAAAGTTACTGTTGATCCATGAAAGATGCGCCCTGAAGTTTTCAAGGCATCAGAAATTAAATGGGTAACCTCATGGATGTGAAGAGGTGCCTTCAAATTAGTTGCATAATTGTGGGGCCAGGCCTTGAGGAGGTTTCTTCAAGAGGCGTTTTTAACGTTTAAGGAAACTGGAAGGAAATTGGCTGTTGCACTTATCAAATGATGCAAATGTGACTTATCTGGCTGAGAACAGCAAATATGTAGTGTTTATTTTGCCAATTAGCCTCTGGTTCAGCTTTGACTCCACTTTAATTTTATGCACTAGTCTTTTGTATCTTAATACACGGGCATAAAACTTAAGTTGGGTGATGCTTGGAGTTTATTTCAGTACAGTGTTTGATAAACATGCACCCTGCAAAGTTTAACTGTGTGTACTGGGTTGACCCTGGCTGGATGCCAGGCACCCACCAAAGCCGATCTGTCATTTGCCTTGTCAGCTGGACAGGGAAGAGAAAATATAATAAAGGTTCATGAGTTGAGATAAGGACCAGGGGAGATCACTCAGCAAATACCTAAGGGCAAACAGACTCGAATTAGGGATATTAATTTATTACCAGCCAAATCAGAACAGGATAGTGAGAAGTAAAATAAGTCTTAAAAAGCACATTCCCCCCCACCTCTTTCTTCTTCTCAAGCTCTACCTCCTTTCCCCCAGCAGTGCAGGGAGATGGGAATGGGGATTGTGGTCAATTTATCACAGGTTTTTCCCTCCATTTCTCAGGGAGTGGAGTCCTTCCCATTCTCCAGTGTGGAGTCCGTCCTACAGGAGATGGTTCTCAATTAACTTCTCAATGAACTCAGCATGAGTTCATCCCACAGGCAACAGTTCTCCACAAACTGCTGCAAGGTGGGTCACACTGCACATGGGCTGCCGTCCTTCAGGCACAGCCTGCTTCAGTGTGGGTCCCCCAAAGGGTCACAAGTCCTACCGGAGGCCTGCTCCAGCATAGGCTCCTCTTGCCATGGGTCTGCAGGTCTCTGCCAGGAGCCCGTTCCAGCATGGACTTCCCATGGACTCCTCCTCCTCTCATCCAGCCTGGGTCTCCTTCATGGGCTGCCAAGGCACAACTGCCTCACCATGGGCTGTGCCACAGGCTGCAGGGGAATCTTGGCTTCGGCACCTGGAGCACCTCCTGCCCCTCTGCCTCCACTGACCTTGGTGTCAGAATTGTTCCTCTCACATCTTCTCACCCTGCTCTTCTCTGCCTGCCATTATACCTGCTTTTCTCAAATATGTTATATCACAGAAGTGTTCCCACCATTCCTGATGGGCTCAGCCTTGGCCAGCAGCAGGTCCATCCTGGAGCTGGCTGGTCTTGGCTCTGCTGGACATGGAGGAAGCTTCCAGCAGCTTCTCACAGAAACCATTCCTGTAGCACCCCTGCTACCAAGACCTACCTGCATAAACCCAATACACTAGGATACTGAGAACAGAATGGGAGCAGTAATACTTCAAAAATTTATTTATTTTATTTAATTCCATGAAAGCTATAGTAAAACTTTCGTAGACTGTAAAACTTTCGGAGACTCAGCCCAGACCCTTTCAGGGTCCTGACCTTAACAAAGTTTTCTGAATTTGACCATACATGTAATATTAATGTAAAATGGTCTTAACTAAATATTTTTACCAGGATGGAAGAGGCTAAGGGAAAGAGCAGAGAAAGATGATGGTTAGTTCACAATCAAAAGCAAGGTCACTCTAGTATAAATAAGTTTAAAAAGTGGAAAATGTATTTATTTGTCCTTATATTTGAATTTAAGACTGAATTTCTTTGAAACAGTGGAACATGTTTCCCATAGAGATTGTGAAGACTCTGGATTTGGAGATACTCAAAATCCAGCTGGGTACAGCCTTAAGCAACCTGCTGTAGGCGACCCTGCTCTGAGCAGGAGGGTTGGGGAAGACAATCTGAAGTACCTTCCAGCTTGAACGATTCTGTGATTTCTAAGCCAGTTTTCCAACAAATATAAAGTGCATAGAAAATTCCAGTGAACAGCACAATATCCTATAAGGTCTTTGATTCCAAGGATGTTTTATTCAATTTTTTTGTCCACATAGGCAGTGGAAATCCAGAATGCAGGGCACGTTGCCCTCAGAAATTCAGTGTAGCCAGTTCTCATGTTACTGCAGGGGAAAGCCTCAGAAAACTGTAATGCCATTAAAAGGCAACTGGCTGGATGTTTTGCAAAGCCCGAATCCTAACTTCTCGACTGCCTGGCCATTCATCTTGTCTGTATATAACTGTGTCACATTTACCTCCTTCACCACTCCTACCAGCATATTTTGAGTCTTTTGTGTAATTTTTGTCTTGATAGAGCCATTACCTCAATGTTTTCCCCAGCCACTCTGGTGTCCAATAGGCCACAGACACCCTGGTGTGGTCAGAAACAGGGTAACTCCCATGGGTGCAGCTGCCAGGAAGGAAGCCGTGTTTGCAGCTGATATTCACAGCCCTTTCTGCTCCCACAGCCAACAGAGGTATCCAAAGGCAGAACACACTTGGAAACTGCAGGTACCATGGATGTGCTGGCACCACTTTGGAACAACATACCTGCAGAAATGTTTTTGTAACTTGCACTTTCTGGAATTCAGTAGGCAAAGGGTAAAACTACATTGCAAGCAATATGATTTCTGAGCTTGACTGGTGGTTAGGTTGTATCAGTTTTGGTACCAGAGAGAGAATACAGCTTGTATATAAAAGTTCATAGCTCAGTTGTTTTCAGTACAGTGAACAGAGCCCTTGCAGCCCAACTCTAATTTTATTTGTGATTGACACAAATATTTGTGATCACAATTTATTTATGATCTACACAATATTTCTTTGTTTTTCCCTAGAGTTTGTTGTGGTGTCACTCAGGAGTAGGTACTGTGCTGTATCTTTTTCCTCACAAAAGCAGATGAGGTTAGTGGCTTTTGCTGAGTGTCCTCTTAAAGTCATACTTGAACTTACCAATCATTGAGTTAGTTATGGAGATACCTGCTGCTAATTTCATACTTGGACATTTATTTATCACAATGGCTATTGCAACGTTGTGATCAGGTTCCATCTTGGTAACCTTAAAAGGAGTTATGGTGTTTGTTGAGTCATGAAAAATGGGTTACAGCTCCAAGTCAGTATGGCTGATGTTTTCATCCGTCTTGCTGATAATTTACTTGTCAATAAATTATAAAAGTTACTAATGAGCCATTCTCAATCACAGTTCTTTCCTTTTTATTTTGTGTGTTAATTAGATCCTTTTCCAGGTACTGGCAACAAGCACCATTGTGCTGGGTAATACTCCCAGATTTCTCAAGCTGTAACTCCTCTATTGCCAAGGCCTGGGTTATAAGAGAGTAACTTGACTTTAGTCAGCTTTCTGGTGACTAGTTTGAAGATCTTTAAGTATACATGTGTTTGCTTCTTCATCTTTGAAATAGATGAAATATAATTATTTTACCACCCAGTTATCTGATCATGTTTCAGTAATAATTTTTTGACCTTGACAAACCCCCTCAGCTGGTGATGAGGCTTCGTTGTGAGCTGGTTACATCGCTGTACAGTAAACATGAACCTGCTGAAGTTATCTTTTCATGTTCTTCCTATGCAAGCACAGTGATGGAGGTTGGGTAGGAAAGAAAGTGATTGTTCTAATTTTTCCCATAATAGTCCCCTGTTAATATATTCTCATGGAAATTCTGGAATAATTTTTCTGTCTTCTAGCTTCTATTTGAAGCTTGTCTATAAAAAGGAAATACTGCCATTTAACCTAAGGATTTAATGTTCTCTTTTGATTGTTAATAATATTGCAAGTGCACCAATATTTACCTGCAGTCATTGGACTAAAAAAGAAGAAGTAAGCAGGATTAATAAGATTGTTCCTAGCAGTAGTATAAAGGTCTACTTCATGACTGTAGTAGCTGCTGACTTTCATGTATAGTGTATTCGGGACAGTTACACTGAAAAGGAGTCTTGTAAAAATACGTCCCAGAATGAAGGAAGTATGAGGGATAAGCAGTCCTTCTATTGGTAGTTTAATCTGCAGGTCCAGGTAACCCTGAAGTCTTAAAATTGAGTGCAACAAAGGAGAAGCTGTCAGACCAGAAGTCTATAAGACCTCTTAAGGTGTTTCTGGTCACTAATCAGTTGGAAATGCCTAGTGAGAAATAAAAGTACAAGGAAGTGTAGAGTTACGTGCTTTAAAATGCACTCCTACCTTCCTTTGTCAGTGGAGGAGGTAGCTAGTTAATTTAGAACAATAAATCTCAAAAGGCTTGAGCCACTTCAGAAAGGATGATATCAGCCTGTGCCCATTTGTCTGAGTTGGGTAATAAGCTGGTTGTCATGTTAAAGTCAGTTCTTTCAAAATAATGGAAAAGAAAACATGGGATTTCTTTCATAAGGAATAAAAGGGTAGAAATGTAACTAGTACCAGTAAGTGTGGCTTAGGGAAAAATGATCTTGGCAGACACATCAAACTTCATTACTTGAGTAGGTGAGAAGCTTCAGCACAATATTAATTGTGTGGATGGACCAGACTTGAGTAAGGTGCTTCACACTGCACACACCAAGTCTCACTTTCAGTATCGTATGTTAAATGGCTTAAAAGCTGATGGACTGACAGTTGTGAAGAAATACATAACATTGCAGAAATAACCAAATAATTGTATTGTTCAAAGAGGTGGAACCTTAGTTATGGCCCAACACTTCCATTGTGATCCAGGAGTCATCCCTGGGGTTTTTTTGTGCCTGTGGTGAAGTTGCTGGAATAAATACATACAGATGATGAGGAAAAGACAATAATGCAGAAACAGAGTGCATTATTTCACAGAGAGTGGATTACTCTGTACATTGAACCACTTAAGTTATGTCTTAATCTGTCCAAGTGCAAAATTAAGTGTCTAGGATTAATGAATGCAAATCATGTACCTAGACGATATTTCTGAATATCCTGGAAAGCAGAAACTTCAGAAAAAGACTGAAGGAACCCAATCACAGGACACCTCAAAATGAGCCTCATATACATGTGGGACAAAAAGGGGTGGTGCTGTTTGCGAATGCTCACAGTGGAGCAAGTAGTAGAAATAAGGTGAGTTTATATCTGCTGGGCTGTGTTTTTTAAATAGACCAAAAACTGGAGAGGCCACAAAGAATTATAGAAGAATTTGGATGCTTAAAAAGTCTTTAGCTGTTTAATACCAACAAGAACAAAAAATGTAGACATGCATCATCTAGTACTTTCCTGGTACTAGGAATTCACTTCAGTCTAAAGAGAGACATGGATAGCTGGAGTTTAAACAAGATAGATTCAAACAAGAAAAAGACTTGGCTTCCTAAGTAATAAATGGTGATCAACCACAGGCAAAACATAATCGATGGGATGGGTCTTCCTCCCCTCAATGCCTTCACCTCCAGATTGGATGGCACTTCTGGCATTTCTGCCCACGTCCTTTGGTTCACAAAGGAGTGAGTGAAATGTAATGATTATGCCATAGAGAAATTGATACTAGGCCACCTTTTACAATCCTCCCCTAACCTTTCACAAGTGGAAGCAGGTAGAGGTGTCTAGAGGAATGTAATTTCTTGGAATCCTATTTTTTAGTAGACTGATGTTTCCTATCTAAGAATAGTTTGAATTATTTTTTTTGCTCTGTCAAGACATGCCCAGGCCTAGTAACTCTTCAGAGACAATAGATTTTCTTGTCCATTTTGTAGTCTTTGTAGCACTGTTTAGAATTTCTCAAGAACTGTCCAGACATTAATTTGTAAGTTAAATTACTGTAATTATACAGTACAAGCCTGTGGAGACAGTGAATGCTGTAGAGTCCTCTAGCGTCCATGCTCAGGTGCTTGCTCTCAGGCAGCAATGCCTGTTTCTTCTTTTCATTCTCAGATATTACAGAATTGATATTTCCTGATATTGCCAAGCCTTTAATGGCAGACTGACACCCTATTCCTGGTTGCTTTTGCTGCTGATTTAGAAAGGGGTCTTTCTATGGCCACCACGAGCACATATTACCATCACTAGTCTTTCATTATCTCTTAGCATCCATTTGGTCCTTGACAAAAAATGTCCTAGGCTAGATGGTCTCAAGAGTTTCCATGCCAGACCAATGAAGAATGGGCTGTGACCCACAGAAGGAAATGCAGCAGGAATAATTGAATCATAGCCTCTGTGCCTAAAATGGCTCTGAAAAGAAGGTTCCTTAACTCCTCTCAGCTTGAGCAAAAATTGTGGTGAGAAGAGTTGCTGGCACCCCCAAAGCAGCACTGGCTATTGCTGTCTGCTGTGACAGAGGCATGTTGCCATGCACAAAATCTCAGTGGATAAAGCAGAACCTCTTGAAATTCCCAACAGACAAGTGAAGAAGACCAAGTTATCTAGAATTCACGGGGTGTTTTATCCACGATACCAAGTGTTGCACCATATTATGGCTAAAGAACCAACATCATGGAATTAAGCAAAATCACAGCATAGAAGAGAGGTGCAGTCAAACCAAAAGAACATGAGGTGCTCAAGCTGTGGAGCGATGAGGAGACAGGGCTTGGCCTTCATGCTGGACATGGGAATGAGAGGTGTACGTGATTAATCTTTCTGTTGGGTAGGAGATCCCAAGACTATAAAACTGCCCAGGTCTTGATCAGTGTATGTGATCCATAGACACCAAGCGGCAAGTGCTTCATAACCTTGTGTTCCTCTCCAAAAGCACAGTTCACAGAATCACAGAATGATTTGGGTTGGAAGAGCCCTTAAAGATCATCTAGATGAAACCCCCTGCCATGGACAGGGAACCTTTCACTGCACCAGGTTATTTGTAGTTATTGGTGGCAAGCTGCTCACAGGTAGGGGCTTCCCTGTTCCCCAGCTTTTTCTGTTATCTGCCTCATTGAAGACACACAACTCCAGGACAGTCACCTGCTGTGTTCTCTGGCTTCAGCAACTGCCAGTCCTGGTTTTGCTGCAAGACCTGCTCCCACCAGGCAGTATCCTCACCATGGAGCTCGAGCATGAGACTGCTGCACTTGTTGTGCTGCCCATCACCATCCCCTGGGAGCCTGTGAAGGGGCTTTGACCCATCCATCTGCACTTTTCTGGTTACTGCTGTATTCGGGGTACTCCCTGAGAGAGCTGAAGAAAGAACTGGCTTAGTGTTGGCAGGAAGCTTCATATAGTTTCTGGGAAACAAGGCTTGGAAAGGGGCCCAGGCTGTCACAATGCCTGTGTTTTGGGTAGCATCTGGCCTGATGTCTGTCGGAACAAGTGGCTGGCCACTGAGACGTGTTACAGCCAACATTATACATGCAGACAAAGCCACCAACTCGCTTCAGCCCATGATGCACGGGGACAAAAGTGTCATATACACTTGTCTCCAGTTCTAGGGTGAATTTAGACAACCAGAATTGGGATGTGCACTGAACTGCCCATGCATACAGACAGCCACAAATGCTTAGGACCCAAAGGCTTGAGGGCAAAGAAAGATGAATGAAGCTCTAAGAAATACTTTCTTTCATGAGAAAACTAGTTGCAACGAATGAAGTAATGAAAGATTGACCTTTACAATTGGGTGTTTCAAAATTCTTTTGAAGAAATTGACATTAAAAATGCTCATTAAATAAAGCAAAAAGTCTTTCAAATAAGGTTTTCATGGCATTGTAAGACATAATTTTACTAAGCCTCAGCATAGACATTGCTGGGATCTGTGTAACCCTGAAAAATAAGATATTGGAGGAGTATCTGTTAAACAAGTATGGCAATGTTCATTTGGAGACATTTCTTCATGATGAGGCTGGAATATTGGATAGTAAAGGAGTGGGAAATACACAAACTAAACAGTGAAACATGAACAGAGAATCTTATTTATTGCTTGGGGTCTGAAAACTATATTTGAACTTAAACTTTCTAATGGTTCCTACTTGTAAAAAAAAGTATTTAAAAATGTCTTCAGATATACCAGGCTGATGACTGACTGACATGCTTCTTATTCCATTATTATCATATATCTTAGACAACTGTGTCCGGTGTAAAGAATCCCATGGTGTTGGAACCCAGAAGAGGAATGCAAGGCTCTTGTGCTTGGTCTGTCTGTGCTGTGCTACACAAGATAGTTAGATAGTTAGAGAAAGATCAGAAGAGGGTCCAGACATTCACAGTCTATGTCTTTTCAGTCTCAGTTATACAAAGTCAGTCGGTCGGAACTGACCTAATAGGTTTAAATCAGTGAAAATATTGTAAGGCCAGTATAAAATCTCTACAGCTGCATGTATCTCAGATAACCTCTCTACTTAAAAATACCAGCAATCTGCAGTGTAATGTCACTTACTTTGAAGCTGTCTGACGTTTTGCATTGTATGGGTTTTCAGTTGCTCGTAAAACTTTGCCAGCTTTCACAAGTCTGAAATTTTCCCTAAGGGGTGTTGGCCTCAAACTGAATTTTTTGTGAAGACTCCAGACACAGTTTTTTCAGCTGCCTCAGATGAAAATGCAGATTATTTTCCCTTGTAGAGAAAAGAATAAAATAAGAAAAGGAAAGAAAAAGAAGGAGAAAAGCAAAAAGGAAAGAAAAGAAGGAAAGGAAAAAAGAGAAGAGGATTTTTTTTGTTTCTTTATTTGTGTGGTTTTTGGTTTTTTTTGGTTTTTTTGTTTGTTTTTTTGTTTGTTTGGGTTTTTTTAATTGAAAAGCTAAATTAAAAGAAGTTGAAAACAGATCTTACATTTAAACATCAGGGTAGTCCTTGTGTTGAGGAGGAGTCCCTTGCATCCTGTGGAGAACTGGTAAGTTCTGCATTAAAATCTCTGACATATCTTGGTTTACAAATATTCAGTAGACTTCTTAATACTTAGTTGTACTTTTTTGTTAAAGAAAGGCTTTCACAGACAATTTTATTGCACAGATTAAGTGCTGTGCAAGCTTAAAGGAATTTTTAATTAGGTAGGGTGGTTAATTATTTATTCTGCAATTTCAAATACCATCTCTTAGTTTGAACTCTCATTGGTTTTGGGGGTGGGGAGGGGGGTGGACGTAAAAAAAAAAAAATCCATGTTTTCCTCCCTAATTCTGTAAGATCACATGTAATCTTGTTTGCTCATGAATCAAAGATAGGCCTAGAGATGTTGGTGAGTATATGCAACAAAGGTAAAAGCACTGGTAAATGTTCAACCTGATACATTGTTAGAAGTCAGCACTGATGGATCTTGAAAAAGAAAGCGTAGAGAAGAATTGAAGTGTTAAGAGTTCCTTTTCTCGGCTGATACAGTTGTAGATGGCCCTGAGGGTTACCTGCTCCGGTGACTATATAAGCATTGTATTTTGAAATAGAAACAGCCCCTCCCTGTTTCTCTAGTAAATCGTTTAACAAGAGAGCAGGACATTACAAGCCAAACCATTACACTGAGGGACCCACCTGGGGAGACATTAATGGGAGAACACTGATTTTTAGTGTTTGTCAGTTCACAGTTGTGTTATTTCCAGCAGAACTCTTCTGTAGCTACATTAACTGTACTCGCCTTGAATGGATGGAGCTGGTGATCAGCTTCTGCCTGGAGCAGCTTTCACAGCCCATAAAGCAGCCAGGTTGCTCTGGAACGTTCCAAGGGTCCACTTTCCTGTGATGTTACGTGTCAAAACAGACACCTTTCCATAAGGCTCAAAATGCTTTCAAAGAGAAAATGTCAGCTTTTAACTGCAAAAATAAATTCCCAGCATGAACACACAGATTGTTAGAACAGCAACAGCG
This sequence comes from Acridotheres tristis, assembly GCA_037013685.1. Classification (NCBI taxonomy): domain Eukaryota; kingdom Metazoa; phylum Chordata; class Aves; order Passeriformes; family Sturnidae; genus Acridotheres; species Acridotheres tristis. Next base: position 101,731,499 of record CM072884.1, on the reverse strand, counting down.
TGAAGTAGCAAGGAATTTAAAGGAGGAATTAAGCTCTCAGAAAAATGGAAGTAATTTAATATCCCGGTTTCCAAAGGACTTAGAGCACAAGCTCACCTTCAAGTGCACAATGGTCCCAGCAGTGTTAACAGGACAATCTGTGTGCCTGAAGCACACAAGTACATGGTTTATGGGGCTGTACCAGTGTTTGCTGGCTCGGCGTGTTTAACGCGAGGCAGAAGGCAAGGAGCCAAAACCATATGGAGAATATGTGAATGCTTGTGATTGCTGTGGAAGGACTAATTATACCCCCATACCTCTTGTGAAGTATGACTCCATGTTAGATTTTTAAAGGACTAAGTTGTATACAATTACTGCCAACACAATAAATGGGGGACAATTTAAGGAAATAAAAGTAATTGTTGCTAAACTTTGTTATCAACAGCATTTTGGCGGTAGCCAAGAAAAAGTACAAAAAATTGTTCTATTTCTGTATGCCCAGCGCTAGTCACCAAGGTTAAAAAAGCTGCTTGAATGAAAACTTGCAAAAGCTGAGACTTAACTCTGTTGTGTGGTAGTTAGGATAATGTTGCAAATTAAGCATTTCGAGATACATAATAGATTACCTAATCAAATAGATGATTAAGCAAAAACTGGGAAGAAAGTGAGTTCAGAGAACCTTAAGGCGCATTTGCGGGAGAAAACACTTTTCAGGTCTTCATTGAACACCAAATAAACAGAAATAACTAAACATAGAATAAGTGTAATGTTTGGCAGGGGAAGAGGCTTTCTAAATAACATAATGAATCCATTCTAACATGTTGGATTTCTTTACAAATGCCCACACAGAGGCAAAAAAGGGAGAGCTGGTGCCCTGATTCATTTGAATCCTTAGGATTGTGTAACATGAGACTTAATTCAGCGAATTTTGTTTTTCCCTCAACTTTATGAAATATTCAAAAAAGTATACTAGGCTTTAGAAAGAAACTGTTTGAACTGAAAAGTTTGTTTTTTATAAATGCATAGCCTGCAATTTCTTAATGAAGCCTTCCTCAACACAAGTAAATATCACTTATATTAACATTACTTCAACAGTTTTCATCTGTGTTTGAGCACAGTGTTCTAGTCCCTTGTTTTATAGAAGTTTTATTGATGACATTGAAGAATATGTGTTTATTTAAATATTTGAGCTAATTCCTTGAACAAGATGTTCCTTGGTAACAAAATTCTCTTGCTAATTTATTCTTTCTTCATTGCATATATAGTGCCCATGTTAGGAGACTTGTTTGGTTGGTTTTTAATCCTTTCAGGGTAAGAAAGGAGAATTTATTTACATACTTGTATCACTTACAGAGTTTTTGACTGTTACAGCTGCTACGTTATTCACCATAAACCAAAATTTCTGTAAAAATGGTTATTCTAGCAGGGTTTTTAGTCTGGAAAGTATGAAACATGCACTTTTACTACACCCCTGGGATGGACTGGAGATGTATGGAGCACGTACAGATGGAGTTTACAGAATCAAAAGCAGCACCATGAAGCCAGAGCACATTAGTAATTTTAGCACTGTGGAAAGTGAAATCAGCCATTAAGCCAACTGTGCCAAAAGAATTATGGCAGTAGAAGAACTGATGAGTAAGGAGTGGTGCCCACAGGGTCCGGTGATGTCAGTAAAGGGCTACTGGACTTTGTGGATGTCCACGGGCTACGCCACGGCCAGGAGGGGCGGGAGCTGGGACCCGTCAGTGGGTGCTTTGGGGGGAGTGGTTAAGGGAGGGCAGGCGTTTGAAACTTTTTAAATGTTTAGCCCCGGCCTGGCAGCAAGAAATGACCCAGAACGGCAGGGACGGCAGGGCTGGGACTTTACACTGGCCGGAGCACTGATGGGAGACTGGACCGGGACAGAAGTTTAAACCTTTCCTGCCGACAGTCTGGAGGCTCATCCACATGACTTCAGCATGGAAAAACAGCAGGAACCCTTTCTGCAGCAGTGAGCTAGGAAGCACTTTCGAAAGTGCCACAAAACGAATGCAATAAAAAACATAATTTTAAAATGTTTTTGAGTTTCGTTTATACTAGGACCAAATCAGCAAAGGTATTAACTGAAAGGTTTTTTTCACCCTTTCAGAGCAAAATCTGGTATTCGGGTGGAAATGGCATTTCCCAAATACTCACTGAAGTCTCAGAAACAGCTACTGACACAACACTTCAACTTTGTATCACTGTACAAGGGATCTACATATTTGTGTATCCAACCTATTTGAAATGAAAATACACACCTCTGTTCAGGTAGCTAAATATGACCTAAAACGGGTAAAAAATATAAAATCACTCTGAAGCAAATCCTTGGTAAAGTGAGAAAGCTCACAATGCATCTGTCACTATTTTCATCCTGGCCAAGAAAATCAAAATAATTTTCAACTTCCTTAGCTGTACATGATACTGCTTTCTCTTTGTCATTCAACATCTCAGCATCACAGTTCAGTGCCTGAGGAGGGGGTGGTACGCTCATCACACACAATGTATTTGCACTTACACTGTTCACACTTGGCTCTCCAATGCTGCAGAGACACGTTCCATGTATTCAGCAGTCTCAAAATCCCATTACTCATCACTCACTTTCCGTTAGAGGAAATTTAACATTTTTGGTGGCAGAAAAAGAGCTCTGTGTGCGATCTGTCCTCCAGGCCCTCATCCTGGTGTGACAGGATGTACAGCACAGTGTAGAAAGAGGTGATCCTTGTGAGAGCCTCACCTTGCCTGGAAAAGCCACTGGGAAAGCAGGTCGATGCCCAATTTCGGCAAGATTATGGCACTGGTGTTCTTTAAACTGCCAATCAAGAGAGACACAACGTCCAAAATATCTGAATGCCTAAAAATGTCTGTGGGTGCTTAACCAGCTTCTCAGAAGCTTTTCCACATGTGTTTCGTTAGACCCACAGCTGCAGTGCTCTGAGAAAGGACTTTGCACTAAATTTCACCCTGGAGCTGGTGCCATGCAAGCACTCTGCAGTAGCTTACATTCTCTTTTATGCTCACCCTCATGCCACCAGACTAGGCAAGGCTTAAGTTTATCCAAATTCCTAGAATTCAGTTACAGAAAGGAGCTGCCAAAGCATGGAAGATGCAATCCTTGAAACACATGTTTAAGATTGGTCAAGTACCTGGAGAGTCAGTGAGAACTAAAGTTGACTCTTGCTTTTAAAATGGAAAAGCACTGTTCAAAAACTAATGTATTTACTCTCAAGGCCATGTGAGGTAGCACTTTACAAATGGAAAAACTGAGTACAGGAATGTAGACAGAGTAAGGGAACATATACAGTGCAAAATCAAGACCAAAATGCAAGCTGTTTCATCAAAGTCCAATTTGATGAGTGAAATCGTATTCACCTTTAGAAAGCCCTTGAAGATACTGAATAAAACCAAGTTTTGAAAACACACAGTACTTTGTACCAAAATATGTTAAGTAGCATGACTTGCTAAAAAATATATAAAACAGCTAGAACTATGTATATTAGTACAAATAAAGGAGTGAAATCTAAATGGGGTAAAGTATTAGCACCCTACAGTAAGTTTATTACATTATGTTTTATCCTGAGGCATATGATTCAGAGTAGCTAAACAAAAGTGGTTTTACACCTTTTCTCCTCATCCTATATTCACAATTCCACCACCATTAATCGGTCCCCACCCCAAATCATTCTTTTCTACAGCCTCATCCCAACATTTCATATTTGCTCAACATAATTTTGAAGTAGTTTACTCCTACTGTATAAAGAACTCCCAGGTAGCCCCCTCCAGAGTTCCATGATGACAAAGTTATGTTCCAATTAATCACATTCTTTTCATAAATCCATACTAAAATAGGCCAAAACCAGTACTGCCAGTTCAGATCCAGTTTACTTGTAGTTTTTCTTTGGGGATTTAAGAAAACATGTAGTAATATCAGAAATGACAAATTCAAGTCAGTCAATATTGCCATCCTAATTACAAAGCATAATACTTTAGAATCCTAATATCAGAACCATAGAAACAAAGGAATAAAGTTTTTTGTTGGTAACAGTTGTCTAAACAAATTGTGCAGAAAATGTACTAGTCTTCCAAGAAGAGTTTGGTTGCTTGCTTTTAATTCTTGTACTTGAACAACCACTGCAGTCTTTTGTTACTCAGAAAAACTGTATGAATTAATGAAAATAAGCAATATTTTATTTCAATACCAGATTTATGGTTTGTGTGTTACACTGGGGCTGGTTTGACTGATATTAAACAGATATGTCTGAAACACAAAGTAACATAAATTAGACATGCCATGAGACATGTACAATTAATTTCTACTAAAATGTGGATGATGAAACCCACTTCTATGCCAATTCTTTTATACTTTTAATGGTGATAGTGACCAGTATTTTAGTAAGAGGGTAAAATTCAATAAAACGTATGAGGACAGCCATACAACTCAAAGATACTGTTTGCACAGCTTCCAATTCCACTGTGAAAATATGCCCCCTCCAAAATAGAAATAGGCACTTCATCTTTAAAAATGAAGCACTCTTTTGTTCTTCAGTCATCATCAACAGTTGGCTTGATTGTCACTCCTCTTCTGATCTGACCCCAACCAATTAAACTGCAAAAAAAAAAAAAAAGTTTTTATTACTTTTACTAGTAGTCAGAAATACCCTGAAATATGTATAAGTCAACATCCTTCTGTCCTTCTTATGCCTTCAGTTCTTACATTTTGAATTTTCTACACTTGTCTCCCACCAAAAACACTCTACAGGACCTAAACCTGCTTAGTGGAAACATGGAAGAGAAAAGGGGGAAGGATAGAGGATATTTGTAACCAGCTAAGGGTGTACTCCTGAACAGAAGCTGAAAATATTGTAACTTATGTTGCTCTGTTGGATGGTAAATCTATTCACAGATTGATCTCTTTCACCTGTGTCTGAAGTATTGCATTACTTTCAAAGAGAAACACAAATTCTGTAAGATTACAAACAGCTGTAACTCAATGAACAGGGAGCCAGTGATGGTAACTCAGCTCTGGGTTAAGTGCTGCTATTTGCATTCAGGAAAATGAAGGCCTTTTTTATAGGCCACTATTGCCTCAGAAAAATATGCTTGTACAAAGAAATTCAGAATGTATCCATTTCCACAGTCAGCAGGTATTTCATATTATTAGTAAGACTGTGTTCAAAACTTTTCCAGTTTCTGGTGAGAAACCACATGTGCATCTCAATTTACCTTGCTAAGCAGTAGAGCCTGTCTTGAGACACCAAAAAAGGAACTGAAGTTTATCAGAGCAGCACTTCCCATTTTTTAATACCATACCCATAGGTCATAACTTGACCATCTTTGAATTCCCTGATCCTTGGAATCACTAGTATATCCCATTTGCTCTTTAACTTCTCTCTTTGCCTCTGTATATTTCCTTTTTATTTTATACTCCTTTTTCTTCTTGCTTTATGAACCTTCT